>CM022472.1:18409725-18494725 GCA_011952105.1 Coreoperca whiteheadi
GGGGGGGGGGTGGAGGGACGAGAGACAGGACAGCTATGTTTAATAATGTACTTGGAAGTAGTGTAGTGGAATGTACAATAGTGTGCAAGATACACGATGTGATGCAGCTACAGAATGAACCAAAGACTAAAGCCGATGTGCCTCTGTCACACCGAGAAAACACTGCAGCTACAATGTGCGGGCATAAAACATCTAACAAGAATACAGCTCTGCTGTCATAATACGGCCCTACTCTGTCAACGATCAACCTACAGATAGTATTGTGTGAGCAAAAAAAGCCTATTAGCACACCGTTACCTTCTAATAACTAAAGAAACCCAGAGAAGGGCAAGGCAATCCTCTCAGTCAGTTCAAGAAACCATCACATTACACGCTCACATGTACAGGAGTGTATTCCAGTCCAATCAGCCAATCGTGAAAGAGCTATGATATAACACAAAAGTTCTCAACATTTTCATGTCAAGCCCCTTCAAACAAACCGATACTAATTTTAGTCATCCACCTCACAATGAATACCCAAAAGCAGCACATGGGAGAATACCTCTGATCAGTGTAGCGTTTTATCATCTCGCTGTCCAGCATCACATAAAACCCTATTCCTAATTTTGCGGGGGACCCCCTTGAAAACCCTTTGGGTGCTCACAAAGCAGACTAATGTGTCTCCCTTTATTATAATAACCGAGCTTTATTTCTGAGGGGTATACAAGATGAATGTTGTTTAGAAATCGCAAAATTATGGCACCACAAATAAGCACGGATAGCTGCTCATGTTAATTGTTTTAATCATGTGGCGCTTGACAGTGCTTGCTGCAGCAGGCTCCTACCGTTGTAGCTTTAACGTTATTTGGGCTGAAATGAGAAATGTAACAGAGACGTGAGTTAATGCTCTGAAAATGAATGTGTTATTGCTTAGTTAGCTATTTTGATTATTTACTTACCATTACAGCTAACTTCTGCCTAACTTCCCTCTTGCCGATGCGATTTTGATTTTCAAACACTGATCAGTAATAAGAGTCATCAATTTATCAACTTAGAGCGACGCGATTCATTTGAAACTTACCTTGCGTTAACCATAGCTTTGGCAGCTTTCGGTGAGAGAGTCGGTGCATGGCAGGAAAAAAAAAAAATATGCAGAAAAGTATTCTCCGATGTCTTTTCTAAAGTTACCCGTAAAGAGATGGAGCAGAGATTCAGGCGCAATTGAAGTCAGACTTGGCAGATGACGTTAAGCCGACTCCTGCTGAAGCAGCTTGGTGACAAGGTAACGTTACCGAGGTAAACAACGGCTACGGCCAGAGACACACACACACACACACGGTAATTTATGCTGCAAATAAACCCCCAAGCATTTAAAATATGCCGTGAAATTACGCTCGCCGGAAAACTGTTTGTTAAAACGTCATGATATTATAGGGGCGGGGAGGGGGACGACGCACCACAAACAACAAAAACAAAACACGGACACGGACACAATTACTTTTAGAAGCAGCTAAATTATGTAAGATAACGTGCACGTTGTGAGTCGTCGACCGTTTTGCAAACCAGAGAAATCAGGCAGTTTTCGCTATAAAAAGAAAAAAAAAAAAAAGAAAAGCGCCGATGACTTCTCGCGTATTAGAGCAAGCTGACAGCCAGCCAACTTGTTTTAAAGTGCAAAAGAAATGTTTTTGTTTAGGTCGCCAGCTGCGCGACTAGCGACGGGCTGGCTACCGCGAATGCAAAGTGATAAACGACTCCGGGGAAATACATTCTGTGTGGATCCATACAGCGGAGCGGACAGTCATGGTAGGCGTTCAGTGAGCTCTCGTTGACAGTGGTCTCGCAGCCATTTTGTTCAAACTAACAACACCGCAGTCTCACTCTCCTCCTCCCAGATAGCAGACAGACCAGGAAGTGGCCCCAGATACGTCACTCCCGACCAACCAAAACACCAGGCGCTAACTCCGCCCGCCGACCTCCGGCCCGCCCCCTCCAAGCGGCCACAGAGGATGGGCAGGCTCAAGCTCGTATTTTCAAGGTAATTGCTGAAGCGTGCAGCTAATACTGTGCGCTTTAGAGAGAAACAAATGTGACGCTGTTATGGATTTTGGAAGGATCCTATTGTAAGGATGGCAAATCATTATATGAAATTGAATTGTAATGTTGGAGAAGCAATATGCTTGAAGAAGGCACAGAAATGTACTATAATTAAATACCAAGTAAAATATCTCTGTTTATGTTCCATTGAGTATTACATATGATGTACTTTTGCTCCTAGCAGTCCTAGAGAAATTATTTAGATCCTTTACTTAAAGCTGCTCTAATCAGTAGGTCATAAGCTACTCAAAGGGTCAAATAATGTTTCAAAGGGTCAAATAATGTTATTAAATAATTTTATAATGTTGTTGTATGTGGTTCAAATAAAGCACATGATTAGCTATTTTAAATTGTTGGGTATTTTAATCTATGCATCAATCAATCTATCAATGCATCATATTTTATAAGCTGGTGATTAGCTTTTTCCGTAAAATCTTTAACTTCAAAGTACCTGAATTTTTACTTAAATAAATGTACCACTAGCTCCTAGTGACTCAGTTACATAATACTATCTAGTATAGAAATAAGATACCATACTTCATGTGACTTATGACCAAAATATTTCAAAAGAGCACAGAAATAGATGAGTCCTAAAAGTCTACGAGCAATTTGGAACTTCATGAACTTCATTTAGCAGACTCAAATGTCTCTTAAAAGGGCAACCCCAAGTTTCTCTACCCAAGTTGACCTTTGTCAAGAATCTCTTGATCACATGATATTGAGAAACATGGGGTGATAATTCCAGGCTCTTCTCACCATGATGGATGAGGTCGCCCTTGTGCCCCCTGAACCGCGTCTGCAGCCGTCTCAGAGAAAGTAAATGCAGCCCCTGTCCATTCTCTGCACTCCTTTCTCATGGAAATGACTGCTCCATGCACAGACAAACACGCACAGGCACACACACACTGTGAGGTGGGAACAGGTCAAGGCTGCAGTCCACAAAGGGGAAGGCTGACCAGTGAGAACTCTCTCAGCAAAGCTCTGGGCCCCTATACATCACTGGGATAGACTGCTAATGAGAAAGCCAGGGGCCCTAGCCAAAAGTTTTTTTTTCTCCTTTTCAAGGCAAGATGCCCAGTGCTATTAAAATAGCAAACTCCAACTGAATGGAGAAAGCAGATGTTTCATAGTCAGGGTTAAAAGAGGTGAGAGCAGAGAGGAATGCCTTCAGAAATGCCTTAAGGGATATGTAGTTCACTGTGGATCACAGACTATTAAAATGTATGCAGGGATTTGCTGTTCCTTCATGCCACCTAAATATATTGTTTCCATATTTTTAATCAAACGTGCCTATTTGTAGCATCAATTCAGTGATTTATTACATCATGCAAACTAAAGTGCCCATAACTTATAGCTTAAACCTCCTTCATGTGGACTCACATGAGTTATCAAAGATGGAGATGGAAATCTATGCACCTCAAAGGACAACTGAGTCTTGAAATAACGATAATGGTTTGACATGATCTTAGCCATCAAAGGCGAGAACTGCTTAGGTGTGTGTGTGTGTGTGTGTGTGTACACAGGGATGTGTGTCTCTGTGTGCAGACATGCACGCACAATTATGTGTATGTGAGTGTGCACACATCCTTCCTTGTGCACATCCACTCTCCAGCTCATCACAGCTATTCTTTTAGGGGTCTCTGAGATGTTTCTTTAACTCGACCAATTTACCCAATTGCTTTCACATTTAAGCAGACTGCTGACAGAAGCAAGCCAATGGGAAAGGTCCGCCTGACATTCTGATAAGAAATAGCCCAGACACGAGCTGTAAGACTGCAGCAGTGGCAATCGCTCACTACTCCTTCCCTTCTCAGACAATACACTTCTCCTCCTCCTGCTCTCGCCATTCTCTTTTTCTCCTCTCTTCATTTTTTCAGTGATTCTGCCTTTTGTTTTAATTCCAGTTCAATCATGAGCTACGTTCCGCATAAGGTTTTAATTTCAAGCCTGCCGCCGGAGTCTGCCAGACTCACACGCACACATGCACACATTCACACAAGAACGCATGTGCATACACCAAACCACAGATTCTTATGCATACCATAAACACACTCACTTTACTCTCACATCTCAAGACATACACTCACTTATGTGTTACGTGGCTACATGCATATTTAATGCCTGTGCTCTGTGGCTACATTTTATCATTTAAACATGTTTCCCATGAGAGAAAATATCTCCATCCAGAAACATTAATAATCACACACATCCGTAAAAGGCAAATTATATAAAAAGACTCCCATCAGGCTATATTTTGGCTTTAGAAGTCAAAATATATTCCATAGTTTATGATAATATATTATTTGTCTTACTCTAAAATACAAAGCCACTCTACAAATGCATCATCTTAACATTTAATCTTGTAGAATTAATGAAACACATGATCTGAGGGGTAGCCAAACTTTTCATGACAGCACTGAGTCCAAAAGCAGATCTTGGTTTTAAATCCTCATTGCCCAGACACTGTATTCTAGAAGAAGCCATGTATAGTTTGCAGTGTGATGCAGAATGACTAATGAGTTGGGGGTGTCAGTATTTTAGTATTGATTATGAATACTCAATCCTTCTCCACAGTCTGGACTTTATGCATGTGAGTAATCAAAATGCAGACAGCGAGCTACTGCTGCTTCGCTCAAAGTGACATTTCCAAAGGCATGACTTGACATATGCAAAAGGACCGTCATGATGATAATTCTGACAGTGACAGGAGCCAAACGAAACCATCTCCTAACTGCACATAAAAGAAGAATGTTGCGCAGCAAGTCTCCCAGTCCTGCTACTTCAAGGCAAAATTTGCAAGTAGTAGCTATGCAATTGAGCTGAAACATTCATTGTGAGTTTTTCTCACTCTGATTAGCAATGTGATTGAAGTACCTATCCGTTAAATAATAGCGAAGAGTGGTAAAAGCCTGCTGAGTTGCTCATTGCTCATCTCTGAGGTCTGCAGCATTGCAATGAGAGATAAGACAGACTGCAAGCTGAAGACATGGCAGTCCATAAGAGGGGGAGGGATCCTTTTCCTTAGCTTTCATTAAGACTAAAGAGTGAATTACCCTGAACAGAAGAGGTCCGACACATAAAAGCTGTTAAGTAGGTAACACACTCACACTATATACATGGGTGCAGTTACTGTTACATATGCTGTTTGTAAAAGCACACAGATACATTATTAGACTATTTATTCCATACAAATACAGTGCAGACCATGGCAACGAAATGCTTCTAATCCTCCATATATTGCTCTGCCTCTGTATAGTACATAATATATTATGGGGGAAGGACAATAGCAAGAAGAAACAGTCTATGCATTAGCTGGTAAAGGGGTAATGCGAGGGGTGGGCAGGGGTTATTCAGCCTCTGCGTGTGTTTCTGGGGTTGTTTTTGTGTGCAAGGGTGTGCATGCATGCTTGTGTGTGAGTGCGTTTCCATATGTGTGTGCTGTTTGGGTGGAGGGAGGCAGGGCAGAGCGGAGCGGAGCGGAGCGTTGCAGTGCAGAAGGACAGCGTTTCAGGCTGTGGTAATTTCCCCTGAGGCCAGCGAGCAGGTAAAGGCCAAGCGAGAGAGGGAGGGAGAGAGAGGGATAGAAGAAGGCTGGACTAGAGGGAGGAAGGCAGAGAGGCAGCAAGCGAGTGTGTCAGAGAATAATGAGGAATGATACAGCGGTGGCAGAAAAGAGGCCGGCAGATTCACCCAATCAAACTCACGCACACTGCATTAACAGCAATTCAAGATTGAATATAGTGGCTCTCACTGTCAACACATTAACATTTCATTTAAAATGCCTTATCTTGTTAATGAGTGTTTCTGAACTGAGTCATTGTTTTTGTAATGAATTCATCTATTAATTACATGTGCGCCTTTTCCTGATGACCTTGCTTTATTTGGTTACAAGCTGCAGACCTTAATATTAGCATACATTAATCCCTGCTTATCTTTCATCCCCAATAGCTAATACGTTAAATTATCACCGAAAAAAAAACAAACCCGGTTTGTGTGTGTGTTTGTGGGTGAGCACCCTCACTTATTAGCCCCTTCCCCCTCCCTACTTACAAACTCATTACCAGGGTATAAGACCTGCATGGATTTTATGGTGTTTTGGGAACTGACTGGTTAATCAGATTTATTGCACACTTAAGCTTAATTGATTGCCTTTATGGATTCAAATGAATAATTAAGTGCTAACAAACCTAGTTTCGGTTTCATCATTCTGAAATGATGATAATGACCCACAGAGAGGGAAGGTAGTAGAAGTGTCAATCAAAAAATGCTAACATCACAAAATATATTTTTCTATAGAAACTGATTATAATAATGCCATGTCTGAATTGTTCTCCTTGCCTATCACTCAAAACACTGGCGCAAACACATTGTCCACATTATCTTTAAACTCTACTTGTAAAACCTAAAGCCAAAGATTTATTTTTCTGTCTGCCACCTTTCTCTTTATAGGCCCTCTGCTGTTTTATTTGATGTTTCTATTTGAAATGAAGTAGTAAAAGCTGTTATATACCAGCAGTGAAAGGACAGACAGTGTATTAAGATCAAGGCGGTCCAAACAGAGACAACATATCCTGACCTTCAGATGATCTTCACCAGATCAATACTATCATCAGCACAGACGAGCAGTCACAGAGTAACCCAGCCTACTATAACCATCCCCAACCCAAACTCTCTCTCTCACACACACACACACACACACACACACACACACACACACACACACACACACACACTATAACACACACCTTATTCAGCGCTGGGTGTATTGATTGGTTTGTATTGACTGACACACAAAACTACCACATGTACACACCTGCTTGTTGACTTAATTTTTCACTGGCTGGCATTGCATAGTGGGGAGGGTGCAGGGTTAAAGCATGCACACATGCATTCAAACAAACATTCAAATCTGACTCCCCACCAGCCATTTCCAGAAAATATGCACCAACACAGAGAGCAAAACAAGCAAATCAATATCTACATGTCTGCAGGTGGCCAGAAGGCAACTAACTCAATCCCACATCCAATGTAATTGTTGGTTGCATATCCACAGGCCAGTGCTGATATTTAGAAGTCCATTAACACCGGGTGGAGATGGGTTAATTCACTGTTTGTAGCCAGAGATCCAGAGAGGGTTTAGGGCATACAAATAGGAGGAAGGAGGGAGATGGATGATGGGAAAAAGAGGGAAGAGATGGAAAGAAAGACAAATAAAGAAAAGAGGGTGATATGTGAAAAGCAAGACAACACAAAGAGAAAGACAGAAAATATTGGAAGGCAGAGGAAGAATGCAAATACATGTGGAGGGAGGTGTATGTGAGGAGGGTCGGAGGGGTTGCTGGTGGTGGTGTTGATGGGTGGGTGAGTGTTGGGCATGGGGGGCGGGGGGTGCTTGGGGGGTTGTTTGGAGCTTTGAGCATTGCTGCCTGCTATCATCCGCCTCAGCTTGGGCGTCAGTTTGATTAATGCTGCTTTCCTCCAACTGACCTCCAAGGTCACTGGAATAGTGGGTACTCAGCCTCTCCCATTCGCTGCCGCACCGGAGGGGGGTAACGGCCGTATAATACGCTCCCCCAGAGGCTCTTTCTCTCAGTCTTTTTTCTGTTTCCTCTTTTCCTTCCGTCTGTCTCTCATTTAAACTCTCTCTCTCTCATCCTCCCTGTCTGTCTGTTCGTGTCTCCCCTTCATCTGCCCTTCCTCTCTTCCTACGGTCTACATGTCTCATCCTCATCCATCTCCTCTCTGCCACCATTTCCCTCTCTCTCTATCCCTGTCTATCTGACTCCTTTGCTCTCTGTCCACCAGTGCTCTCTAATCTGAAATGCAATCAAAAGCGGCAATAATGGAATGTGTTTGAAGATGCTGGAGAGAGAAAGGGGGAACAGGCCTGCTAGGGGCTATTAGAGCATCCAGTGAGGTTTAGATAAACACTACACTCACACACGCAATTCACAGCCACCATCACTCTTCCTCCCCTTCCTCTGTTCACAGACGGACTGCCAAGGTGAAGGCGCATGAATAGAGTTGTCCTACACCAAGAGACGCTTGGCAATGACACACTTCCTCTGGCTGAGAAGCTCGTAGCTACTTATTGTGCCAGCCTGTCTTTCCTGGCATGGACCTGGCAAGAGGGAGTAACATACAGAGTGAAAGAGAGGGGACATAAGGACAGGGGAAAAGTGATAGTTTTAAGTGTTCCAACCTCCTTAAATCTGCCAGTTATTAGAGTTGTGTATTGGTGATTTACAACCTTTCTTGACTACAAACCATGTTCACAACTTTTAAGACATTATTATTTTTGCTGTATCATCATACTGACTACACTCTGGTCATTTGTGTTGTCACTGAACTTGGCCATCTCCTGAACATTGCCAACAATTAAATGCTTGCATCTGTCTGCAGCAAGCGGCACCACACACAGTATAGGATCAAGTTTGTGAAAAGTAATTGACGGCACAAGAAGCTATTTACCGAGAGAGACAGAGAGCATGTGTATTTCTTTGTGTATCTATGTGGTAAGCTGTTTCCAGACCAACATTACTCCATTAAAAAACACAGCCTCCTCATTTATGTCAATGAGTTGGCACAGTGCGGGTGATGATGCACAGGTCTCTGGCAGGTGTTTTGCAAGTAATTACTTCTTGTTTCAAAATATTATAAACCACTGTGTTCTGTTGTTTGAAAAGCTTCAAAATTCATGGATGTATCACTGAAACTGAACTTCTGGTTTGTATTTCAGTACCTGTAGCAATACGCCCACACCCACACACAGCCTCTTGTGATTTTTGTTACAGTGCTATTTTCGGTCTGAATGTTCGCTTATTCTCTGAAAGTAACTCAAGGTTGGATTTACACAGGTCAATTTATTTGTATATTTGCACTGCATGGCAACTGCGTTTTAGCTGAGCTCTTAAAAACCATGGAGTCGGAATTATACTCAGTCTAATGTGGTTGGGTAGGGTCTTGTTTTACTGCCATGTGTATCAGGTCTGTGTGTAAATATGTCTAATACCTGAGTGGATCCAGAATGGATGTGAGAGGACTCAGCTCTGTTCATGTCATAATCACTGCACAAGATTTATGCTATTAGTGGAAATACTTTTTGAAATTAGTTTCAGAATCAGAATCAGAAATACTTTATTAATCCCCGAGGGGAAACTCTTTGTAACAGCAGCTCACTATCACGTCAGTGCACACAAGAATGGAAGTACTAAGCAGAAAGCAATAATATAATACACTATAATACAGGTAACTACAAAGTGGGTATAAGTATAAATTTAAAATTAAATAAGTGTAATGTACAAAGTGGGTTAACCGGTTGAGGTTAATATTACAGTATAAAGTAATAGTGCATGAGCTGTCAAGTTACGTGTAGCTTATTAACAATATATAATGGGACGGAGGATATTGCACAGCCGTACTAGAAGTATAAATAAGTATCACAAATTCAATTTAAAACAGGGTGTATTGCACAGTAGTTTAAGCACTGAATATTCCCAAGTTATGTCCAGTATTGCAGAAATGTTCATGATCGGTGTTCAGTTTAGTGACTTATGGTCATATCGACTAACACTTAGAGGGAGGAGTTATAGTGTTTGATGGCCACAGGCAGGAATGACTTTCTGTGGCGCTCTGAATTTTGGTGCATTTTGGGAGGATGAGTCTTTCGCTGAAGGTACATTATTATTATATTTCTGCTTTTTGACCGCAGCTGCTTGTTAATTGATCATCGCGCATCATGCTGCTGTCAGTGTTGGTCTTCTCTCTCTATAGGGTCTGATTGGGTCAACAGCATTTTGGATTAGGTCTACCTAATCTTTGGCCCTCCTTGGATCAGGACTCTCTTTTTTGAAAATCAATTTATGCTCGTCAGGTTCAGAATAGGATTGGGTCCAAAATAATGGTCTGCCATTTATCTCCAAACGTCAACTTTCTATGAGCTTCAGTTTGTCTGAAAAATTCAAAATCACAGACGATATGATCATTTCTGTTCCAAACTTTTGTTTTTGGTCATTTCTATAAGGCAGGTCGAAAAAAGATGGCGTCTAAAAGTGTGTGCGAAGAAGCCAGGACTATAATCGCAGCCTGGAGAGTTAGTCCTGCTGTGCACCGTCAATTTGTCTCGCACTCTGTACCCTGCAGCCCCCCACCCTCTTTCCTTTTTTCTCGGTCTCTCCCTGTTCCCTTTTTCCAGTCAGTGCCTGAGCCTGACACACACACACACACACACACACACACACACACTCCCGAGCATCATGAATCTTTCATGCGAGCGGGCTGTATAATCCCTGAGGCGTGCTCTCAGAGACCCACCCCGCCTGCATCACCTTGCACCAGGAGAGGGGGGGGCAGAAGGGGGAGAGAGGGCGAGTGACAGAAAGAGACAGAAAGATAGACGGAGAGAAGGAGACATGCAAAGGGAAGGAGGGGGGATGCAGTGGAGAACGAAAAGGAGAGGAGGAGGGAGGGCAGGGGTGGGAGCAGAAAAAGACAAATTGACGGTGTGAAGTAGGACCTGGCAGGAATTACCATCCTTCTTTTGACCATCGAGGGACGGATGAAAGAGGAGGAAGAAGAGATAACAATGGAGAGGTTTGTTCTTGTTCTTCTTGGCTGCTGAAGGCTGCAGTGGAAAGTCAATTGGCTTCCCATTACTAGTCCTTGTCTGATGGAAACATGCTAAACATTTTGTCCACCAACCCCCCCACCCCCAGCAAATATCTCCTCACGGTCCACAAGCTGTCCGTTCTGTGTGTACTCTGAAAAAACTCCGGTGTTTGTACTCAGCCCTGGTTCTGTAAATGGGAAACAAACTAAGAGCCACACAACACTTTTCCAGCCATTCATGATTTGTGTGTCAGTTAACGTTAAATGACTTGCCCACGAATATTCAGCTTACTTTCTGGTTTGTTGTGATGTTTGCTTTAGTAGCAGGAGGGTTGTGAGTATCACTGTCTGGAGCTGGTTTGCTGGCTCTGGGAAACAGTCTTGTCCTCTCTGACTGTTAGCTTCGCAGCAGCAACTACATATACATTTACATTTACATTTAGTCATTTAGCAGACGCTTTTATCCAAAGCGACTTACATATGAGGAAGACAGTGGAAGCAATATAACAACACAAGGTAACAAAAAGCACAAGTGCATCAAAAAATGAGTCTAATTAAAGCCGAGCACAGTATACAAAGCTAAGGATAGGAAGGGTTTGTAGCAACTTTTTGTTAACTCACAACCTGACTAACGTTACATTACTTACTGTTCACTCAATATCATGGTATTTGTCATGGTATTGGATTTCTCCAGAATCGCATACCCCACCTTTAAGGTTTCTTTGATCAATCCACATGGTAAAATGAAAACTCCAGTGATTTTTTATTTGAATTGCCTACTTACAAAGAAAAACATCATCATACCAGTGGAGTTTCTGGGCACTATTTCCTACGCTTTAGCTTTGTTTGGTTTCCTGAGAACTATCATCAAACCAGGTTTATAAGAATGGAGAGACGCAACCATACAATAAATGTGTAGGACATCACACCAAAACAATGTGCAAAAAGAGGATAAAAAGCTCCAAGTAATTGCATTGTTGGGTAATAATTGATTGTTCACTTTGAGTGACCTCTTTCACTTTAGAGAGTAAGAGTAGAAAGCATTTGATTAATGCAGCATTAATGTTAACCAATGAACGTCCCTATTGCTCCATTAATGATACAACTAACGAACAACAGTGTGCATAAAATGTACAATGTGTTTGTTTCAACAAACTGGATGATGGACAGTTCAAGTATTGTGTCCTTTGCATTTTCTCTTATAATCTAATCTTATGTGATTCATGAAGAGATTTCTTGTTGTATGCCCTCCCTTTTCATCTTCCTCCCTTGGACGTGTTCAGATAAATACCACATATTAGCTCCTCCAGTAGACTCACCAACACAGTTGATTAGCATCATACTGGCTTTCTTTCATGTGTGTCACAACCCAAATGCAGGTTGTCCAGGTTAGTTTCTAATGGAGTGACAATGGGGGACTCACAGGGGACTGGACAGCACAGTTGTGGCTGCTGCTTTAATTACCCGAGAACAGTCATCACAGCAGCAGAGAAAACCTTCTCACTGGCCGGATGAGGCCGATTATTATGCCCCCCAACCTCACACCCCAGGCCTTTGATTTACTATGACACCGATTAAAAAGGCTGTCCGGGAGGAAAAGGTGGAAGTGTGTGTGCGTGTGCAGACACACATTTAAAAGTCAGACTATGTCTGTGGATATGTCTGAAATCATATTGGCAATATAAATGCATTTAAGGAGCAAAACTTTTATTAGCATTTTCACTGTGCACATAGAGTTCTATACAGTCCAGACCCGGACATCTCAAGGTCCCAAGCATATACAAACAGCCCAGCAAAATATTGAATAAAGGAGAAGAGGCGCAATAACTCCTTCATGTACATTTGCATTCACGAACAACTAATAATTTGTTTACATGAATGTTCTACGTATGTGTGTCTGACTTTAAGAGAGCACATGTATTTCCATACAGTTTTTTTGTATCTGTGCCATCTTAAATGCACAAGTGTCTGCATTAGTGTGTATTCATGAGTGCGTTGTCCTGCTTGCTGAGAGTGAGCCTGTTTATGTGAGTGTGTTTGTGTCCACCCAGAATGCACAATGTGTGTTTTCAGGGGCCAATAGGTCGATCGTTTCCCCCATTCCAGTACCTTGCCCTCACTCCCATTACTTCTCTCTCACGGTCTCCGCTACATTTCCCTATGCACTCTAAGTCTGAGCACCACCTACGAAATACAATTAAGGTGAGTTATGACCACTCCGTAGGAGGTTCAGGGATGGTGGGGTGAAGTGTGCTTGTGTGTGTATGGGTGGGTGTGTGCATTAACGAAGAGATATATATAAGGGGAGGGAGTGAGAGAATGTATCACTTGGGCATGGCAAACAGAAGCACAGTGTCTTACGTAGCTTGCTGGGGTAAAGATACACAACACACACATACGAGTGCTATAGTCAGTGCAGACATGGTCCCTTCCCCAGTGGAACGGAGCGGAGGGGGCAAGCAGGCGGTAGGTTGAGATTGAGGGGGGTGCTGTGGGTGGTGGACGGTGCAGTGCCAATTTCACGCCTCTGCTCATCTCTGCCTCTTCCAGCTGCATGCTGCATGCTCTCCTTTTTCCTCCCCCAACTAAGCTTTACACCCCTCCCATACACACACAACCCTTTCTCCAATGACTGTACCCCCCACACGCACCTCATCCAGCCCTCTTTGCCCCTCCCAGCCTCCCTCCATAGGTTGGAGTGTGACAGCACAGTGGCATGGGGGATCCATCTCCAAATAACAACCCAGAGCACATACTAAACCACATCGGAGCTGCCTTGGAAAAAAAAGAGAGACAAAGAGACAAAATATGAACTCAGCAGCAGTCCAAAGCAGCACGAGAGAAACCTTCTCCCCGTTCAATTCTTTAGCACCCACATCCAGCTCAAGATGGATGCCTCGGTGTGCTCACTCCTTATGCTTGGCGGAACAAGGACAAAAAGAGGGCACAGGAAAAAAATAACAGCTCGATTTGCATTCATAAAGGTAACATTTGTTTATAGCGAGTGCGACACCTCTCTTAACAACCCCACGGCCTATTGAAGCAAGCTTCCTAATTAAGCATTAATTACTCAACAATAGAAGTGACAATTTGGCGGTGGCGACGCAGCGCTGACATATTCCCACCTGGGCTAATGTCAACACAGCATTATTACCATCCCCGCCTGCTGTGGTTATGGCTATCTAAGCAGTCATAAACGTCAGCGCCAGCATATTGTACCACAGTTGCTATAAGACTGAACAATATGTTTTCCCCCTCTCTCCCTCTCCGCGTCTGCCTCTCTCTCTCTCTCTGACATTCTCTTTCTACTGATAAACACTAGCAGACGGCACACAAGCGGTGAGTTTCTTCCCTGGTGTTAATTGGTGAAAGCAGTGGGATTTACACAGGCAGACAGGCGGCGAGGATTTTTTCCTTTGTAGTGGCACAGTGTTTACAGTCCTACTGCAGCGCAGGCTGGGGCCGTGTGGACGCTGCCTTTGTTTGCACCACATCACACAGAGACAGAAGATAAACCCTGCTGCTTTTTACATCACACATAAATACACGTGTGCACACAAAATCACACAGGCAGATAAACAGAGACACACAAACTCAAACACACCTAACAGAGAGAGAAGGGGGATTAGAGAGCTGCTGGTGGACAGACGGGAAAGCAAATATGTGTGTGTGTGTGTGCGCGTGTGTCTGAGTGTGAGTGTGAGGGGGTGGTGGGTGTGGGCTTGGGTGTTCTACCAGACTGGTGAGGTGAACTCAGTCTTGTGTAGACACCTCATTTGGAGATATAGTGTATGGGTTTATGACCACACCAGATTAGAGAGCAGAAAATTAACAAAAGTAGAGAAGAAGGTGGTCACCCGGAGTGTGTTTTACAGCACCGAGCACATCAATTTGAAGATACGGTGTATGTGGTTGGCCTGAGAATGGAGGCTGGAGAGAGGAAAGTTAGTCACTGAGAAGATGAGAAAAAATCTGACAGTGGAAAAGTTGTCAAGTACAGTGGGTTTTCAAAATAAAGCAAGTAACATCCATTACTGCTCATCTATAGGACTAGTATGCATGATACTAAAAGGCAAGTTTTAAGTATTAAGTTAAATGTTACTGATTAAGAGTAATATGCTGGATTTATTCCATTTAAATTACAGCTTCTGTTCCCACCTTATGGGTTATGCTTCACTGGATGTGTGAATATCACCCCAAGTCATTAACAGCATAAAATGATCGTTATTTTCAGAAAAATAGACAGCCACAATAGGGAAATGGGATACCAGCAGTAATCTATAAATACATAGTGTAACCTCCAAAATATATTTTGAGACTGTGTCCTGTAAACCTAAAGGGTAACTGAACTCTGTCTATCTTCTTCCTAGAAAAAGCCAAGAATGGGGATTTCACACATGAACAAACTTTGATTTTTTACTCCATCCCCAAAGGGTTGTGCCTGTGGGCTAACTAACCGATGGGAGAATCATCCCACTCCTGCTACGCTGTTCCCTTTGGCCCATTTCCCCCACCCCTAAATTAGTGAAAGCAGGAATATATTAGGGAGGGATCAGGGCAAATGGCACATTATGAATACTGTCAGAAGTGGCCTATTAAAGAGGTTTCAGACATTATCGACGCCTACGTATCTGGAGAACAATCTCAGTTAAGTTAATAATGTGCAATTAATCATAGGTCGCTTAAAGCGGGATGGGGTATAACATGGTGCTGTGGAAGCAAGCCTAATCTGCTGTCCATCCATCCAGAGGAAGAGAGAGATGGATGGAGGCAGGCTGGCAAACTGTAATCTAGATGGGGAGCTGGCTATGGTTTTTGACAGCTAGCCAGATATGGAATGGCTGAGGGTAACCACTTGTCACTAGCTTACAGCTTTACTCAGCAGGCCCTTGGGGCACTTCCCATTACATTTTTTTATGACTACAGATAAGCATTTTTCATGAAATTTAAAGCAACATTTTTTAAAATATTTCTACCAATGTATACAGCTCTACTGAACTACTGGGTGGCATGGTGGTGAGAGGCAGCACTATGTTGCATCACTGTCCCCTCACAGCAAGAAGGTCCTAGAATCAAATGTGAATGGGGCCTTTCCTTTTGGAGTTTGCATACTCTCTCCATGGTCATGTAAGTGTCCTCTGGGTATTCTGGTTTCCAAACATGCTGATTATTAGTAATGCCCCCGCCATTGCCTTTAAGGGTTATGGTTAAAGGCAGTGACCTTATATCCTTTGATGCTGAACTGTGACTTACTGCTCCAAAATTCAGATGTGTCAAAAGCAGAGAACTACTTTCCCTAGAGGTACAGTATAACTTGCAGTAATTTACTGACAATCCTTTGTAAAAACTATTTCAACATTCAGAGAGAGACCTGGTTATTGTCATTATTTTCTGAAGCACTCACTTTCAGAGAAAAAGGTAGAGGATTTTGGAGGGACTTTTATTACCCAGGCTGCGCCTTCCCATGGAGCTTAGCTGATGGATTTCATGCAGAATTATATGGAGTTCAATAAGGATGCAAAAACATGTAACCCTACGAAGCATTTATCTCAAACTCATGGAAAATCCATATTTCAAATGCATATATTTGTGGAACCAAATATAGCTGATGTTATCACTATCAGCTTAAGCTGGAGCTGTATGTATGTACAGTATATATGCCAGACTCTCTTCACCTATTCAGGAATAACATTTAATGAAATGTACTATTCAGCTATTAAATTCTCAGCAGTTTGGAGTGATCGCTGTTTAACTGTCAGGGGCAAGTGCCTTGTTATAGTTCCAGTACCATCTATATTGTAACACATGAAGTTGTACATTTTAATGAAAAAACTTACTAAGACAGGTCACTAAACATCAAACTAGCTAAAAATACACATTGACAATGTGTGGTTGTATTTGCCAAAGAAATCAAGTTGTGAAAAACTGGATATAAACAAAATGCTTCTCCTGCCGTAATCCAACTCCGTATAAATATTGCCATTAATTGTCAAGATACCTTGTTCTGTCCCAAAGTGCACCACCTGCTCTATTAATCATCCAAATGACCCTCATTACCACGCTTAGGCCCCATCTCAAATGCAAAAGCAAAAAGTTGGCTAAAAGCAATCTAGGTTTTTTGTTGTTTTTTTTGTTGTTTTTTTACATTCTGTGGATCATAGAATAGAGGTAATAGATTACTAGATTTTCCATCTTTATGTTTTACAACTGCAAAACATATTTGGATATAATTCAGCCCGTCATGCATCTATCTAGCCGTTAAAGGGTACCATGTTTTGATCTCAAAGGCTTTAACTATAAAAACAGGGAATATAGTGACAATGGAGAGGCATGTAGGTATAAGAAGACAGACTGGTACCACAGATGGAGGATATGGGAGTGTAATCTGATTTCACAACAGCACTGGAAAAGAAATAGGAATTAGAGCCTTTGCTCAGGGACAGGGAAGAGATGGGAGGGACAGAGAAGATGAGGGAGGGAGGGGGGAGGAGAAATTTCAAGAGAGAAGAGTAGGAAGAGAGGGAGTGAGGGGAGACAAGCAGGGGAAAAATTCACTTCCACAGCTGGCTGATCTAGGAAATCCTGCAATCTCGCTGCAGCCAGAAAGCAGAAGCAGATGAGCCATGTCTCTCCATCTCTCATCCTCTCTCTCTATCCATCTTCCTCCCTTCGTTTTCCTCTCTCCCTCATTCTCCAGATGAGTTGGCCTCTATCTTTTCCCCCCCTTTCTCCCTCACTCCTTTGTTCGCTCTTCTCTCACTCACAATCTTTTATATCGTCCATTTTTTCACCTCCGCCTCACTGCTCCCACTTTGTACCCCAGTCCTTCTCTCTCCCTCTCTCATGATGTCCGGAGCTGTTTGACTAGTGCTCAAGACAGACTATAGCCCCCAGTGGGCTCATTTCACACCTCCAGGCCTGATGCCAGCCAGTCGGCCAGCGTGTGGTGTTACAACTGACAGACAGCGCTCGGTGCTCTGCTGGCCCTGATTAGGATGCATACAGTGGACTGGAAGGAAGAATAGGAGGAAAAAGGAATGCTGAAGTGCGGCAGGTTAATTTTCTCCCCCATTTTGATGAGCTGGGTGAGAGGACTTTGGGTAGAGAAATAGAGAAAAGGTGTGTGTATAGTTTTGTGGGCCTGCATGATTGTCTGTGTGCATCTGCATTTAAATTGTGTGTATCCATAGCAGCCTGCGTGTTATACAAAGTGTCTGAGTGTGTGCATGTGTGTGTTATGCCACAGAATACCAATTGCCAGAGATACAGCCAAAGCCTTCAGGCTCCCTCATTGTACTTCAGAGCAAACCACCCATCACCAGTGAAAGCCCACTTCTCTCCATAAAGACAATAAAGGCAACTCTCCATGCTTGCAGAATAATAACTGAAGGGGGTGTCACACATTACATAGCAGGTCAAGTATGGATGAGCATGTGCATTGTATAATGGTAGGAGTAAACGGTGCACAACAAGGACAAATTGAGATGCTCTAACAAAGCAATTACATCTTCTAATAAAGCTGTAATTGTGTTTCATTATGGCAAGACGACATCTATTTGCATCATCTTTTATTCCCTTGCCCATCGAGTGGTGCCTGCTTGCTAACCTCTGACTGGCTCAAACAATGCTTATTATGCTTACAGTGGTGATCACACACAAACACCATAAACATATAAATACATACACACACACACACACACACACACACACACACACAGAGCCAGACAATGAAGTGAGGGAAGCCTCTAGCATCACAGCCTAGATCTCTCCATTGAGAACCTGTAATTATAGACCCTGTCTCAAGATAAATCAATTAACGGCAACATATAGCTTTTAATTTAATCCGGAGCTAATTAAAGTGAGGAGACATGCGGGAGGGGTGGAGGAAGGGAGAGGGAAGGAGAGGTGGTGGTGGTGGTGGTGGAGGTAAGACAGTACAGGAGGTGTGGGTATCTGTGGAGGCTGGGGGATTGTCTGAGTCCCTGGGTTCCACCACGCACGGCAGAGATGATTGAAATGAATTCCACTGGCTGTGTGGTTCGGGGGTCTCTGATGTTGGCTCAACATTACAAAACATCACCTGGAGCTGTCTGACTGACAGGTGACACTTTAATTGAAATAATTTAGTTGCTCATTAAGGGAGAAAGACTAAGCCTTGGAGAGGAGGAACAAGAGAGAGATGAGAAAGTGTTGTAAAAAACAGACATACAGACAAAGAGAGTAATGGAGCAACTGGCCCAGAAGGAGCCTTTTCTCAGTGCCCTGCAGATGCAAGTAAAAACTGACACAGTGCTATAAGCTGCAAACTGAGCCTCTTATTACAGAGAATGGAAGAGAAGGGAGTCATTCTTAGCTCTGCCTTTGCCATGCCAACAGCCTATTTGTGGGATTGCCTTACATGGTAACCAAAAAGATGCATTTTTAAAGACAAGACCGATTGGATATGTGTGTATGTGTCAGATAAAGATTGGACTGTGTGTGTGTGTGTGTGTGTGTGAGAGAGAGGGAGTGTGCCTGTATATTGCTTGCTTTTGCATGTTTTTTTTTTATTGAAGAGACCAGGAATATTTCATACATCTCCTCCATAATCATGGCTAGAATCTCCACTGGTTGCAGTATAACGCCGAGTGCTGACGGAAATCGCACCGGTACTCAATTTAGCCATCTATCTGATTATCTGCTTTTTCGATCCTGCCACCCCACACCACTGTCAGCTCCCACCTTTCCATCCAAGGCAACTAAATGCAAGGCATCCCAAAGCAGCTGTTTTGTCTTACAACAATGGACGTGGACAATCTAGACTTGTGTGTCTTGTGTTTAAAAGTAAAAAAAAAATGCAAGTCCAAGTTAAGTCTAATGTTTGAGTTACAATCCAAGTTAAGTCTCCATAGTGGTCCAGACTACTTTTGTTCAGACAGTGGAGCTATTTCTCAATTTCACTACAAATGAACCATATCCTATTTAGTAATGAACAAGTATACACATATAGTAGGAGACAAATATATATGATGACTATAAATCACAATACATTTCAAAATTAATTAAAAATAGGCCTTTTTCACAGCAGACATTTTGACTTGTCATAGTAGGTAAAGCACATGTGTAACAAATAACATTGACGATGGCTCCTTTCCTTTAAAGTGTCCCGGTAAGCCATGACAGTGTGACAGTGAGCCAGTGCAACATCAGCAGAATGCAAGTCAGCTCTCCAGTATACTGGTTTACCAGCAGTGATCAGTTTCAGCACAGTCTGTTGTTCGGATATGGATATGGGAAGCAAGGAGGATAACACATGTCACCCCACACAGACTGCTAAACGTTAGATACACTTTATACCAGTTATTAATACAGTATGGTAAAGTTTGTTTATACCTAATGAAGACTCCAGTGCATCCACTACAATCATTGGCAGTGTGTAGTTAACTTGGTAATGCAGAGAAGTTCTGAGTAGGTGGGGGAAGGCAAGTAAACAGGAGGAGCTGCTGTCTGACTCAGACTGGAAGGCATGTTTTACTGGAAGCGACACATACTACTGCAGAGTTTAAAGTTGAGTTTCAATATTAATCGCCACAAAAGAGTGGTTTGGCACTGTAATAGGGACTTTTCACTTGTGAACAGGATATGGCGCAGCAAGCCAGCCTTGCAGAAAGTGTGTCTCAGTAGCCAACTGTGGTAGCACAACAAAAAAATCCTTTACAGTCTAAAAGCTTTTTTCCCCATAGGTTATCATTACAAAGGACTATAGACGGGACACGTCAAACAGCACACAATCCCAGTTATTACTTTTTGTATTATGATCTTTTAAACCATGAGGATTTAATATTTGTAAAACTGGAAGGGCCATGGAAAGAAACACTAATGCCCATGTGTAGGCCTAGTGGGCTACACAATGTAGAATCAACGAGAAAGAAAAAAAAGCTTTTGGTGTATGCACTGGGTTAATAACTTCCATGTGTGGGTACCGTACTGAAACACAGTAAAAAAAAGATCTCATAATATATACATTGTTTGAATAAAAAATTTATTAAATGTTCTAATTGCTTTTCTGCCTTCATATTCAGTGCGACTTGAAAACTGGTTGCCATTAATGGCTGGCAGATCATTAGGAAGAGAGACGTTTGAGGGCAGGAATTTTAGGGCTTTGTAAACTGACATTTTTGTCATCAATTAAGGCAAACTTTTGACTCTACTTTTGCTCCTTTGTCATTTTTAATTTTATATAATTTGCCAACATTCACACCAGCAGACGATAATGTTGGCCATTTACATTGCCAGTTGTTCATCTACATGTCTTTATAATGATACCCATATATGTTCTTTATTTTAAAATGACTGAAGTTTGAATGAGGCTGGAGGCAAGCAGACTGAAGCATTGCCTGGTTATTTGGCTGACAAAGTTGCCTTTCAGACACAGTTGGTTAATTAAAGTCACGAATGAACTCCATGAGGACATTTGTTGCTTTACATGTACATGAGGACTGAAAGACAAAAAAAAGACAGATAGAGAGACAGAGAGATGCAGAAGAATGGAAAAACAGAAGCACAGACAGATCAAAGATAAATAGGACGATATACCATCTGTCCTTTCGAACGTACTGCAGAGTATACATCAACCGGCTTCACTGCTCTTATGTTTCCAACAAAGACATGAAATGCCTATTATATTTAATAGCTCTCTTTATCATAATCCATATGGACACAACATATTGAAGGATTATATGTGTACATATAGCACATGACCATTCTCGCCAACCCTTTCTGCCCTGGGGGATCATAAAATGCTCATTAAGTCCTTAAATTAGCTTAAATGCCCTTATTGCGCTACCTTCATGATTATTTTTTGCTTATTAACTATTCCCTAAGTGGGCCGCCGAGGGTCTTGTCAGGTCAAAGGAGTGGTGTGTATGTGTGTGTTTGTGTGTGTCAGAGGAGAGGAGAAGGCAGTGCAGAAGCAGACCTGACCCCCCCCCGTGTCTCTCTCTCGCCAAACACAGGGGCCTGTCGCAGTTGCCTTGGTGACGGTGGCTGGCAGCCGAAAGAAAAAGAGGCTGGCAAATGGAAAATGTCAATTACCGCTGAAGATATGTAGATCTGAGTGAGAGACTGCTACAGAGAGAAAGAGCAGGGGAAGAGGAAGGAGAGAAGAGGGAAAAGAGGACGAGGGCGTGAAGAATTGGTAGGAAGAAAACCAAATAAAAAAGAGGTGTGGTGTCAGACTGCAACGGGAAAGACTGAAAGACAGATACAAGGATAGCGTGAGAGGGAGAGAGGTTGACGTCAAAATATAACAAGAGGTTACCGAGGACTTTCGAAGGGTGGGGGGTTGGCGGGCGAGAGAAGGGATGGCACAAGGGTGTTAATGCAGGAGATGAGAGGCTGAATTGAACGCCTGCTGCTGACAAAAAATGTCTGTCCACATCTATTATAGCACCTTTCCCTTTCTGAGGCAGTGCTGAGCTGCACGGTTGTGTTCATTATTCCTCTCTTTCTTTTCTGTCACTCTCTCTCTCCCTCTCCCTCTCCCAGGCTATCTCCCATCCACAACTTCAGCACCAGCCTCTACCTCTAACTGGCAATTTGATTAAGCCTGGGAGATAAGGTCACACAGGAGAGGAGAAGAGAGGAGAGGAGAGCAGAGCAGAGCGAGGGGGAGAATGCTAGACAGAGCTAGAGCCATTCTGGTGTAATCACAGCATTGATCTCCTAAGCATGTGGCCAGTGTAGATTATGGGACCGAGTTAGGTCCATCATGGGCTTTGGACTCCAAGATAAGTGTGTCTGTGTGCCTGACTGTGTGTATACATTTAAATCCAGTGCAGCTAATCATGCATGCATATCCTGTAGGGTTGCCCAATTCATCGAAATATTATCAAAATCGCAATATGGCCCAGTGCAATATCCAAATCGCAGAAGCTGCAATTTTTTGATAAAGGTAAAATGTGTGACAAAACAGCATTATAATGAAGTACTGTAGTGCTGCAGAGATGCCCTGGCCTACAAATCTCGCTCTCCAGATGTAAGAAAACATGTTTGTTTGGTATAAAATATCACATCATCATGATTTTTATAGTTTTTTTCAGTGAAAATTAAAATTGTCATGCAAAAATGACCATCCCCGCTAATTGTGAATCATATCGCAATCGTAGTATCTGTCAAAATAATCCAAATATGATTTTGTTTACCATATGATGCAGACTTAATAGCTTGAGTAATGCCAATGTGTCAACCCTATTTGTATGAATGCATCTCCTGTGTGTGTGTATGTGTTTGTGCGCGCTTCACAGAATGAGGATATCCTATTTGAGCATGTATCACTAGACCTAAGTTGAATTAATGTGTCCCTGTCCCCATTCCAATTTCCATCGTAGGTCTCTTGACCCTTCCCACTCTGCAGACGCATAATGGTCCATTTGGGGTTTAGCAGCAGGCATTACCAGGGAGCATGGAGACAGTGAGCTAGACTGTATTTCCATAAGACTGGGACACAGAGGCCCTTCTATACATATATTACCCCCTTTGTGTCTGAGAGGTCTCATGTGGGCTACACCAATGCATGTGCAGAGGCAAGTGCACACTCCCACATACACACACGAACGCAAAGACACAAGACAGAATGCATATGTGCCTGATGTGAAAACACACAGACATATACTGTACACACAAGCACTTCTATAGCAACATTATCACACATACATAAGCACATATGCACACACATGAATGCAGACATGCACACGCAGATATGACAGTTATAATAGGACCTACACAGCAGCCTGACTGTGATTGACACTGATAAACTCTGAAGGGAGACATCCTGTTGCCGTACAGTCTCAAACAAACGTGTTTGACTTTGATGCATTAGAGATCAGTTAAGTGTATTAAGTAGATGTCTTTATGTCTTGTATTTAAATACATTTTCTCTCCCATGCACACTGGGCAGAAAAACATCCATCTATATGGATTTTTTAGTATGTTGCTCACTTTCCTAATAGACCTTTTTCACAGCAGACATTTTGGCATGTCATAGCAGGAAAAGCACAGGTGTAATTGATAACATTGAAACTTGCTGCATTCCATTTAGGTGAGCCAGTTCCAGGGTCCTGGCATTGTGCATGCCGGCTCACTGGCACAACTTACTGGGAGACTTAGCCATCGCTAAGATAATTTGTTTCACCTATGCTTTTCCTCCTGTGACAAGTCAAAATGTCTGCTGTGAGAAAAGGTTTATTGGAATTCATTGATGCCGCTAGTGGCAAGGTTTTTGTGGTGACCTGAGAAAAAAATTTAAAGATTCACTCAAAAACCCAACTCGGAATTAATTTTTAAAGAGAAGAATGCTACCTGGTGTTCAGCACAGCTAATTATAAGTGATTACATCGACAAATTTAGGCTCTCATAAATGGATTACAATTAGCAGCAAATCATATTTCATCACAAGATTCAAATTTCTTTTGTAGTAAGAGGTGGAACTTCAGCTCAGTGATTCAACTATATAATTTTACCCCAGTAGATGAAAAAACAATTTAATTGAAATCAAAGGTTTCATTTGTAGTGGAAAAAAATGTTCAATTTGATTTCAGTTGTATGTCTTCAGTTTTATGGTGTGCCTCTAATAGACACAAATTGTCAGTAAGAGCTTAAATTGCCATCAACTATAAGGGTTGGAATGTGATCATCATATCATTTTTATCATGAGTACGCAAGACCCTGAGTGCACCTTAATGAACACAGCGCTTACTCACATCAAACACAATGTGAATCTTTCTTTCTCTGTCGTTCCCTAACACACACACAATACACACACGGCACATCACACTCTCACTCTACAAATATCAGCAAACAGCTGACATTGCTCTCTGTTGACCCACTTCGATGGTATCATCTTCAAAGAGAGAGGGGGAAAAAATCTAATGGAAAGGAAGGAGAAAAGGCGAGAAGGGATTAAATTGAAGAAAAGGAAGTAATTGACCGCTGTTTCTTTATCTGAAGGAGAGCGAGGCGCTGCTGCTGTGTCGGTAGGTATAGGTTAGCTTGCCCAGAGGCAGAAATGCTCCCCGTTCATTTACAATTTACAGGCTGCTGCTGTTTGAAGCCAGCCACAAGTCTTCATTTGGGATTCTCACGCCTGCCCATGGCAGATGGCTATTTCATCATCATCACACATACATGCTCATGCACGCGCACACACACAAATACAGAGTAGCTGGCATGCTGATGAAGTAAGGTGGAATCTGTGCGTATATGTGGTCTTGTGTGCGTAGATGTGTGTTTGTGCTGGTGGTTGGGGATTCCAAAGTATCATTATTTCAGCATAATTGGCTGACAGGAGCATTTGGAGTTAATTGGTTGGCTGAGTGTAAACCCTAGGGCTCATGGGTATTGTAGTACGGATAATGCAGACATTCTGCTTGGTGACACAGCCTGACTGAGATGATTATCTGAATGCTTGAACAAATTTATCAGTGGCTTTTTTCTCCTTTGTGAGTATATGAATTGTAAGTTGTTTTGAGTTCTTCAGATTTTAGACCCTAGAAAGAAATTAGCATTTAGTTTCCATTTGGTTCCATAGTTACAGTATACAGTAAGAGATGCTGAATTAGAGTAAAAAATAACAACAATAACAGCATTGTTTCTGCTTTTTTCAGAGATCTTTGCTGAAGGAAGTGCCTGAAGGAATCATTTATATTATTCTGAACTCCCTTCTGTCAAATTCACTGAGAGAGAGAGAATCATCATGTCTGATTTATTGGCGTCAGCTTAATTGTGCCAACATTTAAATCAGGGTTTCCCAATCTGGGGGCTTTGAGGGGGTCAGCAGATACTTCTGTTCCACAAAATATTGTATAGATTTGTTTTCCTAGTGACCTGTATTTCACTATACTTCCACCATTTCTGGTTTGAAACTGCTCATTGCTCATGTCCACACATAGGCCATAACCTGTGACGAGGGCCACAAGTGGACACTACTGTATTTTAAGGAGTCACAAGCCCAAAAAGGTTGCGAAAAACTGGTTTAAATCACCCCTTAAACGGATGTATTTTGAACTAGTTAAGCGGTAGTTATAAGACAGTAGGTAAACTCCAAACAGATCTTTAAAAGCCTTGTTCATTCCATGTAGACTTTAGCTACTGAAGACAATTTTCAATGTGTACTTGCATAACAGTTACTCCTAACCTTAGAGAATATATTTGGTAAATTTAGACTTTGTTTTCTTAAATATGATCAGGAGATTTAAGGATTGGTTATTTGACAAATTAAATTCTTGTACTGTGCCTATTCAGTAGTATTTGTGCAGTCCCTTGATGGAGGATTGATGTTTAATGTGAGATATCTATGATAGTGAGCAAAGTAGGTCTGGGTCAGAGCAAGTCTGCTCTCACAAATCAAAGTAAAGAAAGTCTTGAATTGAACTGTGCCCCTGAGGCAAACTTCAACTTTAACAGAGCAGTAGCTACTGTATGAGAGATGCTGCCACCTACAGCAGAAATTTACCAAGCCTGTGCCTGGTAATGAATTCAGCTCAACATAGAGCAGCAGAGAAAGAGCCTCCGGCAAATACAAACAGTGGTTCCCAAATCTGCTGCAATAAACCTCAATCATACGCTACTTAGGCTGACTGACAGTCAGTCAAAACAGAGGCGTGAATCACCAGATTAAAAGGAGGAAATAGAGTTGCAGAAGGTGAAATTGGAAGAGTCACTTATTTAGTTGGTCGTTCTACCTAAAATCCTGACAATTGTAAAAATTCCCAACAGCTAACATTTGTCCTACAGGATTATGGCACTCCACAGAAGAAGCTGAACTTCCTTGGTGGCTAATTCAGTGGAGAAATATGAATGTGAGGAACTTTATCAACCGCTGTAATGAGCCCATGCTTTTCTCTGAGTTTATTCAAGAAAAACACTAACATTTCTATGAGTGGCCGCACAGACATTTGTTCTGTGCACACTCCGAGAAATGTGTATGTGTGTGTGTTTATGTGCCTTTGAGACAAAGGCAATAAAAGAAACACAGACTGATGGAAAGAAGCAAGATGCACTTGTAATGAATAAATTGTGTGTGTGCGTGCGTGTGTGCATGATTGTGGCCGGTGCTCAGAAAGGCAGTAAAATAAATCACTCAGCCCGAATGTGAGATATCACCTCGGGATGAAACAAAAGGACAAAGCAGACATGGCGACCAGCAAAAGGTCAAGGGGAAGCAAGGAGGAGAGGCACTGGGAAAAGGTCGGCTGGCACCAGTAAAAATTAGCTGGATGTGAACAAAATAACGTGGTGGAGTCAGGAACAGCATGTTCACTAACCTCAGTGGAAGGACTGGGAAAGGAGGGTTACTGATGCCTGATGAAAAGAATGAGCAAGCTGATGAGGGCTCAGTGAGGGGCTGCAATAAAAGTGTAAAGCCGTGTAGTTTCCATGTATGTGTGTGCTCTTTTATTCATTTTTTTTGTCCTTCTAAGAACTAGATTGAACTTCAGCTTTTGTGTTTTGCTTGGGCGAAAGACAGTTTTAAAAAAGAATGAGAGCAGAGGAAAATGGCCCATTTTTATATAAATATGAGTAACAGAAAGCAGTAGATAGATAGCCAGTCATTGCCAACACAGATAACATTAATTCCCACAGCAACGCAGTGTTACATAAATGATAATCCAATGGACACACACAGAGCTCTAATGACATTAAATCATAAACACACCCTCAAATTAATCTATCACCTTCATGTTATTCCTAACACACACGCACATACACAAATACACACACAACGATTAAAGTGCTAACTCGGAACATGATTTACATCATTATGATTATGACTGTCATAATTACGAGCACCGTTATCACTCTCATTATTAATAGGAATGACACTATTATTAGCCTGTCTGTTGGTGTGCTACTTAGTCTGCAAGATAATTACTGTGTCTGACTGTCCAGGCATGGTGCCGGTCCACAGCTCCAAGGTCAGAAACCTTCTCCTCCTCTCGTCAAGGGGGCTCTCACACTTACTTAATTCTGCCACTCATAATCTCTTTTAATCTCGTAAATGATAGTGAAAGCGCTAATTCTCTCGTGCGCAATTTATTAGTGTGTGTTTGTGCTACCGAGACCCAGTAGTGCATTACTGTCATGGCTAATCCAATTAGTGTGGATGTATCTAGCCGGGCCTATGGGGAGGAGGAACGGAGGGACGGGGGCAGGTAGGGGAGGTGTGCAGGAAGACGGAGCACCCCGCTGTGGTGAGAGCGCATTAGGGAGACTCCCTTCCTGAGCCCGGTGTCTTTTTATCACCGTTGTGATGGCCGGAAAATTGGTGTGTGATCTCAGGAGAGAGAGAGCGATTGAAGATATGGAGCATCACACTCTGTGTATGTGTTATTGTTGCATCACACTCTGTGTATGTGTTATTGTTTGCCCAGCTAAGGTGGTGAGATGATGAGGTCCTTTATGGGGCATTTCATTTTGGTCATTATCCTCACCCACACTGGGTGGTTTTTGTCATCACTGTAACAATCACAGGATTGATACTTGGCTGGGATGTGAAGCTGTTTTGTGGTGAACCTAGTCTGTTTGAACATCATACTGTAGGATAAATACGTAAAGAAAAAAGAGACGACTTGCTAAGCTCTTTCCTGTATTTATTAGGTTGTCCTGCAAATGAATTCCAAATCTTTAACAAAAGGGTTTAACATAGACAACAGAGAGATTAATTCTCCCTCTTATCCAACTGAATATAAGTCCTTGAAAATATCTATTGTACTATACCGATACAATAGGCGTAAGGCTTTTTTTTTACTGTATTTCTTTTTTTAAAAAAGGAGCTGATCTGTTTAAATTGATTTTCACATGGATTTTGTGTCAAACATCCAAAAGTTGTTGCTGCAAGAAGACATTGAGATCCTCTTGTGGTGAGCAAAACTCAGAAATTGCTTCCAGTAATAGAAAAAGAATGGAAAACATTGAGAGTGCACACATTAGCTACTGAGTGTTTGTGGAGCCCATGGTGTTTCTAAAATCTGATTTCCACCTATATTTTTGTCTTAGTAAAAACAAAAATCTGATTTCACCAATATTTTGCAAGATTCAAAATAAACACTAAGATTTTGAAAAATTTAAACCAAAAAATGATGATCCCTGTATTTGCAGCACTATACAGTGAATACACACAGAAGACTTTAAGACGTGATATCCATGATCATCAGTTTTTAAATGGTATGATCTTCATTAGTGAAAACAAAAAATGGCTCCCATGTGCAATATGATCTTCGCTGAATCCTGCAGTGTTTGTATAAAACTGCTTCCACTGATTACTCACATAAACACAGTGTTTGCAGCACTTGTGACACCAATTATAACCCAAGCTTTAATTAAAGAAGGCAGGAATCAGCCACAGGGGACAAAAACAACAGGCCGTCTGACATTAAATACCAAAATCATATGTCTCTGTTTTCAGTAATTATCATGTGACAGCACACTGACAAAATAGTGGAAGATGCTGAGTCTTGTTTTAGAAAATACAGTATTGACAGGTATTTGTGTTTATGTGGTTAAATAGTTATTGCACTTTAGACAGATCAAGATGAATTGAAAACAGCTTTTAGAAAAGGGTTGTCAGATGAAAGTTCCCACTTTCCTGGGAGCAGATTTGCAGTAATTCACCTTATTTCAAAACTTTATTCACTTCAGTTGTCATTTTTTCCCCATGTACGTTTTACTCTGAAGTGCACATTGAAAAGGGGGTTCAAAACACACCATTCACATAAACATGCACACAGCTCATCAAAAAACATTACCACTCACTTGCCAACTACAGTGTACCCATTTGTCCTCGTTACTAGTATTCTTGTCTTTCATCTTTCATGTAAAGAAGGAGGGTAAACACAGCTCTTGAGGCAGTGATGAGGCAGACAGAGTGATAAGTGATAGAAGAAGAGAATGCATTTAGTCAAGGATGTGGGATCCTTGTAAGCTCTTCACTGTCAGCGTCCAATTTTATTAATCAGTGCTATTGTTCCGGTCCCTTGACAAACATCAGGACAAATCAGGACAGGATGTACCCTTTGAGTGTATGTATGTGAGTGAGTCTGTAAGAGAGAGAGAGAGCCTGTGTCTGTGCATCATAGGCTTGACTGCATGTGTGTTTTTAATAATGCTCCAGCAACTTGCACTTTAAAAATTGCAATTGTATTTTTTTTTTAATTTAATAGTTCCTCACAACTACTGCAGACGTTTGAAAAGACGATGAGACGGACATTTTCTGAAAATGTTTAAGCTCTGTTTTTAGTCTCTACCAACCCCTAAAGGGAAATACCTGGCTCTTTAGCTGCTAAATGCTCCACTATGTTTAGCAGCTAGTTGCTAACTGTGTCTGTCTGCCGTTTGGAACTGAGCAGGTAGCATACAATAGATTATTAGAGCTTTTTCACTCAAAACAGCTCCCTGCAGCAGCTGCTGCCAAAAGCAACGCTATGAGAGCGGTAAAAGTAAACCAAAACAGTAAAGTTGTGGGCTGGACAGCTAAACAATGAGCTGAAACTCGCTGTACAGCCAAGCGGAGCTAATAATAATCCACAGATTTGTTGTGAGCAGTTTCATGTAGGAACTATTTCCTTTCTACCTATAGTTTCTACATGAAACTGCTCATAACAAGGTCATGATTTCTGGAAAGAGACATTGCTGTTGAGTTTTTCAAATGTATGTCAAGTGCCATCTAGTTCGACCATATTCAGAAATGCAGACATCTCTACAGCCGATATCTCCAAAACTTGGCAACTCACACCAAAACAATCAAGATGGATAAATAGCACTACAGTTAAGAGGAAAAATTATTGTCCCTTAAGTTTTAAGAGGCACATTTTTCTATGATTTCTATGCAGATTAATGGACGTTTATCGTAATAGACATCACAGATATGACCATCCATATAAAGTTTAAGTTGTGCAGATTCTAGGAAAGTGTGTATCACGTTTGTGTGTTCAGACTTGAATGAGTTATGACTCTGAGAAGAAGAGGTGCGATGGGAGTGCCAAGCTATTTTTTTCTCCACAGGTAAGACTTTGGTCACCTATACCACAAATGTAACTGTAAATGAATGAATTAAGTAAATTAATAATTTAACATTCCTAAAATATAAGAGCCCCCTCTTTGAACAGGAAAATAATTATTTGTCATGCAAACGCTATCTAAAATGATCACAATATGCTTCAGTCTAAGAACAGGTGTCACTCTTCTCAAAGGACTTCAGTCTCAAAATGTCATTTCTCAGTATTCTCAGATTTAATTTAAAATTCGGACTTTTGTCCCTGAATTCTTGGTGTAATCATCCTAATGACAGAGATGTGAAAAGAAACGTGAAAGAATGCACCACGCACTTTGGCTGGTTCCTTCCTCCATGATAAAAGGCACAACGAAAGAGGGGTCAAGCTGTGTCTTGGCAGATAAGAGCTATTTTGAAAATCCATTAGTGACTCAATGCAGCATCATTATTGCTAGCTGCTTAAGCATACAATATCCTGGCTTTGACTTTTTTGTCTTTTTGGCATTTTTCTCTGAGGTGAGTCTCAAAATACCACATGAAATAGGAAAAGTCGAGAAGGAGAGGTTTCTTTAATGGAGAAAGCGGGGGTGTGGTATTTTAAAAGCCATTTTTATGCTTCTGCTGAAATGACATTAAGTCCTTCCATTAGCAATCTTGTTCAGCTTTGTGGCAGGACATATTTTGGACCTTAGAGCCGTAGAGTATTATGCAGCATGGATAGGTCTGTTTCTGGTCTGCTGTAATCAGAGCCCCACAGACAAAAATCAGATTTGACAAGTCGGAAATACTAGGAGAATCAGACATTTGCAGAGGCACACAGAATACAGAAGAAGTCATGCATATACAAAAAAGGACATCAACAGGAACACATGCAGACATATGCAAAGATCCAGATCTTTGTCCTCCAGGAGACTCAGCCACACCTCTTGTCTCTTTTTCCTCTGTGTGATAGGTACTTTTGAGTTTTGGCCTTTTTGTGCATTTGAATGCATATGTCTTCTTTTCAGGTCTTTGTGGCAGAAAGAAGGTCATGTGGCCTAGGACCTACTAGTGTCTGGTGGCACCTGGAAGTTATGCAATGTCTTTGTGGATTCAAATTCTTCACAGAACATTGACATATCCTCACCATATAAAGTTGTTGTGCCAACCATGTTAACAATTTTTACATTTACATGTCCAGCAGACACTAAGCAAAATTAGCATTCATTTGGAGAGCAGCGGTGGGTTTATAAGAGTTTTTTTTAATGGAACAGCTGTCCACTGTGGCTGGAAAGGAGGTTGATTAGAGCAGTGTTGCAGGCCTGAAAGTAAAAACAATGATCCAAAATAGACTAAAAGGCTCCGTAGAAATGAATGCAACTGTGAAGTTGGGTGGGTTCATCATCATGCGTGGCCACTTTCACAGCACATAATTTAATCCTTACATAAATATTCTAAACAAATATGTATTGGCGAACCTTTAATTAATGTTTAGTTTTACTAAATTTACTAAAAAATGTTTTGTGCTAAAATTAAATTGAATTTTTAAAAGATATTGAATAGTAACTACTGGAACTGCTGCTACGTCTGCTGCGCGTGTTCACACACACAGCCAGATAAAGTCATACATGACTGGTCCGAGAAGGCACAGAGCCAGGCCGTGGGGGTTTGAACTGGTGTTCTTGTATAAAGGCTCATGCTGGAGCTATTTGTTCTATGTGAGTAGAGGCTTATTAAAAGGTGCACCAGGCTCGCCCAGGATCAAGTGAGATTGGTGTTGCAACGGGCTACCACAAAAACACAAAGGATGCAGGCTTCTGACTCTCACATACAAAGGCACCACCAGACACATACCCACACACAGTCATACACGCAGACACACAGCACCCTGTGGCACTGTCTAATCACACAGCCAGTATGTATTTCTCTAGTTGTCTCAAAGGAGTGTCCATGCTGGGCTTACAGTTCCCTAGTGAACGCCAACCCAGTATGTGGATGTGGCTTGATCATGTCTTGATCACAGCGGCGGATTCTGTCACACAGAGGGATAGTTAATGATCAAGAAGATACAGGACCGGTCAGTGAGAAGAAATAACTGAAGGAGGAAGAGAAATGGAGGGATTGAGGTATACGGCAAAAAGAAGGGGGATAAAAGCAATGAGTAAGAAGACGAGGAGGAGAGAATAAAGCCTGAAAAAGGGGGGACTTGATAGGTTGGTTCGGTTTAGAAACAGAGAGAAACCACCTGCCCGATCAGCAGTCATCTTGTTGTGGAAACAGACAAAACGTGGAGGTGGTCAAGCAGGGTGGCTCCCCTGCATCTTTTTCATTATCATTTAGGTCAGACTCGATCAGAGAACAATTACACAAACCATTTAAATAAACACTGTAAAAGGATAATCAATGTCACATATGCATTCGCCCTGTGGACTCTCTGTCGTCCACTCTCACAGATGCAGACACACTCCAATCAAACAACCCCAGACACGCCAGAAAACACACATACACCCAGGCACAACCTCATTTCACTGCCCTGTGACACAAAATGGGATTTCTGTGTTTGAGCAGAGGGGGTCCAATGGCTACAGAGGGACACATCAAGAAGTGAGGGCTTTATAATCGCTGATGCCAGATTGGATGTCAGCTGCAGCATAAGTGACCATCTATCACCAGCGCGCCGCACATGAAGAGGCCTCTTTATAGACGGGTAGACTTCAGACGGCACAGAAAAAAAGCCTCCTCCCTCCGGCCCACTCCGCTGCCCTGCAGGAGGGATTGCACACAGATGCCTGCATTCATGCATACATACACAAGGCAGAGACACACATGATTTTCACCCACATGGCTGTAAACATTCATGCATATACAGTGGCAGAGAAGCGTTTGCAAACACGCACACAAGCTCATTTGCATTGCAACCCACACATGATGACTCCTTCAGAAAACACATCACAGATGAAGCCTTGGGCCTCCTCTAAGCACTTATACACACAACCACACACTACATTTTTTGCTTTTCTGCTAGTGCGTAGCAGCTCACTCTATAGCTCTCATTCACAGCAGCAGGATTGGATGCCAGTGGCCAACAATTTAGAGGAAGTTCAGGATGTGTGTATAACATTTCAGTGATAAGATAAGTGACTTTTACTTAAAATTTTACTTACAAACTGAAGGTGTTACAATATATTCTGAATTTTTGTTTTCCCTTATATCCACCATTTTAGATACAGTTAAAAACCTTGGAAAATGTACATTTACTTGAGAAGAAGGGGTGACTTAGTGTTGATAGATGTGCATGAGATCAAGTGAAGTGACAAAGATACAAAGAAAGAGAAAGCGCTGCTTCTATAGAAAGGCAAAGAGAAACAGTGTTGTTTTCATCTCTGGGAACCTTTGCTAAACCATGCATGTAATTTGCTCTATAGCCTCCTTTTGTAAATGTATGTCTCTGTGAGTGTGTATGTGTGATTATGTGCTAATGCATAGACTCTGTCTGCAAGTGTCCACATGTACAATATGTGTGTGTGTGTGTGTGTGTGCATTGTCCAGCAGCAGCAGCAGATGCTAATCTGTGCTGAGAGTCATTATCTGGGCCATTAGACTAATGCTAAGGGATAACACAGAGAAGTGGATGACACCTGATGCTAACAGGGGCTAATCATCAGGACCACCTCTCACTGTGAGTTCAGTTATGACACTAAATATCCCTCAGAGGCAGGAACCTCAGGCACTGGCAATCAGATAATTACAGGAGCCTGGAGCATTTTATTAATAAAATTTCAATAAATTGTCTCAAATATTTGAACTAGCTGTGGTGTGTGATTTGATTTGACACTTGAATGGCCTCAGAAGTGCTAACATCCCTTTAGTCACTGTTATTAATTATTAATATTCTCAAATACTGATAATTTCATTGTAGAGTAGTTTTCTGGTCCAATATGCAGCCTTAGTGAGCACGGGGTTTTATTCAATTTGAATAAAATTCTTCCAAACATTTGCAAGTAAGGGATGCACAAAGCTTGCTACAAGAGATACAGGTGTATTTCTTACAGCTCATAGTCTCTCTAGCCCCCACATTTCCCCTAGCAGCAACCAGAATATCAAAATATTCCCGGCATGTGGTGTAGGAGCTTTCTCTTTGCCAGGCATTGGCACAGCAAGGCAACTCTAATCTGCATATCACCTGATCTGACCAATGAATTGCTTCCTGTTTAATCATTCCATTTGACCTAGCAACCAAAAGCACCTGGCGAGCTTTTGACTGGCAAACAGTAAAACAGAATACATCCGCAGGACCTCTGAAGATCAAATGTTGAAGAAAGCGCTAACGAGGCAGGTTTCTGAGCCTCTTTTTTACTTTTTAATGAGCCGCTACCCAATGATGGTGACCCCGCTGCTTCACATTGCACCAGGGCTATTGAACGCACTCCCATGGATTCATCAAGGCTACAACTCAATATTAAACAGTCACAGGTAGATATTTACCCAGGGTTAATTCACCATCTTGCCCCCATGAGAAATAAACTAGATTGCATTGTAAAATATAAAATATGGAGAGGGAGAGGAGACAGGAGGGCTGAATGTGTATCAGGTAATTTACGACTGTACGTGTACATGTGTGTGTGTGTGTGTGTGTGTGTGTGTGTGTGTGCCACCTCCTGCTTCAAACTTCACACTGTGTCCCTGTCTTTTGTCGTCCCTGTGTAGCTGAGCTCTGGATGCATTTCAAAGCCAACCTGACTGACTGAGGATCGGCCACAGAGAAGGCGAAGGGACGGCTGCATATGATTGAAGAGAGGCTGAAGAAATACAGTACACACAAATGCATACATGCAGACGCACACGCTTCCCTACTGGAGGAAGCAGTAGTAGGCTCCAGCACATGGCCTGGCAACAGAGACCCCACTGAGCCTGAGCAGACAAACAGAGGTGGCCCTGGGCCGAGAGAGATGATTGAACCGGCCTACCAACCGACGAGGGAGAGAAACTTCAAACAACCTCCAGGATGAAAAGATAAAGGGAACCGGAAAGAAGGATGAGGGGAAGAGAAGGATGAGCAGTTAGCCACAGCTCCTGTTTAGCATATGGGCTCCTTCATTAGACCTTGCAGGACAGACAAGACGTATGGAAGAAAGGTGTTTAGGAAATGAGAGGAGGAAAGAGGAAAGGAGTGGGGATGTAGGAGGGAGGGTTGGAGGAACATAGAGGGCCCCTATTAGCGAGGTCCGTCACCTTTTGGCCTGCCTGAATCTGCTCATCTCCATAATAGGCTGACCCCCTGTGTTTCAGACTCATTAGAAAAGCAGACAGCAGGGCCAAGCCGACACACGCCTGTCACCTCTCTGCTCCCACCGGAGACCTCGATGAGACAGAGATAAAAGAAAGATGAATGGAGAGATGGTCGCAGAGAAAGAGAAGGATGGGATGGAAGGTTGGGCCCCATGTTTGATCAGGAGAATACTGTAGAAGAAAAGGGAAAGCGCTGAACTGCTTCTTTGGCGAAAAGACAGACAGGAGAGGGAACAGAAAGAGTGGCTGTGTGAAAATAAATCTGCCTAGAAACAGTAATTTGATAGGAGCGGGGAGCATGAGGGAAAAATAGTCTGCTGTGATTTGCCGTTGTAAGGCAAGCATACCGTTTCAGTCAGTTAGTGCATCCCGAAACACAATTCCATTGATTTCAACATGATTTCAACTTCTAAATTCATGTTTTGTCCCCCATTTTTTCCAGTTTTAGTTTGATTTGCACAATTAAAATCACTCTAAAACAGTGGAATCGTCTTGCCTATTAAATCGAATATCTTCTACTATCACTTACCAGTAAAAGTGAGTGATTTACAGACTTTTTGGGCCCTGGGTTTTGCTTCTTAGGCAACATACAGGCTGCCCTTGCATCTTGGTTGATTTGATGAAGCCTGAGAAAAAGACTGTTGTACTTTCACTTCCTCTGCATCGTCTTTGGGGTTAAAACAATTTTATCACTGTTTTTATTCACAGTTAATATTCTTCTAAAGGGATGTTAGAATTCAAAATCGTAGATTAAGGACAGTGCTCTTTGTGGTAAAGCAACAAATACCAGTATCAGGTCTCTATCAGGTCTAGGAAAACAAAATGTGATGTTGACATTTAAGTTTTTTTGGTTATCTGCCTTTATTATGAAAAGCATAGTAACCAATTTCAACATACTATGCTATTTACTAGATTGACATAAATATAAATTCATCCCCCTCTGGACCTCTGACTTTATTGTGTCCTCCCCACGTCTGAAACCAAACCTATGCTCTTGGCTATACAAATGGACAATAGAACCATGAATAAAGAGATGGGCCTAACTGCTTCAGCAGAAAATTCATAAAAAATTCTAATCCAACTTCTGTATCTAGATCAACTAGAAAAGCTTGTAAGTTGGAAAAATGATTCATTAATTAGTAAAAACATGAGAATCAAACTGCAGGAGGGAAAAACCACATCTCTGCGTTCATTCCTGTCACAAAATTGTTCCACCCTGTTCAAATCTGTTCTGTGTCACTGCTCATAAAAACAAACAAGCTCGTAAAAAAGCGTGATACCATACACGAGCAGGAGTGGTTGATTGACAGGCAGCCCGGCCATGGATGCTTTGGATCCTCCCTGGGGAGCCCTTGTTTTATCACATGCCGTCCCTGCTGTTGATTTAATTCGGCGTCCGTACGCCAGACTCCCGCCGGACCAGACCCAGCCAGGGGTCAGAGGAGCAGGGTCAAGGGTGACAAAGTCGATGCACCTCTTCTGCCCTTTTCACTATTGGATGCTGATCAGTTACTTCATGGCAGGTTGACCAGTGGGTTAAGTCGATGCTGCATCTCGCCCGCGGGGAAATCATGGCTGATGAAATCACAACTCTCCCAGAAGGATGCAAATTAAAAATGAGATATTCTATAAGAAATGTTTTGGGAATATGATAAAGGAGTTTCCAAATATTGAAATTTAAAAAATGGAGCAGACATTTCCCCCATCCATTTCAAAATGTATTTAGTAACCCTCCCTTGTTGGAAGGGAATGGAAAATCTTTAACTGATAAATCGTCTGCTGCTTCTTCCCTGTCTGACGAGAGGCCTGATCTCACCTCTATCCCTCATCCCTCCATTCATTTGTAAGTCTCTGGCTTCCATGCGTTCACTCTCTCCCTTTATTTTTCAGTGTATGTACAACCTCTTTCCCTTCTCTCTGCAGCACTTCTCTGCAGCACGTCTCTACAGCCCTCTCTCATCCCTCAGTCCTGCTTCTTTCTGTCGCTCTTTGTAATATTTTAATGGCTTTTTGCATTAAATAACTAATACAGGCTTACAAGCTTTCTTAACAAACAGAATGAGAACACTGCACATTCAACAAATCCTCCAAAGCAAAAGTCAAAATATGTTGTTTGTCATTCCAAAACAAGCCATTAGCATTTTCTGACCTGGTGCCCCTATCGGAGGGACGACACAATGATTTATATGACTAATGTATTCTAATTTGCCATTAAGGTGTGTTTAGGTTTGGAAACCAACCAACCAAACCAACATTGATTGTTGGTAGGAAATGGGAGACAAACGACACTCTTCCATGTCAAAGTCACATGCTTTGTTGACCCGTGCTTCCACCCTGACCTCCTCCCTGAGAGGCTTTGCAGCTCTGCAACAATGTCACGATACTTTCACCTGTGCTTCTAACAAACAATTGTTTTCCCTAGCGTGGCTTATATATGCAGGATAAAATTATTTTTTCTGTGTAATACTGTGTATTTTAGATTCTGACTAACCCAGGAGCCACCAGCTTTCGAACGCACATGGTAAGATATAAATTTGTTAGAGAAAATCCTAATGTAAAATAAAAAACAAAACACAGGTAAAATGAAAAGGGAATCTTTATTAACCTTTGGGTTCCAATTTGGTTAGAGGACTGATCAGAGAGTGACACGTGGTGGTGGAAAGTAACTAAGTACATACTGTATTACTTCTTCTTTTCTTTTCCTTTTGGCTGTTCCCTTTCAGGGGTCGCCACAGCGAATCATGTGCCTCCATCTAACCCTGTCCTCTGCATCCTCTTCACTCACACCAATTAAAATAATTGTAATTTACGTGGATATTTTGATTTATGTTACTTTATACTTCTACTTCACAACATTTCAGAGGCATATTAATATTCAAATTTTGACTATAGTACATTTTTTTCAAAGCTAGATTTAAATTTTTTTTAATTAGATTTTATACACAAAACAAACAGTCGGTTTATAAAATATGATATGGTATTATAGATTAAACTTCACAAAAGTATATAAAACAGTTCCACCTCAACCAACTACACCATTGAAGTATTTCTTACATGTTAATGCACCAATGCATGTTATGCTTTAATATAATAATCATTTTATATTCCAGTGACATGGGCCATTCTGCATAATGAGTACTTTTGCTTTTGGTACCCACATTTTGCTGAAAATACTTGTATACTTTCACTTAAGAACTTTACTTGTAATGGAATACCTTTATAGTGTGTTATTGCTACTTTTACTTGAGTAAATTATGTGAATACGTCCTCACCCATTGGTGACACAGCACTGATAGACACCGTGGTCTAATGAACAAGAACCTTTTGCAGAAATCAAACATAATCAACAGTCCAAGGCCAAGGATGTCACGGTAAGTGAACACACTGCTTGACTGACAAGTGATCAATGAGCATTTACCAACAAATGTGACAAAACAGAGAAACATCAGTGTCATGAACTACCACTTTAATCAACACACAGACAAAGCAGAGGTCCAGAGAGCCAGACCACCTGGCTAATGCCAAATGAGACGTATGGCGATGCCTTGGCTAGGGCCCCCAGCACGAACAAAAGGCACTTAACTTCCGATTTCCATCAACATCTCTCTTCATCTCCTCTGTGAGCCCCTATTTCTCTCATTCTCAAATGCAAACACATTCTTGTGTGTGTAATCAAGCATAACTTTGGGGCACGCAGAAATTACACTCATATCAGTAACTAAATACTGTACAATATAGCCTTCAGAATAGAAAAACTGGCATTATCATTATCTACACACACATCAATTAAAATCTCTTCTCTCTCACAGAAACAGCAATGCACACACATAACTAATTGAGTGAATTTCAGATTCCACTTCCTCACAACTGATACACTGGAGATCCCTAAAGAAATGTAGCCAGCCTTAACACAAAGCTCTCCCTGGTGTCTTAGTTCTATGCCCACCCCCCCCCCATCTCTCTCCCCGTGTCTCTGTCTCTCTCTGTTGGTTAAAAACCCCTGGCTCTTGGGGAGCTCAGCCATTTACACTGGCTGGCCTCACCTGTCACAGAGCCACTGATGGAGATGGAGAGAGCAGAGAGGTGAAGAAAGGAAGAGTAAGAGAGACATATGAATGGACAGTATTTGTGTGCGTATGTATGTCTCCCTACATGACAACCTTGTCCTCTCTCCTCCCCCTCAGTCTGTTGTTTGCTTTAATTTGCCCTTCTGCCCAGGACCATGCACTCCTAGTTTATTTTGACAAATTGAAGGGGAAGCCCCGCTAATAAATCAGGGCCTGTGATGAAGATATCCTTAAATAGGATATTAAGATTTATATCAGAGACTCGGGTTGTACGCTGAGAAGTACACAATTACTCCCTCTTCTCCCTGTCTCTTTCTCTCAAACACATTTGTTCTATCTCCCTCTCCTGCTATCCACCCCCCAAGTCAAATTGTCCTTGCATCTTTCATGGCACTGACAGGAAGATTTCTTATCAGGGCTCTGGAAGGTGGGAGTGAGGGAGCGAGGCAGGAAAAATGAGAAGAGGAAAGGGTGAGAAAAAGGGAGTCTGAGAGCAGAGGGGGTTCTCTGCTGCAGCCTTTGTGTTTTTGGCTCAGTGGCCGAGCGTGAATGCAACACACAGAGCTTCATTACTGGAGCGCAGGGGCTGTCTGTGTGACAGGATGCAGAATGGGGAGTGTGTGCGTGTGTGTGTGCGTGAGAGCATGTATGTGTGTGTTCTGCAGCAAGATGCAAGATGGAATTTGTGTGCCGGCTTCTGGGAGTGTGTGTATACATACACATACATAAGTGTGTGTATGTCTGCACGCGCATTGTATGTGTGTCTTCCTTAGATCTGCGACGTGAGCACACACTCTCACAGTGACTTATTTACTCCAGAAGCGAGGCTCTAACCCCAGGTACTGAGCCTCGCACAGAATAATTGCTTTTTTTTCATCCCACTGCATCACTTCGCCTCTTTGTTCCTAACCGCTCACATGCAAGAAGTGACATCTATTTGTGAGTGAGTGTGTCCGCATGCATATGAATAAATAAGTGTGTCTGACTGTGAGTATGTGCGTCTGCATGGATATGAGATAGCGTGTGTTTGTGTTTAAAGGAATATTCCAACATTTTCATGTTTTGTTTTTTTTTGCTGTCTTACTAAGAATCAGATTAGAAGATGATAATATTAATTTCATCTTTGTGTGTTGAACACATATTTGTGACATGTTAGCCTAGCTTAGCACAAAGACTGGATGCAGATTCCCTCAGCTAGCCTCCCTCACCGAGCTCCCTCTGTACTGAATACAAAGTGATGAAATTGATATTAATCTCATCACACTCTCAGTGAGGCATAATAAGATAATTCTCCAAAACGTTGGAATATTTCTCTCTGTGTTTTCAAATACGCTCACATCCTCTTTGAGACGATGCAGCTATGCAAATCAGCCACCACAACTGTGAGTAATTACCAGTTCAGCCTTCGACCATCATTTCATTCAGTTTCAGGGAAAACGGCTCCAGTATCTGGTCTATTAGACTGTTGAGTAATGCTTTTAACTCCGTTCCCATAATTAAACCCAATGTACAATTGAACACTCAAAGGCGGGTTACTTGCGTTGCGTAATGATTGCAATTAAGGGTCGGACACAAAGCTGGGGCTGCTTTCGGAGTTGCCGCGCATGACGCTGGCAATAAATTGAAAATGCAAATACACAAGCTGATGAATGCAAAGAGTGCTGGGTCTTCACTGCGTGAAAAGACTATCCACCACACTTCAGAAGTCTGTGTGTGGGGGGGGGTTGTTGTGGGGGGTGGGGGGGGCACCGTGTATTCCTTCAGAGAGGAAATCAAACCAATTGGATATGAAACATAGCCGTGTCGCTGGGGAGAGTGTGCTGTTTGCTGAGACAGTGTGATACTGCAGACCCCATAGACACAATAAGAAGCTGATTAGACAACAACAGGGTCATGGAAAAAAATTGCTGTTTGAGTTAACATTTGCAACTTGTGAAAAAAAGAAGCTCATATATTCTATTTATATAAGCATCAGCATAAGCCTCCAAATTTACCAGTTTATCAGTCAGACGCAGCCTTTTTGTGATCAGTCACGCTGATGCTGCTGCCAAACTGCTACCAAATATTGCTCTCAAAGTACTTGGTTATCTGAAAAGTACCAGACAAATAAAAATAGACAGACAGGCGCAGGCAGACAGACAAATGGACACACAGGCAGAGCCACTGTGAGTGGTTGTCTTGACAACAGAACAAGAGCAGCACCCTGGACTCTGAGTGTGGATGGAGAATGAGACATGAGACGGGGTGAACAGAAAAAGCGCTGTGTAAACCCCATCCAGCACTCACAAAAATCAGTGCAACAACATCAACCCGTGTTGAATATTCCCATCTATTTTTCTTTCCTGCAGGCAAGCACACACAGGCAACATGAAGCAATGTAAATGGGCTATTTTGCCTCAAAACTGTTCATACAGCGCATTATGTTATCTACACTAATTTCACCACAGCTGCCTTTCTCAAAATGCTAAATGAGTAATGCACCAAAAAGTTGCCCATTATTCTTCATTCCCATAATGTCCTAATCATCAGACTAACAACACGAACCTTGACATGAGTCTGAGCAGCAGGTCCTATGTGTAACTCTTGTTCTTCCTTTGAGTAACATTGTGCAGTCTGATTGTTGGAATCAATCCAGTGTTTGTGTGTCCAATTGAACATGTATTCATCTTGTATTTCATCTCTATGTAATGGTACACCAGAAATGTGATGTAATGGGGAGCTGTCTGTATCTGTGCCAGCTGCCGGTGTTTCACATTAGCTGCTGTTGGTTAACCCTAGTGGACTGTGGCATGACACAGCTGGCACAGCCTGACAGAAAGAGCTTGGGGTTATGGAAGCAGAATGGGCATACTAGATCAGAGATGACTACCAGTGACTGTTGTTTTTTTGGAAATGTTCATTAGTCAGTTGGAGAATATAGCTAATGTTGTAATTGGATGCTTCTCTACATTTGCTCATGTTGATAACAAAATAAGTTGTAGTCAACTACCAGCTCCTCCACCAGGTGCCTGCATCCACAACTTTTCCTGACACTGACTTTCCACTTCTTTCACTACCATTTATTTGGCTTCTTGAATTTTTTTGGATGTCATTTTTGTCTGCATCAACAGCATGTTTACCAGCCAAATGACTGGTGATTTGAATTTAATCATCTTTTCTGTGCATCCAGGGTCTGTGGTGACTGGCAGCATCCAGCTGGCCGAACCTGGCAGAGAGAAGAGGATGAACATCTGGCTGCCAGACTCTTGTTTAACTCAGTGAATGCAGAATGGCACAGACTCTAACTCGTCAACTACACTTCCACCATTGAGCATCTGGTGACACAATCAGTTATATCAGCAATCAAAAGAATGCTCCCTTTGAAGCCAGTTGAACTTTCTATGGAGCATGGATGATTCCAGGGTATACTTTGTCATTTTCGCTCCCCAGTTTCAGTCATTAGTGTCTGCTTCTGCCTTCTTCTATGAGAGAAAATAGCCTACACTGTAAAGCTGTGCAAAATCCTATGCATTTTCTGTGCCCATTGCAAAGTTACCCTCGTTATAACAAATCAATAAGACTGTCCAAAGAAATGTGAGTTACGTTGTCCTCAGGTCCTACAGTATAACCACAGCTTGATGAAGGCACTCTTTTGCATGTATGTTTTTATGCTTTTGACTTTGTATATGGATCACCAAGACTTAAGGACCTGCCAACCATAAAATAATTTCAGTTTTGGTGTTTGAATGCAGCTTATTATTGAATATTTGAGAAAATAAAATTCCCCTCAAAATCCTATTATGGTCAAAACCCAACCACAGACACAAACACTCTGAAGAAATGGTCTGCCTCTCCTCAGCGTGGCACAGCACAGCATGGCTGGGCCTGGCCCACAGAGCCAGACCACCTGGCTGATGCCAAATGAGATGTATGGCGCTGCCTTGGCAGGAGCCCTCAGCACAGTGACATGAAGGCATCAGGAGGGTACCACCAGGCACTTAACTTCACCAATCTCCATCAACATCTCTATTCATCTCCTCTGTGAAGGGATGGACCCTGTCGTAAGCTGTGAAGCACACATACAAATGCACACACAGGTGCATGTCTGTGCATGTGCCTGGTGACAGATGGGGGATGGAGTTGTTAGACCCTTGTTTGGCTGTGCTGTAGGCTCTTGTCAGCTGGCCGCTGCTTGTTAATGTGCTAATTAGCCTACTTGTTCCTCCTGTTTGGTAATTACAGTCAGCCTGGGCCAGGACACTCATCAGGGGCCACTGATCGCAAGACAGCAGGGCAGGCAGGGTTAGTATGGGGACATATGGCTGAGATGCTATGTGGTGCATGTATGTGGTATATACATCAAAGACTGCAGAGTGTTCGAAAACTGTCCAAACTAAATAGATATCCAAGAAGAGACAAATCTCTATGTAAACTATTTCTTTTTCAAACCTTTATTTAGACAGGGAAGCTTCATTGAGAGCAGTGCTCTCTTTTTCAAGAAGGCCCTGTTCAGACTCACACAATTACACACACTCCCACCTAGAAGCTGCCCAGTACGACCACAGTCTGATCTGTTGGCCACTGAGCAGCTCTACTGGAGCTCCACTGCTCAAGGGCTCCTCACTGGTAGTAATGAAGGATTGGCAAGCAATGCTCTTTCACTTCCCCCACGCAGATTTATCCTGTCGGTTTGGGGATCAAACCAGTGATGTTCTGGCCTCGAATTAGATTCATTAAGTTATTTTTCCTGGAGTTGAAAAAAGCCTTTGGCTTACATTAGCGTGAACATCAAGTTTGCATAAATTTATGTCAATGTTACATTACTATTGAGTGTTACAGTTTAACCATAGATTACTTTAGTCTGGACTGTATTACATCACTACAATAATGTAACTAAGATAACAATTGATGGAGACTTGATCTTCACTGTGATGGTTTCATGAATGTGCTCATATATTTTATATGGAAATTAATGGAAACCAGCGTACGCCTAGAATGGTAGACAAAATACATGGGCATTTCTAAAAGACAGTATTATGGTTTGCAAAACAGTTAGCTGTGATGTTAAGTATGAGTAAATTAACTAAAACATGCAAAACCACTAAGATGGTCTTTAGAATGTAAACAATAGCAAAAGAGGTATAAACACAAAAGTGTCCATTTATACACTTACAATTACATCACTGAAAGTATTTGGTAGAATGTAGTATGTGGATAAGAAGAAAAATAGTTTTTATTTAAGCATATACTAGAATAGAAAATAATACAATATATAATAAAAAATCTGAATGTTTAACTTGAAGGAGGTCAACGCCTAAAAACTTAGCAATGTGTAGGAGAAGGTAAATTAAATGAACATGTTTAGCAAATAAAGCAGACAAGAATGGATAAAACATGGTTTTATAAGCACCTTGACTGGACGTCAGATAAGTGCTCGGAGAGGTAGAGTGGTGGTGATGGGGTGTCTCCATCTTTGCCGTTATCTCTCCCCCGTCAATCCCCCACCTCCCTGCAGGAAGCAGCCAGTTCATTTGCCTATGAGTGTCTGACAGAGCCGATTAAGAGCAGTTTGTTTTATAGATGTGGGCTAATTGAGTTGGCTAGATTGCCGTCACTCGGTTCGCTCTACCTATATTGAAGATTACATATTTCCTTTTCATATCTTGGCGCTGCAGCTGCCCGACCAATCTATCTCCATTCCTCCTTTCTTCCTTTCCCCCCCTTCTGTCATGTAAAGTGAGAAGGGGCTTTGGTCCTATGTCTAATTAGCGCTCCTCTCCATCATTCTCCCTCTGCCTTGTTTACTACTATATCCTTGCCCCAGAGACCTTGCTTCTTCTCTCCTCTCTCTGTCTCTGACCCCTCCCTCTCATTATCTCCTCCTCTTCCTCCCCTTGTCCTCCTTGTCTTCCTCTTCGCACCACTCCATATTTCACCCTCTCCATCTATCTGTCATTATTCACCCCCCCTGCCTCTGTCTCTCTCTTTCTCTCTCCCCCCCTTGCTCTCTCCTTCTCAATGAGTTAATTAGGCTCATCTCTGGCACCCTCTTGCCAAAGCCTGTGCCCACAGGGCCAGCCGCAGCACTCCGCTGATGATTGGGGGCTCTATTTTTAGAAGACAACAGAAAGAGGAGAAGCGGAGAGAGGGGGAGAGACAGCTGAAGGTCATTTGGTACTTTCACTTTGAGTTAATCTATATCACAATGTTTGAAACAGAAAGACACAGAAAAAGTGAGGGAGAAAGAAAGATGGAGATTTAAGCGAAAGCCTTACATGTGGATTTCAGAATTTACGACAAAATTCTGCTTTTGCTCTTCTTGTAACATAATAAATGTCATTTGACAGAGGAAGTTTGCGAAAAGATGATGATTTAAGAGTTCACTTAAGTCTTAAAAATGATAGGAAAGTGTACTGCTTTGTTTACCCCTCTTTATAGCGGGTGCCACATGTTGAAGCAACAGCCCGTTGTGTGTTATCATAAATTCAACTCTCTAATGAGCCAAGCCCTTTGAGAGCTCTGTGTGCATAATGTAACTCCACAATGTGCCACTGACACCATGGCTCATTCCCAGGTAAGCCATCCATAGTAAAAATGCACATCTTCATGTGTGGTGCTTTGTTAAATTGCCTGAACAACCCAATGGAGCTCCACTGTTGTACTTACTATGACTATAATAGAAGCATTTCAGTGGTCTAAAGGTGCAGTTTGCACAAGGACAGATCCAAATCCCAAGACATTTTTTTTTTGCTGCACACTCATGATCTATGCACCCCCCCACGTGGAACTAAAAGTATAATTTTCTCTGGACTGAATTCAGTGAGTAGGCAATATTTTGTTTACCCCCAATAGATACTGATCAAGTGGGTTTTATTGATCCAACAAGAGCAATCTGACAGAACACCTGCTGGACTTCATTCCAGTGTAATTTTCAATTTCAAAACATCCTAGCTCAATTCAGACAATAAATGGAGGCATACCTGAATTGGCTTGTTATGAGGCAATGACAGTACACCACAGAGTTACAAATTTTCCCTACTTTGCTACACACTGTCACACGGACTAAGGTTTCATTTTCTTATTACTTTACTCATATACAAACCGTCCACTGTACGTTAACAGGCAGAACCAGCACACATGCCTAATGACAAATACAGAAAGCAAGAATAGCAGAGACGGTAGGAGTCAAACCACCAGGAGTTAATTTACCCCTCTCTCTCTAATAAACAAAGCAATCACTGACAGTCTGAGACACAATTATGAGGTAATTACGCAAAATAACAGATTTTCCCTCTCCACCCTCCACGCTTGTTTCACACGGGTACCCCCACAGATTACAACAATCCCATCAGCCCCTCCTCTGCTGTGCAACTGTTAACCCCCTGTACTCCCTAAACACATACACGATCACATGTACTGACACACCGTGTGAGTATACACACAGATACACAAAAAGCACAAAAATGCACACAGATTTATGCAAAAGGTTATTCATGCGAGCGTGTGCTCACTCACACAGTCATCCCCCTCCTCCCTCCCACCTAGAGCTCGTCTTATTTAGCAGCCAAATTGTCTCATGGCAGCACACCCGTCAATCTCCCCATATGTAGTCTCGTACTAATTAACCGATTTAAATGGGAGTGTGTAACACAGTGACACAGGGAACGGGCTCTAGTCTCTGAACCCCCCCTTTTGTAAAAACCCTCCAACACTCCACTAACAGTATCAAACCTGTCTCTAGCTCAGACTCCCTAACATTTTCCAGCTTCCCTCCTTTTGTGCTTCTTCTATCCTCCGACACAACCACTGACTTATATGATTACAGTTATCGACACAGGCAGCCTCTTCACCCTGCCAACTGGCAAGCCACTGTGCCCCTGTGCACACGGCCGCTCATTTCACAACATGGTCATTATCATGGGCAGCTCCACAGGGAGGGATTACGCTAAATATGTAAATGAGAGCAATGTTGAAAGTGTCATAGTGCAAGAAGGAAAAGGGAGTGTTGCAGAGAGAGCTGGCTGTGTCTTGATGTCAAAGCATCTGATGTTGGAAAAAGTGCAAAATTACAATTTGAAGAGTCTGGGGTTCATCTCAGAATCAAACTGAGCCAACAGCCGCAGGATAATGGGTAACTGTAAAAATGAAATCTCATTTCCATAAAATGAAATGCAACAAAATCTGTCTGAGTGACAATTTCTGTTTCATAGACAGTCTTGCCTCCAGCAGTTTCAGCCCAATTTCTTTGTTTTTGTAGAAATGAATCCCTTTTGGTTGCCATGTATTTTGAGGAAATGAAGGAGAAATCAAAACTTTGCTTTTCCCACTCACCAGCCAAATTTGATCTGATTGATCCTACATATCTGAAAGAAAAATAGAGTGCAGTCTTCATGTAGAGAGGGACACAATCAAGACATATGCTGCAATCAGTCCCAGTAGAGATGGACTTAAGTGTATTTGATGGATAAATGATAACCACTTATTGTGAGATGGGAAAGTAGATATCCACAATTCCCTGTTTCAGTCTGTGAGACATCATGGGAGGTCTTTGGTTGGAGCAGGAGTGTAGCTGCTGGCTCTCGCAAGCTGCCCTGTGGGCCTCTCTCTCCCTCCTGCTGCTGAAGTACAGCTGAGAATGATAAAGCACCTCATAGTAGCCAGGCTGCAGAGCTGCGGGCTCCATGTGGGACCCTCATCAATATTTCAGATCCCTTGCTTTATACTGTATTTACCCTTATCTGGACGATGATAGGCCACAATACACCTCCAACCTCCCTTCTCTCAGGCAGTGGTTCATGTTAGGAAACAAGCTGTTACACCTGAATGAGAACAACAGCAAAACAGCACAAATGGGGTTTCACTGAGGCATGTGAGTGTTTGTGTGTTTTATGTGTTCAGGGGGAGGCAAGCCTACATTGTCTCATACTGAGCCTGAATTTAGCGACAGGTTTTCAGTGTGTCCAATAAGCCACAATACAGTCCATCTCTGGGGAGTTTGCTGCTGAGCCACAAAAAGGCCCCTCAGGCTGTCACCTTGGATTCCATCAGCCTGAGTTGTTTTACAACTCATCGTTTTCTTCTTCTTCACCTCCTTGTTCTCATGTCTTCCTATCATTCTTCGTTCTTGGCAACCTGCCTGATCATCTGACTGCCCTGTGATTCATTGCATCGTGTTGTAGCATTGTAGCCATGTTCTCAGATCTCAGATGATGGCCAAACCTACGAATATAAGTCCCAAGTTGTAACAAACCCAAAAATATCCAAAAGTCCTCCTAATCAAACAACAGAATACGTGGTTTGTAATTACCATTTATAACGACACAAGAAAACGTTTTCTAATCTGATGTCCCTATCGGCAGGAAGATATCATTTGTCTGTGCTCTTCAAAACTGTAACAAATCACTGTTGAAAAATAAATGCAATTTCAGATCCAACAACGCTATGGTTAAGTTTATGGTTTAGCTTGGTCAGCTTGGTTAGCGTTTGGGTTTAAACAGTTCTTAGTTAAAGCTAGGGAAACACTGTGGTTTGTGTAAAAAGTACAACTTTGTTTAGCATTAGGGGACCTTCGTCGCCATGGTTACAATAGTAAGCATGTTGTAAGGTTGTGTAGTGATCGTGATAATGGCGTTGACTGTTGGTAGGAAACAATCAGCAGTCTACTGTGTTAAAAAAAAAGACTCTGTCGCTCTATAATAATGTTAACTGGCTTCTGACTCTTTTCTCCAGATGGACAAGAGTCATAATTACTACGGCCGCTAGAGGGCTTTGTCTTCCTGAATGTAAACACATGTTTTGGGGCATTTACTGAAATGACTAATTATGTAGTTTTTCAGTCTTAATATATCATTTATTAAGGAAGTGAAAGGTAAAAAGAGCAAACGTGCGAGAGATAAAGAAGCCAAAACAGAGAAATAACATGGATGATGACACTGAATCAGAGTGCAGCAGTGAGGGTCAGTATCTGACAGCCTGTAGGAGGAAAAGCTTAAGGGATGTTGTAAGGCCATTTATTTCACAGCGATCCAATATTATCAGAATGACCAGACACCCCCAACACACACACACACACACACACACACACACACACACACCCTTTCATATACCCCGTGAAGCCCTGAACCCCCCCTCCTGAAACCCCCTGGCTCTCCATCACGGCTTGCAGTGCCCGTTTTTCGCAGCAGGTAGATAATTCTGCTTTTATCCCCAAGTAATATTGGCCTTATCGCTCGCACCACTGCATCCATGCCGAGACTCATTGAGCCACAGAGCGGGGGTCGGGTAGGAGGTGCTGAAGCGAGGCGAGGCAGGTGCTGGTGGAATGTCAGCTTGGTGGAACTGATTGTGCTTCGCGGCTAAAGCGCTGTTGCTCCATTACACACACACACACACACACACACACACACAAGCACACACATAAAGAGAGTGAGAGAGAAACTGACTCCCTCAGGTCGTGCTCACTCAAGCCCCTTCTTAGACCACCAATATTGCCACTGATATTGCCTTGGTGTTACATCCTTCAGGATTCACACACACGCATACACACACACACAGCTCTGGATTGCCCTCGATGCAGCCACTGCTATCACTTGTCATCCAGCCAACTCAAGGCACCCACCTCTGCTCCTGCCACTAAGCAAGTCACACACAGACAAACACACACACAAGGGAGGGGCAGGGCAAAGCCATTTCACATTTCGCCCACTCCTCTCCCTCTATGACTATTTTCACTTTTCCCGTCCACATTTTCTCATTCCACTCCTCAATTACAAGTGAGACCTGAGGCTCCCCTTGTGCCCCCTTCCTCTCCAAACCCCCACCCCTCACCCCCACCGAGAGGATAGGGTCCCTCTCTCTCAGTAAACAAGGTGCAGATGTCAGAGAATACAGCAACCTGATAATGTGCTCCACTGCTATACCACGCCATACATCACCATGTTGAGGTGTCTTGTTGTCTCTTAGCCTTACAAACAAATGCAATCAGACACACACACAGATAGGCTGCCACACAATACTGGGGAGCTTTTGCGGTATTGAAAGCTAAATGCCACTAATAGGTTGATTCTGCACACACAATGCATTCAAATTGCCTGCTGTGCACCACATCGAGCGTAACACACACACACTTGAGCATTCCCATCAAACTGGGGGCATTTCCCCTGATGCCTATCTGTACTATTTTAATGAAGATATATGGTGCAGGTACAGTGATGACATTTTCATGGGCAGCAGACAGCTTCCATCTGTCTTGAGGCATCGGTTCATACCATGGCTGTCTGCTCTGTGATTTGGCAGGTCAATAGTTTTGGACACCATGAGAAACAGGTAGTGAAGAGTTTAGGGAAATTAGCTCTCTGTGCTGTCAGATGGAAAACTCTGCAAGTTGCGACAAGATGATTGTGACAAGATGATTTCATGTTTTTTTATGTTTTATGTTTTCTGGCATGGCCACAGAATGCAATGTTTCAAATTTCAAGAGGCATGCACTAGATTTGTGTGCCGACCGCAATTAAGTATTTGCGGAAGGTTGCTGATGCGTGCAGGTGTTTGAATCCTTCTTTTTCCAGTAAAACTAAAAGAGAATGCACCCAAATTGTTGTTCATAAGCCATCATTGTACAGGAAAACTAAATGTGACAACAACTACATGTGTACCGTAGGTTATAGTTAAACCAAGATGTCAGACTGTTAACTGTGATGGATATCCATAATGGACAGATTGGATAAGATTTTTAATAAATAAAGAATTTATTGGTAAACACTTTAAACCCCAAGTTTGGGTAAGAACTTTACCATTCATCTTTGTTTACTCTTCTACGTTTAGCTAACCTGCAGGTTTGTTTAAAACTTCTGTTGGAACTGGACATTTTCTTTAGGTCTTTTAAGATCTCAGAAATAAAATGTTACAATAGGAATGCTAGACAAATATACAAAAATAAGAACCAAGTTATAATAAACTGTAATGATCCTGTGTGGTTGTTAAAGTAATCTGAAATCTGTCTTTGAAGAGTTTCACCATCTGCTACTCTAATTCACAACTTTTTAAATTCTAATGCTCTCCTTTTTCTTCTTTCCCTCTCTCTATCTCTTCTCCTGTTTCTTCCTTTCTTGACTTACCCCATCCCTTACTACTCCCTCTCTCCCTGCCTGTCTGGGAGGGGATGGGGCGCTGGCGGGGTAATGGATGAGGCTGAGCACGTTGCCATGGTGCTACCTGGTGGGGAATGTTCTGCAATGGGAGGCTGAAGCCAGCAGCCTGCCAATGGGAGAAGAGAGGGAAAGAGGAGGGTGGTGTTGGCAGTGTGTGTGTATATATATGTGTGTGTATGGAGGACAGGGTGTCTAATTTCACAAAAACATACACACACTAGTTCAAACAAAACCTCACAGGCATGCATGCATCTGAGCAAGTGCATATGCAGACTTTCTCACACACACACACACACACACACACACACACACACACACACACACACACACACACACACACACACACACACTTTCCATTCAGTAGAATTAAATCTCACCACTTGCAGAGACGGTGCAGTTGAATTATTTATGGCTGCCTGTCTGCGGGGCAGGCCGTAATAAAGTTATGGCCGAGACTAATCTGCAGTTTGATGAGGTGGGCTTTTAGCTGTGGATCCTGGGCCAACATTAAGTACATATTGTTTTTACAGATTTGATTACCTTTTTATTGTTATTGTTATTAATGCACTGCGTGTGTGCATAGGGTATAAGGGATCACATGCCTCCTCGTTTGCTGTAGACAATACAAAAACCTGACCAGACGAGAGAGCTGAAACTGAATAAGCAGTGGGTGGGGAACCATTAGACATATACGGGATGTAATCTCCTCACTTTAAAAATCCAATAAAAGTGGCAGCTCAACACCTTTTATAGCAACCTGGAGGCAATCTGCTTCTAAATACATAAGCCTCAGCTGTGAATTGGACCTGAGCCATCTGCCTGCTCGCACATACAAACACACACGCACACACACCTCCATAAGAGCCTATAGAAAAGTATCAAAGCTGGTAAGATGATGTTGGCACTCACAGATTAAGTCTAGAGTGGTGAGCTTTACAGTAATGGGATGATGGTGTTTGGGAATAACAGATTTTGATTTGCAATTTACCCAAGCTAAACAAAATTCAATTTTACACAATTTTAAAAGAATCCCACTTTGCCTGGCAATTTGATTGAGTGTTGCTGGGCTGTAAAATAAGGACTTTCACAAGCTATTAAAGTCTTGAAACCTGTAAAATGTTATGGTGATTAAAATGCGAGGAGAAAAGTAGGGTTATACAACATCTTGCGGACACTCTATAACATCTGACACTGCTTAACAAGAACAAGACAGTACATTCTCTTTCCCCTGGATAAGCGATAATCCTTTGATTAATGACACCAAGCATATTTAATGCTTAATACGTAGAACGGGAGCTGACAAGCCAAACAATTAGGTCAATTACTGGATGACAACTATGTTGTGTTGGGTTAATTACTGGAATCTTCTATGGCGGGACACATCCATTTCAGGGCCAATGGCACGTAACAGAGCACACATGCAAATGAGCTCACCTACAGTACAGGACACAGCCATGCAAGAATATGTGATCTGTGTTATGGATGAGGATCAGTATGTAGGTGTGTATGGGTATGCTTTTGCTTTTTTGCAGAGATAGATAAAGACGGGACTATTTCTTTCACAGTAATTTATCACTATATAGGTGAGTAGGTTGGGGTTGAATGCATGTATCTGGCCCATGCTGTCCATGAGTGAATATATTGCCCTAAACTAAATATTTATAGAGAGAGAATCGGAGAGGCAATTTGTGTGTGCATGTATTTTCGGTATTAGTTATATTAGTCTCTGGCGTGTAATGCTGAGGAGGAGAGAGGAGAGGATAAATAAGTAAGGAGAGGAGAGAAGAGAAGAGAAAGGAGAGAAGAGTTGGGGTCCTGGACATGCTCTCAGTCTGTTTTGTCATGGGCTGCTGTCATTGGAAGCATATTAATTAATCAAAACCAGGGTACTTGAGCCAGTGGCAACCATTCCTCTGGGCCCATCATGTCATCATGCCCCCCCCATACTCTGCAACTCACACACACTTCCCATGTGTGCTATATCTTAACTAGCAAACACACAGACACGCTCCTTTAATGCTTTGACTCAGAGATGAGTATGTCCTGCATCTGTTTATGCGTCTACCACGCTGCTCTGTGCATTTGGAGAGGTTGGCGTGGGAGCAAAAGAGGATGGTGGAGGTCATTTCCATATTCACTTAGCAGAGTGTTGCCTCTATCCTTTCTGCACTGTAGCGCTTTAATCAAAGCGTGCGGCGCTGCCACTGCTCCTAAATGGCCCTGGAGCGCCTTTGAAACACACTGACACCAGTGTCGCGCTGAAAAGGACATGCTTTTTATCCTCTTAAATAGCTTGTAAAAGGGCCCCATTGACTACACAAGCAGCCGACACTTCCATGCTTCCTTGCTTTTGCCTCTATTGTACTACCAAGTGAATGTGTCAACGTTATTGGACGAACATGGGCACGCTGTATCACAATATCCTGTGGGTTTTTTTTCAGTAGGCTAGGAGCATTAGTGTGTGGCGAATATTTATATTTTGGAAGGGGGGGGGTTGAGACTGCTTTGATTCAAAAGAATAAATAAATAAATAGAAGGGAGAAACCTTATCATAGGGACGTGAAATTCAAGGACATCACTTTCACTGTTTCCTTTTGAGTCGAGATACAAACCAGAACACAAGCTTAATCACACACACTAACATGCACATGTATACTGAAGCCCCCCTCAGCACACACATCTTATAAGCACGGTGGTACAGTATGAAGACTGTCATCCATCAAGAGGTATTGCCTGTCCTCCTTACAAAGTCCTAATCCACTTGTTTCTGCAGTCTATTCTCCTGATAGTTGCCCTGCACTACCACTCTAATGGACACAGAGAGCTCCCTGCATGCATGCATGCACACACACACACACACACACACACACACACACACACACACACACACACACTCTCTCTCTCTCTCTCTCTCTCTCTCTCTTCCCCTAATGGTTTTGGAGTGCTGAGAGAGAAACAGGAGAAATGTTGGCCCATTGCCTCCAAACTGTGTGTGTGTGACTGAGAAAAAAGCATACAGACATACACCCCAAGAGTCATTCTGTAATTTTTACATGTAGTACTACACACTCATTTTCATAGTATACTGTTTTTGTAGTGTGTATAGAAAAAAATCAATATACTCTTGTTTTATACAAGAAGGAAATTATATACAAGGAACATCGATCAAACTGCGACTTCTGATTGCCACTGCCAGTTACACTTCACAAACAAAAAGCAAAAATGTTTCTGTAAAGATTTAATACTTATCTTTTTGATTTGATTTTCAAGATCTTGAATGTGTTCCAACTGGAGCAGCACCCCCATTTTCTTTGTGCAATGCATTGTGGGACGGCAATTCCTTACTTTGCATACCTGACATTTGTCAGAACAATGTTGTCACTTTTCCACTGTGAACATGCTACATTACTGCTTATTATTTGAATGCATTGTGAAATTGGGTCACAGCTCTTTTTCATTCCTCCATTATACGGAAAATCATACTACATGTTGATTTTATATACCTGTGTATACCAAAGAGACATTTAAAATATTTTAGTTATATGTCTGAATTTATGTGTTCACTTATAATTAGAAATACTGCCTGTACCAGCTTCATAATTCATTACAGTGTACTTTGACATGTTCTGATGCAATTTTCATGCAACTATAATTTGCTCATGATGCAGTGAATCACAAGATCTGATAACCGTCCATGTGATGTGTTATATGAGTATACAGTGTCTTTCTGGAGGAAAGTGCCAGAGACATTTCGAGGCCTCACAAACACAACAGAACACTGTATCGACTATTTGGTTTACCTTTGTGCTGCGCTGAGAGACTTCTTAGTGCTGCTAGATTAAGTGCAGCTGTCTCTTCATCAGACGTGTGTGTATGTATTGATACTCATAATAGGGCATGTACAGTGGCTCTGCAGTGGCTGTATTACCAGTTAGTAATGCTTTATGCTTCTTCATGCGGCTACATGTGTACGTTGGTGTTTACTTGTGTTTGCGTAGAGGTGGTGAGTCTGTTGGTGGATGTGTGTGTAATTGAGCTGGTGTAAGCGCGGCCCTATCACTTCTCTTTCTCTCTCTCTCTGTAGTCTCTCAATTAGGCGAAGAGCGAGCCCGTGGGGAGCCATTGTTTGAGCAGCAGTGGAAGACAAACAAGACTGCCACCGCACACAGGAGCTCCCTGGGCAACACTCGAGACTGCTGCAGTCATTCACTCACCAGCTCCTGAACACACACAAACACACACACATGCAGTCCTACCTCTAAAATTTACATATACTTACTAATGTATATAGGCAGAAATAGAATCACATAAACACACCCATGCATGTACGTTAGCACTTACTGGCAAATTATGATGCATGCATAGATGCTTATGTTTGGGAGCTGAAAAAAAACAACAGACAAATGCACACACACACACACACACAGACAGACACACACACACACACACACACACACACACACACACACACACACATGTAAAATTCACACACAAAACATGAACCATTTGCACAGATACACACAAACATACACAGAGGATTATAGTGCAGCCCTGCTCTTCTTGGTAAATGGACCAAAACCACAGATCTGTGGGGAAAAAACGAGGGCACACATGTTTACGCACAAATTACGCCCTGTGGGATAACTTAGCCCCGTTTCTACAATGATAGGCCACCCAGTGTTGGATGATAATGTGCACACGGATATTCCCTTCTGTCAGTTTACTTACGCCTTAATAACTGCTTTGGTGGGACAAGAGGCCAAAAAAGACCAAAAGAGGGGTTTGTCTACAAATTTGTTTCCATTTACAGGAGAACAGAAGCAAGATAGATGCTAATTTTGTTGCTTTCCATCTGGCTCCAGGTCTCCCTCATCCTTTCACACCTTAATCTCAGTGTTTCTCTCCAGAGAATGAAATTGAGGATTTTCAAGTCATAAAAGTTTAATAGGAGCCATAAAGGGTAAGAGTATACAGTCAGCCCTTCTGAACTCTCACTCCCTGCTCTTTATATCCATCTGAAAGGAGAGCTGGGCAGTTAGGTAAATAATACCAATACAATGCTAATAGCAAAGATGCATCCTTTATTCTCAGCTTGCAGGTTCGTTTTTTCATTTTCTGTATTTAGTTTCTTAATGTTTTGTGTCTATTGGCTCTAAACCGGTCTTTGTTAAGAACATGAAAGCTCATTGAAAGATAAAAACAAAACATTTCATTCAGCCTTAAGCCACAGACAGTACAGGTATTACTTCATATTACAGTCTGAAGTGCAAATATGTACGCCAAGGCTTTCAGTGTCACATTAAAGCACAGGTATATTTATTGTTATGTACAGTACTATAGGGATGCACACGACCATTTCTATTGTGGGTATCTCTATCTGTCTTTTCACAAAATAAGGAAATGACTTCCACGTACAACATGAGCTCGCAAATGGGAGATGACAGTTCTTCAGCTGAATGGGGTGGCAGCCGGCTCTTTCCCCCTAACCTATGCGGCAAGCTATAAAATAGCAAGCGAGCGAACAACAAGAGAAATAAATGACTTTCTGGACAAAGGCAGCAGCAAAGCAGAAAGCATTTCTCCTGAGGCTTGGAGGGAGAATGAGAAAGAGATGGAGAGACCGAGAGGGAGGGAGCGGGGAGGGGATACATCACCTTGTGCAGCGCTCCATATCATTTGCATGGTTTATACTCTTCAAGGCCCCCACCATGCAAATGACTCATAAAGTAGAAATAGAGAGACTTTGGAGCTGGTGTCAGGAGTGAATTTATATATGATTGCCAGGCGGGCCCGGTGTCCTAAATCATTTTCAATTAGATGACACTTTCAATATCGAGCTGCTGATTTAGAGATATTAAAACTTCTTCCCCCTTATCCTCCACAGAGTTGAAAGCAAGCAAGCAAGCTTATCTGCCACCCTCCCCACCCCTCCTCTCTCCTCCTTTTAATCCGTGGTTTTGCATCTTCCTCCTCTTAAAAGTTATATGTCAGAAAGATCTTTTACAGGAATGCGCCAGCTCTTCAAGGGAGGAGAGACCACCTGCATATAAAATGAGGGCAATTTGCAATTCATTTTAAATTTACCATGTCATTGTCTGGGTAGGCATATGCAGCACTGAAACAAATGGGAAAATTTTGCCATTTGTGAGCAATTGTCTTTAGAATTGTCAATTAGAATGGGGGGATGTAACTGAAGGCGCTATCCCTTTACAGAAGGTGGGGGAAAATAAAATATTTAGGATTTATGATGACATTGCACTGAATTTCCTTTGCATTATTAAGAGTAAAAAAATACGACTAAGTCCTGTAACAGAAGTTACCTCATGGTGTTTGTGAGCTAAAATAACTAGCATCTTTCTTATTAAGCAGCTAAAACTTTCAATGCTTCACTCTCACAAACAACCTTTATGTGCTCTGTCTTTGCTCACACATCATCAAGACAAGCATTGATCCTGAATCTCTTTAAATAGTCCTCCCTCATTCACATTCTGTTCATGTGGCCCTCTTGACCTTTCTCGAGGGTGCCTTTCAAGCATTCATTGTATCACACTTAACGACTCTGTTGCATCTGCCTGCACTATATTGTAAACCTCGGTCTGAAAGCCACATTTAACCAAATGCATCACCGTCCTCTTGCTTCATCCAACCTTTCTTCAAGGCAATAAAGCTGACCAAAATTGACAGAGTGGGGTCCATATCTGAAGCTTCACTCACTAGCGCCATTTCCATCACCTTATCTTGCCAACACTGCACTGAACACAATTCAAACCCAACCCATTTCAAGGCAATACAATCTATATCTTAATAAATCTGGCTATACACTAACAGAATGTTCCAAAGAAATGCAAACACATGGCATCTCGACCCCTCATCTTTAGAGCCAACCTCTTGCATGTTGCTTAACTTATGTCTCCCTCCCCCTTACCTGAACCACCACCACCTCCCCCTTTTCAGGAACAATAAAACCAAGGTTGAGATGGACATCTCCCATTTCTACAATTCCCTCAACATGCTGCACTCCACCTCATCTTCCTTTTCCTCCTCTTATCCAAATCTTGCTGACAGGCCTGGGCAAGGCCGATAACACCGGAGCTGAACAATGGGGGGAATATTGTAAAGCCTAATGGAAAGGAGCTAGAGGTGGAGGGGTTCAGGGACATAAATCAGCGCACCTGGCACTGATGGGGCTTTTCAACAGCAATAAGGGAGGCAATACCTCTCAGAGCACCATGGCAGAGGATAGGAGAGGGGACCTACATATTCCTCCCCTTGTCTAAGATTGGGAGAAGACAGATATGAAATTACCTGACACACATACACTAATTTTCATGAATACACAAGCATTCACAAATACGCATACATACACAAAAAATCTCTCTTGAAAACATATATCCATGGACACCCAGTGTACAATGAATGCTTGCATGTACAAACATCTCCTGCACGTGCACACACATACATAGACACACAATCTAAAAGCACTTTCTGGAGAGCTATGTTAAGTAGGCACTGTGTCAATCTGAGTGGGGTTGGATGGGGGTGGGGGCCATTGAGAGTGATAACCGGTGGGGATGGATGAGTCACATTTTACCTTTATGGTGTTCTGCTATTCACTGTGTAAAGATAATGGACGGAGGCACTTAGTAATCAGAGGCAGAATTAAAGAGCTTCTCTCATCTCCATTCTGACTCACTACAAAGCCTTTCTTATTCCATCAGTCCTTATTCTCCCTTTTTTTAACCTGTCATCATTTCTAATTATCTAGAAATAAAATAACTGCTTCTGCATTTGCAAAAGGTGCTGTGTGTGCTGTTTTATCCAGCCAAAATGTGAGTGAGGGCAACTACAGTATGAAGAGTAACTATTTGTGTAAGACAAGAGAGGCCTAGTGAGGTTTTTTTTCAAAATAGTCTGTGTTTGCTGTCAGTGTAGGGCTAAACAACATGACCTGCATTTTTAAGTTCTTGGACCTGTTCATCACTTTTGTTGCAACATTTAAGAATCATACCATGCCTTCCCTGTTGAATTGTTAAGTAAGACTATGTAACTTTTGAAAGAAGAAATTCCAAATCTTCCAGGAAGTAATGAAAAGCATGAGTATGAACAAATTCATGAGAAATAAACACACCCTGTTCAATTCAATACTCCCAGAGATTTGCAACTACAACCTGACTTGGTCTGGTATGACCATTAGCTGATATGGGCTGATGTTGGCCAATTAATTCAGTTGCTATATCACAAAAGTAAAACAAGAAGTACTACACCTTACTTTGTCAGGACACTTGCTGATTCCTGCATGTGGTCCTGTTTCATTCATCCTCAGTCAGGTCACATAATAATAAACTCTAGCAATTGACCAAAGAGAAACTTGTAAAATGAGGGGAAATTGTATGTGTTATTTTCCTGTAATTGCCACTTTTGGCTACAGTGACCCTTGCTCATCAAAAAAGTTACTGTATATAGTCTTGCTTTGAAGGACATATTTGCTTTATTACTACTTGGGTCTTATTTTTTGTAGTTTTGGCCATCATTTCCATTTCCAATATTTTACTCACCAGAGATCTGGGAACACAGTGTCATCACTACAGCAATAGCCAACGGTAAACCAATAGTTTAGCCAGATAATCTAAACCACTTTACTTGGACGTAAAACTGAATGTGAGTGCATTCAAAATGTCAGTAATAATCCCAACATCTTGTTTTTGTGCGCACAACTTCGTTAAGTACTGAAGGTCAAAGTTGAACCACAAAGTCAAGATGTAAATTGTGATAGATGTTTTATTGTTTACCTTTGTTTTCTCTTTCAAAAAAGTATTCAAAAGGAAAAAGATTGGTTTAAAACATGTCTGATCTTCTGACCACTGATGTTCTCTATCTAACTTCTTTTTAGGTATGTTGCCATGTTCCAAATCTCAGCTATTGAAATGATCAGTACAATGTCATTATTAATAGGATTGATTGCCAAAACTATGAAAATAGGACCCAAGTTGTAATCAAGCTTGTTCCTACTGTTGGGTCCAATTTTTGAGAAGCTCAAATCTGAGCATTGGTCATTTGTGTCAAAGTAAAATGCAGAAAAGAAATAACAGTAGTGATGTGACCGCAGTTCGAGACAAACACACAGCAGGTGATTAATCCTGCATTTTAATTAATTTTGACCAAATGGCATGCTATATTCAAGAGAAGCTCATGTACAACATACAGTAAGGTGACCAATACCTTTCTAAGGTAAGGTAATGAACAATTATTAATATATGTGTGGAAATTTAAGCTGAAAGCATAGCACAGAACAACGTGATCTCATGGGATGATGTATAAATAGCGCGTCACTTTTAAGGACATTTTGTGTGTCATGTTAATACATTTTAAGGTTTTCGCACGTCATTTAATGTCGTTACAGAACAGATGCCGTATTTAATGAGTTTTGGATGTACAGGAAAGGACAAAATCAGCTGACCAATAGCAAAAGGTTAACTTTGTTAGGTTAGGTTTAGGCAGTAAAACTACATGGAGGGGGTTAAAAGTCATGTGGTGTAAGTCACGACGTAACGTGACAAAGTCATGTATGTAACTGAAGTAACTCTGGTCTCGTGGGTGAAAGTCCTGTGTTTGTTTGACCCATCCATTCACCCCAACCACCTCCTTAGGCGGACTTGACACTGTATATACCATGGCACCTGATAATGTTTTCTATATGACATTCACGGGTCAAATGACATGCCGTCTCTAAATGGGGTGAAATGACATGCAAAAAGCAAAAAATACGTAGTGATGACACGTGAAATGACTTAAGACATTGGCGTGTTATTCATATGCAATTTGGTGAGACCAAGCTACACAGAATGCTCTGTGTGAAGAAACAAGTCAGTGAAAACAAACTTCAGACAAAGAAAATACCCTACAAATGTACAGGATGCACACAGACACACACACACACTCACTCTCATCTCACCTCTGATCTTACAATATAAAATAAGTGTCATGGGCCATCTTTGAGCATTTATCACTGTAATTGGCTATAACAGCAGCTGCTCAGTCTGAAATCAGTCTACAGCAGTCAGTTTTGTTTAAGGAGCGAGAAAGAAAGAGAGGGAGAGAGAATGATTAGACATCCTTCATAGGTCTTAAATCTCCATTAATCATTGCCCCTCTATTCCCATCCCCGACTCTGACACCGATAAGAGCTCGGCATAAAAGGGGTACTGGGAAAGACCGAAAGAGGAAGAAAAAGAGCAAAGGAAAAGGGGGAGATCACAGACTTGTTAAAAATAATAAGCTGCTACAGAGCCACGTGGAGAAGCCCTGGTGAGATGGGAATTGCTGATTAAATTAGAGGCTCATTAATCAGCTCTTGACCATGACTCCCCCACTTCTCTTGTTCAACTCGCGCCACTGACTTCCCCCATTTTCTCTTTCGATTTTATACCTCCCTCTTGCCAAAAGAGGGATCTCCTGCTGAAGGGTCAGGGTTAAGAGTCAGCAGGAGAGAGGGGATAAGAGGGGGAAAAGACCTGGCAACCTGATCCCATGATTAGCCTGGAAAAATAGCAATCTGGCCTCCCGCCTCCTTGACTGCCCCCTGGTGAAAGTGAGTACAGCCAGGGCCACCAGTTTGGCTACACCAAAAGTCCACTACATCACGCACACACTCTCTCTCTCTCTCTTTTTCATCCAAACTCATCCAAACAAAGATTTGTTGGCGCCCTGCTAAATTTCTGCTGTGATTTGGCTGCAGATCTGGCAGCAGCTTTGGTTATCTGTTTGGCTGACTTTGTGGAAGAGGAGCGAGGAGTGACTGAGCGATAGCTGTAGGCATGAGCAGACAACACTCTGATGATGAAGTGGTTTTGAGAGCTGAGAGCCTGTTTCATAATGGTGGTGATTATGCTGAGGTCATTAGAACCCACGCATTACATCATGGTTGCCAGCAAGGGGAATCCCTGCTGGTTCGCCTTAATGGAGAAAAATGTGTTTTCCCCTCATTACAAAACCAATCAATTAGTCAGTCAGCTAATCAATCAATCAGTAAATCCATCAGTTGGTCTAGTAGGAGATTGATCCCTGCTCCCCTTAATATGAAACATGCATTATGGATGCTGTGTGTCCTCTGATGCTCTTAGTGGTGAAAAACATTATGTCCTCATTATGACTCAATCAATTAGTCAGCCAGATAATCGCTCACAGAGCCAATCTATCAATCAGTATTTGGGTGTTTACAGTATGAAATTCAGAAAGTAAGCTTACAGTAACTGACATAGTGCCATTTTAGATAATTCCTGTTTTTTTTCATGAAGTCATGTGTTTTAAAGTGATACTATCCCCATATCTATAACATTCCTAAAACAGTGGTGAACGTATTCACATCTTTTAAGTAAAAGTAATAATGCCACAATGTAAAAATTTTTTTCCATTATAAGTAGATGGTCATGTAGTCATAAATGATCTGGTGCTTGCCATTGAGTTTTATGGAAATTTGTATGTATTATTGTTTGCCTTTTGTGCCGTATTGTATACATTTTGTTGTTGAGTTTTGTGTATTAAAAGGTTTAGGCGATAAGTGTGGTATGTAGCAGTAGCCCATGTTATATACTTAAAACACATTAAATACATAAATAAATAAAATAATCATCATCAACAAAATACGCTGACAGTATGTAAAGTAAAAATAACCATTATTTTTTAACGGGCGATATCAGTGATGTGTAAGCTGCATTTCAGTGTTGCATTTTGGGGTTAAGCTTATTTCAACTACTTTTTTTTATTTTGGTAGTTTATTTCACTCAATGTATCAAATGTTAGAAGATGAGCATAATATATTTTGTATGTAAAATCTTAATTTGTAGAGTAACTATAGTTGTAAAAAAGTACAATATTTGCCTGTGAGATATAGTTAAGCAGGAGGAGCAGAAAAGATAAATACTCAAGTTGAATTAAAGTACCTCAAAATTGTGAGCAAATACAATACTTAAATCTGCAATTATTGATTTTCCAGTCACTCGTGCGCAGCGGAAACAAGCCCTGAACACAACACTGACATATTATTACCTTTTCAGTTGATATTGTGAACTTGTTAGCGCATAAGGACATTACATTATCATTAATTTGGAGTCGTGTTTCTGGCCACCTGGCAACTGTAAGACCGACTAACCCCTTTCACATTATACTTAATCATCTGAACTATTTTTAAGATTGCACACTGTACATACTGTATATACTGCAATATAAAAGCAACCTGTTACAAATAATCTTATTTATTTCAGCACCATTTTACTAATTGTCTTAGTGTTTACAGATGTTACTGTTGTTGTTTTGCTTTGTATTGCCAGTGTGTAATGTGATAACAATAATGTGTAACAACAGATTTGCCACTAATGACAGGAACAGCTCAGAAAACTGAAAAGAAGAGATGGCACATTGGAAGCACCTTTACAACATAGATATCACTGCAAAATAAAAATCTCCTAAAATTGTCTGGTGGATGAGTGGCACGAAGGATGTAACCATCCAAAAACACCAGTCTTCCTATACTTTGTGCACCTCGCCCTGTGAGGTCCTCCTCAGGATCGCCAGATAAATTGAACAGGAGTCCTCGACATATATGACAGCATCCTTTTCACTCCTCGGCTGACCTATCCCTTGCTCACCCTGCCGTCGCCTGCTCGCTCCATCCGCCACAGAATGGGGGAGTAATAGAATCCGTTGGCTACCTGACCCCCGCGTATGAAAAGAGCCGACAGACAAAGAAAGGCGGGAGCGGCCACTTAAAAAGGAAAAAGGAAATGGAATGAAGGTGGAGGAATAGAATAGGAAAGAGGGAGAGCGAGAGAAAAGCATTGGAGGGTGATGAGGAGAGCACAGAAAAAAAAACAAGTGCCCAGCCACGTGTGAAAGACATAATTGAAAATGTCAAAAGATGTAAGGAATGACAGCAATGAACAGGCTGAGCATGGCAGTGCAGTCTATCAGTGAGCTACTACCTCTATCCTGGAGAGATTCTGCCTCTCTCTCCTCTCCTACATATTTCTCTCTGTGTGGCACATGCACACACACTCGCATAAGCACACCGTTAAATAATTTGTGATATTCTCTTTTACTCATTTGATTTCATCCATCTGTTTTTTGTCTCTGTGTGACTTAACCTCACTCTGGCGGGTTTCCCAGCAGAGCATGTGGGCGTGCAGCTACACACGTGGAGCTAAAGACTCTAATGTGTGCATGTGAGCATATGCATATAGATGGATCTGAAAGGGAGATGAGATGCTAGATCAGCACTTGACCCTTATGTCAGCCTTACTGCTTATCTTCACTTCCGCCTTTATTCTCTTCTTCATGAGCTAACCCCCCAATCTTCCTTTTCACCTCTTAAGATGAAGATGAAATTCGTCGCCCATATTGGCTGTAGATGACGCGTGACTTGTAATTCTGCAAATCTGCCCACTGTCAGGTGTGTTTTATCTTATATTAGTGCCGGATGGGGGGGTCTTTGTACGTTTAGATATAGCTCAGCGAAAAATGCCACTTAATCTAAGCGTCTAAGCATCATAATACACATGTGAAATATACAGGAAGCAGAAAGAAAAGTGAAAGCTTTTAAGTAGTTGATACATTTTGGTATGTTAGTCCCAATTATAATTTTTCTGTTGTGGGATGGAGAGGAAAATATAATGACCATAATAATATACCAAGAAAATTGGATGTGGAATATCAATTATCAGTCAATCAGATATGCTCATTAAAAATGTTTCCTTATTGTGTAGGTAAAAAACATAATTCAGGTGCCAACATATTTGCTGTTGGAAATTACCAGTATATAAATAATACATGTAATTTGTAGGAGACACGGTTGGTAGATTAAAGTTTTGTTCTGAATTTAGTTTGTCAATAAATAAAAACAAGATGTATTTAGGGTTTTAAGTTAAATGTGTTGTGTTACGGATGTAACAATAGTACTACAAATGGGTGAATGTCTGTCCTATCAGATTTCACTTTCGAATTTATATCCCCTGAATGGTATAATTGCCAGTAAATTCATCTCTCTAGGTATTTACAACTTCACTTTGAGGAGAGTCACAAAGCTGATGTGAGTCTGCTGATGGGGAATATGTATTTCCTTAAGTCATCAAGTTAAAACAAGTCCAGAATTATCAGTTCCCATTAATGTCTGCATTGATTCTTTCTTGAAGGAGCAAATTTTCCTTGGAAGAGAAAACATTTTCTCAGTGTCATTAATTAAGGAGAAACAGGGGGCTGTATGGCCGTATGGAGATGTGAGGATGTAATTTGCATAGCTTGATGACATGGTTGGAAATCACAATGATACATATAGGCTTTCTGCACATTAATGAATATTCATTTATTCAGTACGCCACCAACACAGCACATCAAAAATAGATGTGCAGGGTGGAAAATGATCTTATCAGAAAATCCACGGGTGACATACAGCATTCAGCTGCAGTCCTCCACCATGGAGAATGTGCTCAGTGATTTTAAGTTCATTGAGTTCAGAGTCTTGGTGTAAGTCGGTTTACACAGCCATTTGATAACAGAGCAAAACAGAAATGTCATGTAAGTCTTGTGTGAAAAATACCAGGACCCCTGCTGTAAAAACATGAAATCCTAAAAGACTCACTGCAGACCAACATACTGTAACTCTCCCTGTCAGTGAAAAGGCTAATGCCACTGTGGCTCAGAGACAGTAACAGACTATATCCTGCAGTGATGTCGAAGGTGATCAAGGTAGCTCATCCTTGAAAACTACGAAGTGTTTCTTGTTGTTGCCTGTGGGAATCAGTTTTTACTTATACTGTAATGCTGCCCTCAGAAAAGAGAGGGTATGAGAAGGAGGGGGAGAAGGGAGGGAGGCAGTGAGGGAGCGAGGGAGGGAGAGGAGGGTAGGGTATGGATGCAAAAATGGCTGCAGGGTCTAGGGAGTTTATTTAAGACTCACATTAAACATCCAGAGCAAAGGCACCAACAAAAATTAAACCATTAATGACAAATGATTACCCTCATATTAGCAACACACTAAATAGTAAAAGAGAGAGGGGGGCTTGGGAGACCTTATGCATGTGTGTGTGTGGCTATAGGGGAAATAATGTGGTCTAATAAGCTTTATTGCTCATATGCCTCACATTAACCTGAAACAAGAAGAATATGTGATGAGCTTTTCGTGCTAGTGCTCCAATGAACATAACTTACTCCAGGAGTATTTACAACAAAAAAAAGGGAAATAGAAAGGACCTCATGAAATAGAAAATTGAGCAAAATCATACACTGTGTGTAAACAGTCTGTACTTTTTGCTTGGTCATGCTTACAGTATCCCCCAACAGGTATAAACTGGAATGTACTGCAGATAGTTGTACGTGTGTATGTCTCTGCACATACTGTATGTCTGTAAGAATGTGTAAGCATGTGTGCTGGCATATCTGCCTGTGAGCACAGCTGTGTCGAGTTCAGCTGCATCCAAACAACCTGTGAGTGCCTCAACACACAAAACGGTGGGATATGAGCTGGCCAGCCAGCAAGAAAGAGTGCCGACACAGCAAACAATGCTGCGACCAGGGACAGCCAGTAATGGGATAAGTGGCGGGTTGCAAATGTGTCAACTGGAGTGTGAACGCCATGTTAGGTATGCAAATGAAGAGGAGAACCTATTGGCTTGGCATGCATGGCCCATCTATTCCAGAGCAGCCTGCCACAGTGATGTAAGACTTGTCAGAGATGGCCTGTGGTGGTTGCAGCAGTTCAAATTATAGTTTATGGGTTATTGATTGCAACCTAAGGAAATTAATTCAATATATCTTTCACTGTTAGCTTAGTGAGCTTTCCGAATGCAAGCTCTACTGTTGCTCTAACCCCAGGCTGAAGTTTTTAGCACATTTTGCAGGATTAATGCCGATAACATGCAAGACACTGGTACAGCTGTGAAACACATACAACATAAGGTCCAAATGCATGGTTATAATGAAAAATACTGGCCCGTTTACACCGTTAAGCTTAGTAGCAGGGCATATGTCATGATCCCGTTGAGAATGACTGCAGTCCACACCTGGCATGCCTCAAATGCATATCAGTTGACTTTTTTTTTTTTTTTTTTAGCATAGACAGATCATCTCAATCCAATAATCTTTGGCAGTTTTTCATGGCACATGCACTATAATATCAATATTGATATACAATATGTGTCTCTGACTACCTCTAAATGTGGCTTGAGCAACCAAATCAGTACATCCCCAGTGTATTTCGGGTGTATTCACTCCTGTATTTACAGCTGTCCACTTATGATCACAACACCTAGGATGGGCTCAACATCTGATGAAATCTGAGCACGGGATAAATGATAAGAGGCCTTTAACATTACCTACTGTATCACAAGCTGAGAATGCGTTATTCTCACTTAACTGTTCACAATGTTCCACCTGTCACTACAGCCCCTTTGGCACTGGCGTTTGCAAACATGGTCAGGGCACACTCTAGCACAACAATGATTCACTTAAGATGCTTGAGGGAAGCACATTTCCAAAATTCAAATGTCAAGTCTTTCGGCTTCTTGCATGAGAGAAATACTTTGTCATAGCGAAGGTGGAAACATTTTTCCTTTGAGAAATGGGAAGCTATTCAGAGGTCAGGAAATAGGTTATCCGTAGACCTGCCCAGCACAGCTAATCCTGGCACAGTGCTTCATGTTAGTATATCAGAATGCCTTTTCCCAAGTGACATTGCTGTTATTGTTGTGTGAGGCTGCTGGTTGGTATCAGAGAACAGATTAGTTAGTTGTTGGGCCAGTTCATACACAAACACACAAACAACCCTCACTCTGCCCTCCACTACTGCTCCCCCCTCCTCATCATTTTCCAGCACCCTATTTTATCTTTTTTATTTGGCACCCTTAGAGTTAGTTTTTTCTTCTTTGTACATAAACAAATGAGAAAAGGCTGGTGGCGGTGTTAAGTGTGCACAGGAGGGGCAGAATTTATGGTGAATGCAAGGGCAGAAACAAAAGGAAAAGAAAGTGAAAATGACTTTACAGCAGCGCCCAAATAACACAGCGGCATGCCTCGAGCTCCTTTGAAGAAAAGTCAGGAGCCCTTAAGGTTCAGAGAGAAAAAAACCTCTGTTCTGTTCCTCTGCATTTTTCTTTGTCCTTCCAGTCCTCCCTCCTCCTCCTCCCCCAACCCCCCCTCTTTTTCTAATTTTCCTGAGGACGGAGGTGCCTGCCTGCCTGCCTGGCACATGACATTGATTTCCATCAGCACTTGGAAATAACCTCGGAGCCGTTGCCAGGGCAACCCGCATCTACCTTTTTGCATTTTTGCATATTGCCGCTGAGTTTTTTTTTCTGTCTGTCCTTTTTTTTTCATCGTGTTGGCCGCGGCTCACAGAGCGACGGGATGACAAATGCTCTCAGGTAGAGAGGCAATGGCAGGGGATGGAGAGGAGGGGAGGGTAGGAGTGGGGTGATGGAAGAGGAGGAGAGAGCAGTGGTCGGGTGGGTGGTGGTTTTAGGAGGAGGAGGCAGGGGGTTGGGTGCAGAGAGATGGATTGCTATGCCAGGCAGGCAGGAGCAAGCAGGCCCGTGTAAACTCTGGCACATAATATATATGTGTGTGTGTGTGTGTGTGTGTGTGTGTTATAGGGGAGGATTATTGATGTCTCCTCATTGGGGGCCATGAGGGGCAGAGGGGGGACAATAAAACACCAGAGCACTGACACCGATGGACTCCTGACTCCTAATTAACTACATAAGGACAGCCACCGAGATGGACAGAGAGAAAGAGGAAAGATACTTGCAGAGAGATAAAAACAGATAGAAAGAGTAGACGAGAGAGAAGACAGAGGACAAACCAAACCCAATTTAGTGGGTCACAAGCACAGCAAGATGCTTCCCTCTTTCTAACATGAACTATCATCCTCACACACATCTGTCTGTGCTGCAGGCCAATGCCAGCGCTGCCACTCACCATGTAAGCCTGCGGGGGACATCACTGACAGCGACAGCATGTGTGTGTTTGTGTGTAAGTGTAGTGATGTGTGCGTGTGTCAGGAGTGGTCTGCTTGCTTTGGTCATTTACAGTTCAGTGGTGTAGAGAGGGAGGCATCCTTGTTATTGTGTGGGTCGCTGCAAATTTGTATGTGCACAGGAGCATGGGGTGTGTGAATGGGTACGTGGGGGTGGCTATTGAATCACCGGAGTGTGTCATGAGAAATGTTGATGCACAGAGAGAGACAGCAAGAGGGAGCGAGAGAGGCCAGGGTAACTACGACATTCCCTTACCAACATTTGCCTCATGATTTCTCTTCCCCTGCCCTGTATCAACACCCCAGTCAAAGTGCAGCCAGGGAGAAAATTAATTTCTTATTACCTGATTATATTATTAGGTTTCGCTTGGAGTGTCAGTTAAATATTCCACATCAGCATTTCATCAAGAAAGGTATGGCATAGTATAGAGGAGTATATTGTAGTGCAGGGCTATGGGTTGAGCAGGGCAGGCCAGCAGTGTGAGCCTGAATTAAGGGGCTGTAATCATCTGAGACATGCCTCCCCATCCTGAGGAATAAAGACTGGCGCTGGCAATATGCTGGCAGAAAGCAATTTGCTCGAGTGCTATTACCTCTCCAGTGTCTACCGGACACACACACACACTCTTGCAAGCACGCGCACACATACACTAAACCAGTCCAATGCCTGGTCATTCAATTCACAATGGGCTCAGAAGTTTCACTCGGGTAAAGCACTCACCTGCATACACATTTTCTGTCTCTCTCTCACTCACATATACACACAAAAAAGATAGGGCATTTTCCCCCCAAATAAACTCAAGCTGACTGCATTCATTCATTCCCCCTCTGCTCCAAAACACAGAGGATTTAAGACGTGACCGACACCTTGCGCACCTTGTGAAAACCCCCTCTCCACATCTCACAAACACACAATAGTGGAATTTAGATGCTATCAGATGAAGAAAATGAAAAATGATATTACGCTACATACACTGAAAAAAAAGGATACATATTCCAGGTGTAACTCAATCTCACGTTATATATCCTGATAAGTCTTGGAGGGGGTACGGTAAACAAAATTGATCATTACAAAATTCATGAGGTCCAGAAATCCCGACTTGGGTCTCTTTCCTCCTGGAGGGCAATGTTATTTTTTTTCCCCCATCCCTCGCAACAAATCTACGCACTCAGTGGCTAAGACTCAAGAAAAGGGCAAATTTGCATACCTTCCATAAGGAAAAAAATCTGATCATATAAATGTAAATAAGGTAAGCTTAACTTATATTTTCCTTGGGAAAACAGTGAATTGATAACATGAGTGAGCAGCGGGCTGAGGACCAGAGATGGATGGAGTGGAGAGGGCTCTAAGGGGCTCGTGGATCAGTATATGCATTAATGTCAGGGACTGACAGTGGGAAATTAGCTTTTCTGCGCATGCTGGTACAGGCTTGAAATATTAATGCTGTGGACAAACAGCAGGAGGCAGTGTTGCAGCATCAGAAGAAACAGATGCAAACAGATGCATCTTTTGCACACCACCTGTACCTATCTACTACCCTTTCATGATTTTTTGTTTTACAGTTTTCCTAAATTGCTTAAGCACATTTTCTTAAAACACTGTTACAAAGTGCAATCCCTACATCAGTTTATACTGTGCAGAAAAAAACAACACATTTTTGCTGCAAAAGGCTGTTGCTCACTCAAACCATTTAACTCATCTCTCAAAAGTAAATAAATTCATCGGTGCATGCCACCAAAATGAAATTGCTTAAGTAAACACAGTCATATGTCTACAGATCTGTGTCAGTAATGACAGAAAACACAAAAATTGTATTTCTTAATGAAATTTCTCATTGATACTTACAACCCAACAAGACAGTCAAATTTCCTCTACAGCTGAATGAAGTGTTCACCTTACTGTTATGTCCCCTATTCACAATACGTACCTTATATGTAAACCTTGTCTCAGTGCAGCAAACTAAATATAAATTTTACATGAAAAACAAAATGCACATCACCTGCAAATATGGAGGACTAAAAGTGCCAAAATGAAATAAATAAATACACCATTAAATAATTACTTAAATGTGTCATTAAATAATTTAAATACCAATTATTTCAATATTTACATTTACATTTCACGAATTACATTTACATTTCATGGTCCTGTGTTGCAGTGCTTCATGAATTGTCAAACTGTCAAACTCACCCATCAAAGTTGGTAGGCGGATCCTGACACCTGATTGGTTACCCTGCGCATCAAGTCAAGACAAATCAATTCCAGATAATGGATTGATGCAGAGCTACTTCCAATAAACTGGGTGTTGGTTTAGATAACTATTAAACTAAACTTTACCACCAAGTTGAACCTGCTAACCCCTAACGTTGAGAACGCCAGGACAAAATGGCTAAAAGTTGCCCGGAGCTGCTGCAAGAAGCAGCTAATTTAATAGAAGAAGCTCTGAGCAAAACTCCGGCACCTCAGTCACAACAGAACCCTGCCGCTTCAGCGTCAGCTAGTAGTGGCACTTCCCGGTGAGGCTGCCAGGCAACTGTTGCTGTTATTGAGGAGGATGGACAGCTCATGTTAGATGTTTCGGAGATAAAGGCAGAGAGGCCAGATTGAGGTGGTTTGGACATGTTCAGAGGAGAGACTGTGACTATATTGGTAGAAGGATGCTGAGGTTGGAGCTGCCAGGCAGGAGGTCTAGAGGAAGACCCAAGAGGAGATTTATGGATGTAGTGAGAGAGGACATGAAGCTAATTGGTGTGAGTGAAGAGGATGCAGAGGACAGGGTTAGATGGAGGCACGTGATTCGCTGTGGCGACCCCTGAAAGGGAACAGCCCAAAGGAAAGAGACTTCAGACCAAAGCAATGGATCAGACTAGATTAGCGTTAGCCCCACCCACTGACTTTGATGGGTGAGTTTGACAGTTTGACAATTCATGAAGCACTGCAACACAGGACCAAGAAATGTAAATGTAAATCGTGAAATGTAAATGTAAATCATGAAATGTAAATGCAAATATTGAAATAATTGGTATTTTAATTATTTAATGACACATTTAAGTAATTATTTAATGGTGTATTTATTTATTTCATTCTGGCACTTTCAGTCCTCCATATATGCAACAGCTTAATGGTAATTTAAAAACTCCTCTCTATCTGGTCACATCATTTCATCTGATATTTTACTTAACAATACACAACATGCAACACTGTTTTATGGCACAACCGTCCCCATACATGTCTCTACTGGGACGTCCTCACAGACAGCAGGTTGTCTCTGTCCTCCCTCTCTATCCCTTTGTGTCCATCTCCCCCACTGTCCAACCACATCACATACAGTTTACCTTCACATCTTCCCCTCTGTGTGAGAGGGCTGTTGTCCCTCTCGGATGTCTGCCTGATGCATGTCTAGTAACTGAGGCTTCAACACAAAACTCAGATTTACCCCGTACTGGGATATTATAGATTTGAAAAGGCACCTGCAAACTACATTTGATAACTGAAGTTGCATTTCATTTTGAGGGTGAAAATGTTACTAATTGAAGTTAAAGCTTCAAATTTGATCAATTATTTTTATGTCACTAACAGGTTACTGGAGCCTATGAAAGAAATAAGCTTGAAAGGTTATGAAACGTTCGGCTCAAATATTTATGAGTGTAATGCTGTTCAATAGAAAAGCAGCATAATCCATTTTGACCACCAAGACAAACACAATGCATCTAGGTCTGTTGAATATATTTGTACTTATACATTTGATTTTTATGTGAAACTATCAGGAAAAGCTTTATACTGCTGTGAGAAAGTGAGCTGTGAATTTGAGAATTGCACACAGTGTTTGGAAAATCATGATTTTCATTTGAGGATTGTGCCAAAGCAACAGAGAAAAACTATATTGTGGTCTAATGGTCTTTGTTATTGTTTTCCAGAAACTCATAATATAAACATATAGCTCACTCTGCACTTTCTGCAGAGACCAGGATTACTTTAGAAGTATCTGAATGTACGTCCTTGTTGAGTTCAACAAACGGGTTTGACTGCTTTACTTCAGCTAATATACTGTATTTGGCTGCGAGGCACAAAGGCTTCCAGACTGAATGTAATTGTGACAGATAAAAAGTTCATGGCTGAGAAGATACAAGACAAGCATTCTATTAACCCGCTCCAGGACATGTTGCTCTACCTACAGAGAAAATGAAAGGACGAGCTGTATGGCTGTATAGAGGCTGCAGGCTCAAATCTGATTATTTTCCCCACCTATTGTGACTCAAAATTCGATCTTTTCATTTCTGTCCAAACAAACAATCTGATTTTCCCCTTATATTGACATAAAATACATCAGATATATGCCACAAACCGTAAGTGAAACAGAAGGGGGGAAAAAATCTCGTTTGAGGATGGCGTTTGATTCTTCCTCAGAGCAGTACAACCCACCGAGGAACAAAATGTGACTCACATTATCATGACCTCGAAGGGGGTTTCATCGCAGTGTGACTGTGAGGATGCCAACTTGGTCAATGGTGCATGAAACTGCCTCCTTTTATTGGCATGGCATTCAATCAGTTCCTCTTGGGTATATGTCCTTGGCTTGGGGGCCACTTATTACAGCACCCCCTGCACCTGCCCACATCTTACTACCCAGTCCTTTTAATGCCGTTCCCCCCTCGCTTCCATCCCTGCATAAATACAATCAGCCCTGTCAAGAAAGGCAGAACCACTTGCTCTCTTCCTCTATTGTTTCTGATTGATTATGCAAAGCAAGCATCACTCCCATCCTCCCATGTCTTTGAATTCCACTGGAGTTGGCTTGATGCCAGATGATCCTCCCCCATCCTTCCTATTCCCACCCTCTGACCTCATAGCATGCCCACCCACCTATACATCACCCTCGTCCACCTCTGGTGGGGTGACTGTCCCCCTCAACCAGTAAAAGAAAAAGGAAGACAAGGTGTGAAAAAGATAACCTTTTCGCAAATCCATACAAAAATAGAAACATTCATTCATTTATTGTACAGTAAATGATAAAACTGTACTATTGCTCAGCCAGGCCTCAAACACTGAAATGCCAGAACACAAGTGGCCTTGTTGAAAACCTTAAGAGAAACAACTTATTTCACTGAAAATGTATTGGGAAAGCGAGGTTTTTTCTTTCTCCCAGCCCACAAGGGAACAGTCTATTTGCCATCGAGTAAAAGATGGCCACATGAGAAACCATTTCTCAGTTTATTTCTCAGAAACAGGGGTTGCTGTTTTTTCTCAGCAGCCTGGCATGTGGTGGGTAGCAATACAACGGCCTTGGCATGCCAAATCACCTTGAAGGCTGATGGGGGTCTATATTTCATTGTCAATTGCCCCTGTTATCATGCAATGCACATTCACTCACACTCTGCATCAGTATGAGCTTTAACTGATGTGCCAGTCAGTCAGCCCCATTAAACCTCAAAGCAGTCCCTGGGCAGCCCTTTTGTCTTCGCTATTTGTTCCCCTCAGCAGCACTAAACAGCAGCTCCCACAACAGTCACTCCAACTAAACAACCTTTGTCTCCCTGGAGAGGTATGCCTTCTCCTGTCCCACCGCCACTGGTGACTTGAATGAAATATGCAGCTGCTTTTAATCAAAACAAGGCCAATTTGCATAAGGACAGGAAGGGGCGGTGGACCCTCACCCCCCCCCATCCTGACCGTGCGAGAGCTGGCTGTGATCCAGGCAGACAAGCGCCCTGATGTCGGAGCGGCAGGAAGGAGATGAAAAGGAGGTGGAGGAGGAGGAACAAGAGATGCAGGAGGTGTAGATGAGGGCAAGGGGAGGGGATGGTGGAGTAGGAGGGGTGGGAACATGGCTAGAAACGTGGAAAATCCAAATTAAGCAAACGAACAGATGGATGTTTCACATTAGCATACATCAAAAACAAACAGGGGCGCCATGCTTCGTGTCCAGGAGAGTGTTGAGAGTTGGCAGGGCTCAAGGGTAAATCGGGCAGAGGATTAGAGAATACTAGTGATCTGTGTATACACATATTTGTCTTTATGTAAGTAAGTTGGTGATTTGAAAGGTGCTGATTAAACCGGGGAGAACAGGATGACAGAAAATACAATCGTCAGCATGCACAGTTTTAATAAATACAAAGCCATTAACAAACGGCAATTAATTACCAACAAATTACCTTGCGTCGATTACTTTGGAGGTGCTGTGCAGTGACGCAGGGGGAGTGTGAGCTGGGCAACGGGTAGCGACATTTTGTTGTGGGTTGTTCTTGTAGCTGAGGACTGAAAAATAGGCAGAAATATCAGAGTTCTCTGCTGTTCTGCGCGTGTCTAAGTAGCTCTAAAGGAGACAGAGGCTGACGAAAGATGTGTGAGTGTGTGTGTTTGGGACCGAGAGAAGCAAGACAACTTGCCACTGGTGCCACACCAGCACAGACAGGAATTGGCTCGCTCCATGATAGGCTTACCAGCCAGATGGTGAACTGACGGACTGGAAGTCTATCTGGTTGGCTTGCTGGCTGTCTGGCTGGAAGAACTCTGCCTGGTAACGAGGGAGCCAGTGAAGGAACAAGGAAAGCTGTGTTTTTCAACACCGTGGGCTTCTTTTTCTTCTCTCGCACGTTCCTTTCTTAAAATCTGGCTCTGATCTTTCATTTTGCATTTTGGCATACATTTATGGATTAGTGGATAGTACTGTAGCATGCATTTTTTTATCTGATAAACAGCCATTACGGACTTAACTGTGGGAGAAGGCAGAATAATGTGCTGGCTTTATTCCCACATGAATGCAACGTGAATCGCTGTTTACCTGTTAGTAGACACTGGTAAAGTGCTGCCATGGAGCAATATGGTGGTGGGTGAAGTGCAGTGATATATTAGGCAATATGATCCAGCTGAGACACATAATATGCCTGCTGTTAGATTTGGCATGGATTTCTATATTTCTAAAGCAGCACTATGGTGGAGGGAAGAGGCAATCCACCCTTTCGTCCTGAGAATTAATCAGTAGCCTACAGAGTTACAGTTGAGCCATTTACATCCCATTGAAAGATCTATAATCACTGTGAATTATTATCAAACCCCATTGGAAAAAAACAAACACCCATACCATGACAGTTGCCAACTGCCCCACCAATAATGTCAATCCAGTAGACACATGATCACAGAGCTCCAAGCCCAGCCAGCCACCTGCAGACAGACCGCTCACCATCTGAGAGAAAGTGATGAAACACATTTCATCATGCTGTCAAATTTAAAAGCTCGTCAGATCTACCTTGTTCTAGCTGACATAACTTAAAATGATGCTATGTAGCTGAGTGTTGTTGAACGGCTAATTAATTCAGACCTCCCATTGTTTCACAGTGTGCTACATGTTGCATGTAGTTGCATCTGCTAATACTGGAGAATACTGAAAAACATGTCTAAAGCTTCCCAGGGGAAGTTTCCTCTGTTGTTGTGACTTCTGTCTACATATTTGTTAGAAATGAAGGCTTTGATGAGTGCTGCTGGTGATGAGTCCATACTCATACTGTTTCTGAACTGCTGAGCTGGCCAATGCAAGTTCTCAGAGTCAGCCATCCCATTAACATCAGTTGTTCAGATGATTAAAATAGAAGTCATTCTGAACTGCCATCCAATGCATGCTGAGATAAGTTGCAGTTCCCAAGTGTGCTGAATGAATGCATGGATGGATGACAGACTGAATGAGCTGCTGACATCAAGTTTCAAGGAGCCTTCTGGGGAAAACACCATGTTCTCACGTAATAATACTTAATACTTCTTCCCTGAAATCACGACATAAAAATGTACTTTACTCACACAGAGGCCATTTTGGACATTAAATGGAAAATCTGGGTTAGCAAGTAGCAGCAGCCCCGCTAGTATGTTCATAGTTATGCATTTCATATAGACAGTGATCACAAGACATTGGAAAAAACAAAACCTCAAAGAATCCTGTAAATGGGATGGTGTCATGAATCTGGAGAAATATATGGCTTCACATAATAGCCTATATTTAGCTGCTAATTGATACGTACCCTTCAGGTAGCTAACTAGTGGCTAAATTTAATTTATATGCAATATGCATGCCACTGTCCAGGGTGTACCCCGCCTAAGGCCCAAAGTTACTGGGATAGGCTCCAGTCACCCGCGACCCCCAACGGGAACAAGCGGTAGAAAATGACTGACTGACTGACTGACTGCAATATGCATTTTAGCAACCATCTATACACAAAAAATATAAGTGCATGAAATAACTTAAATTACTGATTAAATTTAACTTAATTAACACTAAGAAGAACTCTGGTGCAGTGTTTCACAAATCTGTTCATGTATAATCCCTGGTTGCAAAATGCATAAAAGAGATTAATGGATCACAATTTATTTCACCGTATATTTCAGAGTTGTCCACTTCTCTGCTCACCAGTCTGTAATTCAGCATCAATTGTGTCTGGATTATGTTGCTAATTCAATCCTACGTTCATTTCATTAAACCTCTATTTCTCATGTCTGAAAAGTTTCTCATAATGGCAAACTGACTTATTTATGCAACTTCTAAAAAGAGGCTACTTTTAAAAGGGACTGTACTTGGGAGAATTTAAATGAGTAGAGTAGTCTACAGTACTGTTGCTACTTCACCAACTTCGTCAAATAGATGCTCAAATGACAAGAAAAGCAAATGTGCAAGAATGCATGGCAATGATGACTTACTGGAAGAGTCTGCACTCGATTGAACCAACACATTTCAGCACTCAAGGACTTCATCACCGCTTTTACAGAACAATTAAAAGCACAGCCTATATAAACAGCACAAATGGCTGTTTTTTAATATATTATCCAATGAGGGCTGGACACATAGAAGGCCGGCCTCTAAAGGATGCTGCACCTACAACAGAAACTTTTCAAAATAAAAGTTCTCAGAACCTTTGGTTCTGGAGGAATGGATGAGAATTTTAACAGTAATCTTTAATATTTAATTTAATAAAGAGGAGTAATGTAGTTTATTTTCAAAAAACATGTTTACTGCAAGTTTTAAATACTTTCCATGTCTATACTGTACTTTGTTTGTGTGATTAGTTTTACATTGGAGATGAAGCATCTGACGGTCAATGTGTCTTTTCCTCATTGGATAAGTGATAATGCTCCGCCATCTGTGAATGTATACATTACACATTATCCAGAGAGATGCTCCTGTTATTTTGTCCACCACATTATTTATTTAGCTAAATAACAGAAATTGCTCTCTGTATAACGCAATACAATTCATCAGCACCACAAACTGCAGTCTCCAAAATGACCATAATGTTGAATAAACACCACTCTAAAACAGTTTCAACAACTGAACATTATTAGCATCGTGAAGGTTGGATTTATTACAACTGTTGTACAAGACTGCATTAGTTTTTTAGCTATGTAGACCTAATAAACTGGCAACTGAGTGTATATAGGTTATGCTTTTACCCATTTTAAAAAAAACCCAGATGAAGACCATGTATTGGCTGAATGCAATGAAGTACAGACTCTTCCACTAAGTCAGTTAGTGTTCCCAAGATATCAATCACATTTTTTTTTAACCAAATGAGAGTGTAGACGAGTTCATTGCATCTATAGCATCACCAGGAATATTGTTAGTGCCTGTCAAAATTTAGGCCACATTTTCCACAAGTCAAACACGATCTTTGTGTCTGTGATCAAAGGTTTTCTATTTTTCTTTTCAAACGAGGTAACACATGATGGAAATTATTTTGCCCCACAGTAACTTCAGTTTTTCCACAATCTGCCATTTCAAGAAGAAAGCTCAGTTTGGCTCAGACAGTCTGTCCGTGCCATAAGGTAATCCGTCTGGTTTCTGAACAGATCTGCCCTGGTATCATGCAGTGTAAAATGCTACGAAGACTTTGGAAGAAAATGGGAAATTCTTGGTTACAGTATGTACAGCTATGTTATTGCACTATTATATGATTTCTCATTGTCAAAAAAATCATTGAATGAGTTGAAAATATGCTGTACGAGTGAGAAAGTACAGATGTCAGTTCATATGCACCACCAAATTGGTCTAGTACCTGCGCCAGCCAGTGGAACTGGCGCGCTCATAGCAGTGTCACAGTTGTCATTATCACTCACCTTCATGCTTTAGGATGGCTGCCTGGAAAACTGTTTAGATGGAAGTGTCAACGTAAGGTGAGTGTTCAATAGATACTGAATTTTCTGGAACTTTCATTGTCACATTTGTCATTTGTCACCCTGGTGGTGTCGTCCTCAGTACAGAGGAGTTTCAGACCAATGAATCCAAAACAGAGATGGCAGGAAAAGCCACAGCAGGAGCTCCAACGTGTGAAAGGGTGACAATGACCTTCGACAAACAACACTGTCAACATATTACGATCAGCAGGGTAGTTGCGAAAGAGTGAGACAGGAGGTGTAAATGGGAAGCTCTTTTAAACCAGTGCTGTGTGAGCATGGTGTGATGCCACAGCAAAGCTGCAAATTCATACTTTCCTCTCAGCTAGGTTTGTATTGTGAATGTGGTTATTAGTTGTATTGTAATTGTATTATTCCACAGCTATACCCTCTGTCAGTTATTTTTCATTTATTGACATATTCCGTAAACAGTCCAAGTATATAAATTAGTTTTAAATGATTATATGTTGATGAAAAAGATTAGGCTCCATCAACCAGATCTAAGGTGAAACCTATAAGACTTTAACAGCAATATTTGAAAACAGGATACACTGAAAATGTTCTGAACTAATTAAATAACGTTGTCATTTTAACTTAATTTAGTTATTTATGAAATATTGACACATTTTCATGGGTTTAACACTGTTAGAGTTGCGCCACTTAGTTTAACCTTGAGATTTATCAGCACAAAGAAGCATCAGCTCTTAGGTGCCCCTCTTCACTGAGAGTGAATTAACTTTCTACATTTCTGACAATCACGACAAGCAACTTTAAACAATAAAAATATTAATCTTTATTCTTTGAGATAGCATAGCAAAGATAAAACCTTAATCTAAAATACCATAACAAGTTACACAAGAACTATACAACAGTAAACCAAGTGTAACCCAATAACTTTCTCTGGATAAAAGACAATTGCTGTTTGAAATCATTCTCTCTTCTGTATGCATATATGTCGAATGTTCTTGTTGTGACTTAAAGAAGCAGAAAAGACACTGCTGACTATTTTATTAAGAAATTATAGGAATGTTTTAAATTTAGATGTAGCCAAAATATAATATCCCTTGAGTTTGCAAAGTAAATGTCAACATTCTAAACATTATCTATTGGCAGGAGCGTTGTAATTATTAATAATCAGTGTACAAATATATACCACTTTTGCACTTTACCATCAGGTAAAGTCCTTTGGTGCTAATTATAGTGCAGCCTAGCCAACAGGGTACAACATACTGTATGAATGCAAAAAACAAACACTGTCTGAAGCTAGAAGTTCATCATTGTTAAAGACCTGCAACAAACCTCTGAAAGCCAACTGCTAGAATGAAAGTTGAATTAAACTGATTACACTTAACATACACATAAATACCTATTCATAAATCAACTCTATATACTGTATGTGCTTCTCTTTAGAACAGAAAAATTGACTTTTATTTGGTTTACAGTCAGAAAAAATTTGAGAAAACGGCTGCATGGGACAACAGTTGCATTCCTCCACAACCCCCATCTTATACAATAACATTAGAACATGGACAGCAATAAAAACACAATAATAAATGAGCAATGTAAGATGCAAGGTATGACTGTATTACACAACATTGGCATTATATAGAAAGAGACAGGATGATTTGGCAAAAAGGGGTTTTAAAAACATCATAACACAACGGAAAAATGAGAAGAGGACACATTTTTCCGAAAGCTGCTCCGCACTGCTACTCCTATTATTAATTGTTTTGATTTTGCAGTGCGGAGGTGTCAACAATATCTTTACTTCCTCCATATAATACTATAAACCTAATCTAAATACCCCTACTTAACCCAAGTATCTTTACAAAACTATACACCACAACACAAAGCAGACCATGCCAGTGGCACTAACAGTTATTCCTAGTTTAGAGCTAATGTAGTATCATCTGATATGCTGTACTTCATTTTAAACTACGCCATTTCTCCTCATCTGGACAGCCCTCCATGGCTAAATCTTCTGTCAATCCAAGACCCTGCACAGGTGTTCACAATAGACTTTGTTTTCTTATGGGCACTCTTTTTTTCCATCATACTATTGATTCTGATGCAAATCTTGTACATCGTTTCACTGATGATTTACTTACATCTTACTTGCATGGCTATTGCACTCTACTTGAGTTCTGACAAGTCAGAGAATGCTCTAAAAATAAACCCAGCAGGCAAAGCTCAGTAATGAGACGTGTATAGATTTACTTTTCTTTATTCCTGACCTGACAACTTTCATGGTTTATTGTAAACAATCCTGTATGTAGATTGCATTTTGCAGTCAGGCAGATAGGTATAAAAACAAGAGCAGTTCTGTACAGTATGTGGATCTGCAGGGAAGACTCGATTTGGATCAGATGATGATGGAAAAAATTAAGAAAACAGCCCACAGAAGGAAAATGTTGGGATTTACTCTGCACCCTGTGTTTTGTAACTTGCTGATAAATTAAAGCTGTGAGTAGGTGGTTTTTTGGCAAAAAGATTCCTTCTAGGTAACAAAAGCGTCAAAGCATGAGTGAGTTTCTGTGCATGTGGGCTTGTTCATGTAAACAGAATACATATGCGAATGTATGTTTTGTGTCTGGCTGTGTCCTGATATCATGAATTTGTGTTTTGGCTCTTCACAGGACTCTCTACATCTCGTGAGACAGGGCTTCATGTTGAGCAGCTACTCCGTTGGCCTGCAGGGCAGAAGGCTGCTCCTCAGCCTGACCGTTGGCCTTTGGCTGAACATCAGGATGCTCAGATGGGTGTGAGCTGAAATGGCCGTTGGATTCATTTAAGCGGCGGACACGATATGTCTCATAGTGGATGCTGCCTGTGATGTCCTTGATGTTCTGCATGTGTGTCCTGAAAGAAAGAAGATGGTATTACACCAGCAAGTATTGTTTATAGCTTAACAGCAAATGCCTACAAACGAAATACCATTCTTGTGTTGTTTTATATGTTTTATATGAACTACATTTGGCTAATTGGCCTATAGCTTTTTGTGAAAAGAGGAAGATAGCTGCCCCGTACTGGAATGACTAATCTGCAGGGAAAAGTTATCATACGCTGCGCCAATGGTGCCAAGTAAGCTCTTCAAGCATGTAAGAGAGCTCAATAAAAACAGAATCAATACATGATGTTGTATTTGTGTGTGTGTGATGTCGTTGAAAAACTAAAATGTAAAAATGTTTCACTTTAGAAAAAAACTAGAGAAATACATTTAACCATTTAGAACAATACTTTTTTTTATTCTTTACTATAGCAAAATACCATGACATTTTTCTGAGAGACTGAAAAAAGGCCTATATTATTTCAGGTAATATTAATGTTACTTTGTAGATTAAATCAATATTATTTGTTTTGATAGCTTGGTAACAATAAATTCAGATACCCATGTTAAGTTTTAGCTGAAAGGGTTGCATGAAAAACGTTTCTATAAAAAGGAAAAAAAAGTTTGGGAACCATCCTTTGTAGAAGTGCCTGTTGTAACACAACCCATCTAAAATATTTCATTAACAGTACATAACAGGTCTTTTATACGAGGCCCCATATTTCGTAAAAAACATTAAATAAACTCTACAGTATGATGGAAGCTCACCTGATGAGGAGGTCTCGCAGGTAAGCAAACTCACAGTGTGCAATATTCTCAACTGCAGAGAGAGAAAAGAGGGAAAATTAGTTGAATTAACTTGAGAGACAAAAATAATGCTAACTGAAGTTTTTATGCAGCAGTCAAGATAAATTAGGACTTTACATGCACAGGAAAAGAAGCCCAACACATGAAACTATTTAAAGTAATGAGATAACTAAACATGATCCATCAAAATGCCTTCTATTCCATCTCACTTGCCGTTCCTTAAAAGCACCACAAAATGGCAGTGTTGCTCACAAGTCAACTGGAGGGCATCCTCTAACATGACATCCCTGGCAATTTTCTTAAGCCAAGATAACACACTCCTCCAGTTTCAAGTAATTTAATACATCTTGGCTCTCCTCTATATTGGAGAACTTTAAGTGAGACGTTTTAACAAACTCCCAGTGACAAGCTGCTGGTGCCTCCAGTAGGGCTAACACGTGTTTGAATTATAGATTATGTCAAGAATATAAATGGAAAAAAAGGAGGGTGCTATTTATGTAAAGCTTTGAAATCCAGGGGCAGGAAATTAAATTCTCTTTGAAAGGAGGAGAGTGGAATAACTGCTGGGTCTGTGAGCGCTGATTAGTGGTGTCGCGGGAACATGGTACTAACTTGTAACAAACTGCACTTCAGGTATCTCCACTCGTGGGGAAGCATGGAGAAGACGCTATATTCAGTAGAGTATAATATATACTGTATATTTAAAAATATACTATTTTTATATATACTAATTGTCTCCTCAACCCCTGAAAATAAACAATTTCTTCTCCCCTTGTGATATATAGAGACTTGACTTCTGGCTTCTCCCCCTGAGGCCTAAATTAAGATGTCGGTGCCAACAAGTCCAGCAGCGCAGCAGTTTCCTCTCTCCTCCTTTTCCTTGTTCCCTCTCTCCCACTGCTTGGCTTTACTAGAATGGAGCCATTGTTCTGTTAGCTGGACAAGACAGCATTTGTACAGTCCATGTACTTCACCTCTTTCACCCTGCTGTTCTGTGAAGTTAACTTCATAATGCTTGCTGA
>CM022472.1:18499725-18553659 GCA_011952105.1 Coreoperca whiteheadi
TAAAAAAGAGCCAGACTTAAGAGTTGTGGAACACCGCTCAGTAAATAAATGCTTCAAATAAACAGTTCTTAAAGGTTTCCGTCTGGGCTGAGCATGACATTCGAAGTGTTACAGTTATAGGGATATCATTTTTCACACACACACACACACACACAGACACACACACACACACACACTCCCTCTCACCGTCTGTTTAAAGTAGTCCCTCTCCTCCAGGGTAAGTGTGTCGGCCTTGGCGATGACGGGGACGATGTTGACCACCTTACTGAGACGCCTCATGAACTCCACATCCAGAGGCCTCAGACTGGAGGAAGATCAAGAAGCCAGAGTACAACTTAATTTCATGCATAAATGTCTGACTGTATGTGTTTGTTGTTAGGATGCTCCAAATTAAGGTGTTGTGGGCTGCAGGAGGAGCCAGCAAGTAACAAAAAAATTAAAACAACTCTAAGAAACTATCTTCTACTACAGGACGTTACAGCATGTGAATTTCTTAGAGATGAATGTAAAGAAACACAGTAACCACTAGAGGGCAATCATGATCTATTCCATTACATTCAGTCCACCTGGGTTTCTCAAATTGACACTCAGCATTCTGCATTAGCATATGCTGCTGTGTCTTTCTTTTACTCTCTGAAACCATTTTCCTGTTACACACTCCTACTGTAGGTGTGTTTTCAGTAAAGTGGAGAAGAGCCTGCACATTCATTTTGAGGGTTAATGCATAAAACAATCAGGCTAATCCAGCTCTGTGTTTTCTCTCCCATTATTGTATTATTGCAGTGTTTTCAAGTAAGGTTTTACTTTTCTCCTGTAACAGCCTATGATAGTGCCTAGTGAAGCACTGATTAGCCCTGTCCTTATATCACTCTGCACTGTTTTGCACTGCTGTTCTTTTCCCGTATGTTTCCTATATCTCTCTGCCCATCATGTTTTTTTTCTGTCTCATTGTTGCCTCCAGTTGCTCCTCCAGACAGACTCCCCTCATGCTGTCTGCTCTGCCCTCCAATTAGCCCCAGCCAAGCCATGCCAGCCTGGTTCAAAGACCCAGGGGCAGCTGAAGGAGAGGCCTGGCTGGCTCTCCACAATGACTGACAAGCTTGTCTCCAAGTGCATAGGATGAAAAACAGGGAAGCATGTGTTACATAGAGCCTGAGCGAGGAAACGAGAAATAGAGCCACAGCTAAAGAGAGATGACAGTAAGCGATGCAATCAACCAGAGATAGAGTACTACATTTTTATGCATGCAGAGAAGTAGGACAGCAGGAAAAAAAGTTGAGGTTGATGATCTCTCTGTTGATATTTATCAAATATAAATTACATAACTGCATACATAAACTGTCTATGCACAGATGCAAGAATGTACAAATGGGCACATGCGCTGCATCATATGCATGACTGAGCATACATGCACACTTTCTTGTGTACACATGTATCTTTGAACATGAACATATATGCAGTATGGGCAGTAAATATGCATGTACATGCACAGCTGTCCAGTTAAATGCCTGCTTGCATGCACAAATTCTTCTTTTTATGTGGTTGGGGAAAAAAAATAGCAGTCATGTTTATAAAAAGTGAGAACAATAAGCTCTGCGGTCAAATGAGAAGTGGAGAAAACGGTCAACACAGTGCAGATAGCTCTCCCTTCCTTTCTGTAATAGATCAGAAACCAGCTCTGAATTGATGAGAATCAAAGTGCAGCCTTCTTTTTTCTCAGGGAGACATGTTAAATGAGGTAACAACAAGACTGCCCAGAGGGAAAACAGTGTGGCTGATTCTGCCATTATCAGAAATGGCCGCGAATGCCAAGACTGTGTTCTGCTTCGCTGAGCACAGCTCATCTATCTGAAACCACAGAAGCAACTTGAAAGCAAATTGTTGACATGCAAATCACATCAGAGCCTCGATAAATACAAACTGCTGTTTAAATCGCTTTAGACAAAAAGACAATCTAAAACAAAACCCCAGCATATCTCCAATGATAAAGGCCTATAAGAGCTACTGGGGAAGTCCTCTCATCATATTCCTGCCTGTCATTCTTAGACTGCGGTCACATGGCAGAGGCATCCAGAGGCTTTTGGCACGGTGTCTGTGTAATTGGTAACAGGCCCAAATTTAAAACTTCAACTGGCGTTACTGTGTGAAATGAAAAAGGCAAAATAAAATAATAGAGAACGATTTTAGAGTTCTTAGATTTTATCCAGCACTTTCTTTTCCTCATGAACAAGGCTAAAATCTGTGGGAGGACAACAACGTTTGTCCAGCACAAATTAAAGTGCTATAATGTTGTTTATTTAAGGTTCAAACTCATTTTTTGGTTTGATTGCAAATATGTACTGTATGTTGCACGTTGTAAGTCTCTGTATTAAAAATATGCACACATACAAACTTGAAAACATGTTTTGACATAGATCATCTCTATGCCAGGTCACAACAGTAGCCCCAACAGATGTATCCTTTGTTCTCCTGGCTACAACTCTCTGGTTGGCTGTAAAGACGACACCACATCCTGACAGATGTTTGCATCTTTGCTTTCAGAATGAGTGTGTATTTTTATGTATTCATGAACATGTTTCAGTAAAGTGTGCATGTCTGGGGTGTTTGTGTGGGGGGGGTATTGACACTTTGAATATAGTCTGATTAGGGACAATGATTGAGGTTAAAGGAGCAGAGAGAAGGAAGTAATACAGGTTCGCAATGAAAGAGAGAGAGGAAAGCTGTTTGGGTGTTGCTGAACTGGCTGAACTGAGCAGCTGTAAGCAAAATGATACACAAACATGTTCAGGGCATCCACATACCTTTAGTTATACAAGTGTTAGCATGCCTACTGCCCCCTTGAGTTCACTACACGCTCTGCTTTACATGAACAGGGATACACACAAACATTCTCTGAAGTAGCAGGTGTGGCGACAAGAGCAGATGATGAGGGGGTCTGTCAAATAGCGGGACACACAGACACACACATGTCATCCTCCCACTCATAGAGAGCGTTTAAGTGGACAACTGTTGAGTTACTGGTGCGCAGGAATATGAAGCAGCAGTGGATGGAGCGGTCACGGAGATATGCGGTCAGATGGTTAGTGAAGGAGTGTGTGTGTTTACAGTTGGTGCGCATGGGTGTTTTGTGTGCTTTTATCTGCATGTGTGCAATGCAACACTCCTTTCAAGATTGCTCCATCATCTATAAATTCTCTGTGTGTGCACTGGGCTTTGCTGTGTGTGGCTGTACGTTCTCCTTGACACTCAGTGTACATGAGGTCACACCACTCATTACTGGTAAATCAGACAAATTATGACCTGGCAAAGAATACCCTAGTCACTAACAAAGCAGCAGAAGAGATGTGAATTGTATTTTGCCATGTAAGTGAAGCCACGCGGTTGTTTAAAAATTTATGTGCGCTCTGCCAAGACACTAAGGACAAAGTACATTAATCAGTTAGCCTTAATCAACATGCTCAGGTAAAAGGTTATCATATTTCGTATACAAGTATAAAATTGCCTCAACCACTACAATTTCTCCTACTCGAGATAAAGCACTCTCTACATCTCTCTTCCCTGTCTCTCTACCTCCCTCAACTATGAGAACCGTAGGATCTAATTTCTTTGTGAAATCTGACTCTTCAGCTTTTCTTCATCATCTTTCTCTCTCTAGTGACCACATGTGGAAATCATTCTCTCCTCAGAGACACTGAAGTATCATTTGGAGAAGGACGTGATTAAAGAGCTGTGGACAGACAATGGGTCAGGGGAGATTCCCAGAAGGCCTGATTCGTCTCTGCAGCTGTGGGAGAAACTGGTGGAATGAGGAACAACAAGTTGGGCACTCAAGGGTGTGTGTCTCTTTAATATGTGATCTTACCAGTGGCCTGTGGGTGGTATGAAGTATATGCAGCAGTGAACCCTGGAGTCTGGGATCCTCTTCTTCCTGTTGATGTTGATTTCCTCCTGAAGGTAAGCTTCATACTGGTCATTGATGAACTTCATAATGGGCTGCCAGCTGACCAAGGAAACAGGGTTCAGGAATGAGACGTTATGAGAAATTACCATTAGCCCACAATCATAACCTCAGTACAGCGCCTTTCAAGCATTTCCTGTGATCATACAAAATAATAAAATGAATTATTTTGATAAAACACCAGAGTGAATAAGTAACCATACAAATGCAATGAGAGAAATTACTTTACTAACAGCTACTGAGGCCTTCAGATAAAGTAACCTCAGCTCACCAGTTTTCATTGTTGATCTGATCCCCAAAGCCCGGGGTGTCAATTACTGTGAGCTTCATCCTCACTCCTTTCTCCTCAACATCTAAAGAAAGAAAAGCTATTTAATTAGTATTTATTTTGGACACACACAGACAGAAAGCAACAAATTAGTACTACGACAGAGCAGCAGGAAACAAACATTAATAATAATACTATAAATATTTTGCCTCTAAGCGGCTAAACATGAACATTGGCCAACCGTGACTGATGGACTTGATCTCAATGGTCTTGGGGATCCTCTCCTCCGGGTCGGGCTGCACCGACTTACGGCTCACCTTGGATTTGAACAAGGTGTTCATCAAAGTGGACTTCCCCAGGCCGCTTTGCCCTAAACAGGACAACACACACACACACACACACACACACCAGTTAGAGAAACTGGGAACACATTCAAATGTTTTAACCCTAGACGGTCACAAGGGCAAACTCACTGAAGACAAGAGCCTCATTCTACTAAATCACAAAAATTTCTTTTAGGCTTTATTTTTCACCAAAAACTGCAGATGACTGAATGTGCCCATGACATCAGCGCTAATGTATGGGTTGTGTAATGAGTGTGTGTGTGTGTGTGTGTGTGTGTGTGTGTGCACGTGTGTGTTAATAAACCATGACAATAGCAGGACAGCTGCAGGGTCAGACAGACAAGCTGTAGAGGCCAAGAGGACAGATGTATTGTATAGACCACACACACACACGTCTACTGTCATGAACAAATATTCGAAACTAACTAACTAAATATTAAACTATTTTAAGATACATCACTGCACTAAAACCACCAGGGGATGAACACCCTTGAGTTGTGGCTACAGTGTATTTCTACTGTACATGGTTGTACAGTACATGTCATTTTGATTGTAAAATAAACATGAATTCAACATGATTCAGGGATGTGGTGAGGCTGAAGACTTTCTGTTTAATATTTTTTTCCCTTTTGTTCCCAAAAAAAACAGTTAAGAAGAACCAACTCAACTATGACTAAATAAGTAAGAAATATATTCTTGTAATGATTATTTTTGTATTTCTTTCCCTTATTCAAAATATCATTTTCCACTGTAGTGGACATCATGCATCAAAGCGTATATTACAATAATTGGACATGATAATTCAGCCCTAACTGTATTTTAAAATAAAATAATAATGTAATCTTACCTTCTATAATGCAATAATTACCATAACGGTGGTTGTAATTTAGCAGAAAATACAAGTCAGACTTATTATATAGAGTCTTGCACTGAGTATACATTAGGTATTAATACCTCTGTGAAACATCACCGCTGTACATTTAGATGATCCATTCCATTTTTACCTACTGTCTAACTCCTTAACCTATAGAAAACTATGCTTTCAAAATAGATTTTAAATATTTTCCACTCAGGGACGTATTAAGCCAGGAAGACAAGTCAACAGGGTGACTGAGAAAATCCCTGAGAAAAGTGACACTGATTTTACAATGTTATTTTACATATTGATGACATTTCTTGTTTGTTTAGTCCTTGGAAAACACATTCAGGTATTTTGTGCATATTTGTAGTAAACACAACAGATGGACAGGGTCCCCTAAAGTGGACCGAGCAAAGCATACTGGTAATACAATTTTCTATTTGATTTTAGTGTTTGTTTTGAAATAATTACAAACGTTCAAAAATCTTAAAAGAACCATTCTTTGTGATTTAATCATTCTTGGGATACACACATACATATGTACACACACATACAGCCACTCCTGAGCCTTCTTTTCCCCCCTCCATATTTCTCCCCCGTCCTCTGCTCACAGCCCCGATGGGCATACACTGTGGCGTGTGGAGCGTTGCCAAGCTGCCAGGCCCTCCGTGACACCCAGGGTGGCCTTTTCCACCACTCTCTCGCTCTCTCTCTGTCACACACACACACACACACACACACACACACGCGCACACACACACACACACACACACACACACACACAGAGACACTCTTACTGCCCTCTCTGCGTGGTGGAAATCAAAAAGGTCAGCTGGCTGAGGGCAGGGATTAGGCAAATGCATCTCATAGAGGAGACCACAGTGAACAGGGCCAAGGCCACAGTGCTCTAACCTTTCACGTCCTCACTAGCCACCCAAGTGACAACTTTGTTAGCCAACGGAAACTTTATTAGAATCACAAAAGCAGCTCTAGTTTTAATATTTTTGTAATTTCTATCCTATATTATCCTGGTGTTCTTCTTGTAACTCATTTACATAAGCATTTAAAAATGTAACAGGCAAGGAAAGCTCATCAAATGTACAGTGAAAAATGCAAGGGGTGAACAAAATTTCACAAACAACTCTACAATCTCAGGCACCCCAGTGTCTGAAGAATGACAAAAGAAACAACTAATAAACCAAAGGGATTAAAACATTTTTCTCAGGATTTTATTAACCAAGTGCAAAAGGCAGGTCAATAATGGCCTTACAGTGAAAAATAGGACTCCAATGAGGTGTTTGGCAACTAACTGCTAACACATTACCCAGAAGAACTGGATATGTTGCTGCAGTACTACATATCAAAGCTCCCTCTAGCAATCAAAACTCACTTCATGCAGGTTTAAACTCATCTTTGTTCTTTTCTATTTTTATTGTACTCCAGTGTACACGGTATGAGAGTATATTTCACAATACCGTGTTGTATCATCTCACGGCACAAGTTTAATTTATCCTCGAGGTGTCTGAGCAATACAAGTGGTTACATGTCAGTGTTATGTAGAAATGTACAGTTAAATAGTGCTGCTTCCCTGAGGCACTTTACTTAGTTTATTCCCACAAATAAACATTCACTGAGTCATTGTCACTTTCTCACTAAAACTCGGTCTTGCGCTTTCACTTCATTTCTCAAAATCAATAAATCAACATGCCTGTTTTGATGAACAGCGTCCGTCTATATTCAACATTTGTCATGCTATGATATATCTCCTTGGAGGTTCGCTGACATGCCATCTAGCTGTGTGCACAAAACACTGCCCTGCAGGGCCTGAAATCAGACTGCACTCTACAACTACCACAATGCCCATATAAACCACCACAGATACACACCAAGGCTTAAAAATCAATCTGGGAGGTAGGTTGAGGCTTTTCATTATATTTTATTGAGTTGTACCTCTCTGTGTGATAAAAACACATTTTTGCCTTTCCTTTCTCTGTAGACAACATGTGCATAGGTTTGTGTCTTGTTGCATATGTGTCTGCCTGCACGCATGTACACAGGTGCATTCATGGGTAGTTGTGTGTGCATGTAAGTGTGCGCACACTTGATGGTGGGACCTAATTGGCAGTGTATAGCTGCTCTCTAAGGAAGTGTGAGCTTCATTCTGTCAGAGTAATCGCCATCATTATGCCACTTTCTCAGCCTGACAGCCTCCTTTTATCCACTCAAGCATGCGTGCGTGTGGTTGTTTGTTTGTTACATCATGGGCATACAAAGAAAGAGTAACAGAACAACTGAAGTAGAACAACACATACAAACACATGCAGTTTTGTTATTTCTTTGCTTTTTATGAGTTTCATGATAAATTTAATGAAGAATAAAAAGGTATGTTTCAGATTAGAGAATCTGCAAACTAAGCATGCTGTGTATGACATGTTATGTGACAGCAAGACAGTGTGAATCAATGTAAGTTCAGTGCTGACTTATTTATTGTATGTTACTTATTTTGGCTTGAGGGATACCGTAGCACCATCAGAAATAATCCAACATGCTACTTGCTTTGTTCTGCATTTTGTGTTCTTGCTGCCTAAATTCAAAATGTTTTAAATGATTACCATCTGATCTTTTTTGCTGAATTCACTATTGAGTCAATAACTGTTGTAAACATTTGGAAGCAATTACAGCCTCAAGTCCTCTCGGATACATCTGTGTCAGTTTAGATTTCAGGAGTTTTATCCAAATCTAACATGAAGCCATAATCAAGCTCAATGTCAAGCTCAAGTTCATGCTGGAAGGGAAGAGCTAAAAGAATCCTTGACCAACCTTTCAGAATACTTTCTGAAGGAACTATAAATTTCTATTCAGATTTTTCTATTCCAAATTGGAGAAAGCCAAGAACACGAGAGCAGAGGTCCTGCCAATGTAGCGGTTGTTGAGTGTTTTTTCTTCTTCATTGTAGATGAACAATCAAACGTTTGGACTGTTATTAAATGTTTTTATTACTTAACGTGTGACGCCTACGCCAGACTTACCCACAACCATGATGTTGAGCTCGAAGCCCTGCTTCATGGCCTTCCTCCTCATCTGCTCCAGGATGGCATCAATGCCCACGTAGCTGAAGTCGCTGCCATGGGTCTTCTCCCCCTTACCTTGTGGGTTGGGGTGGTGGGGCTTGGCAGACTCAGACATGTTGCTGTGACTCAGATTGACCTCTGACCCTGAAGGATGCAGATTAAAGAGAAAAGACAATGAAATAAAAAAAGATGTTAATTCATGTCTTAGATTTCTATGATATGATTTCAGGTACAAGCACAAAGCATAATAATAATAATAATAATGATAACTTTATATATAGAGCACTTTTGAAGCAATGAGCACAAAGTGCTTACCAAGGTCAAAAGATTAAAAAGATAAGCAACATGGTCAATAATTAAATGCGCATATACATACAAGCATAAATATACATATACACATAGTACATACACACACACACACAAAAGATCAAAACCTACGATTACCAAAAAAACCCCCAAACAATAAAAACCAACCGACAGCTCATGACCACAGAAGTGTAGTTGGTCAGCTGTTAGGAAAAGCCCTTTCCTAAAAGTTGGTTTTAGTATGAAATTTAAAAGCAGCAACATAGTCAGATGACCTTATGCTAAGTGGAAGGCTGTTACAGAGCTGAGGAGCCAGTCCTGCAGGAGCTTGATCACCGTTAGTTTATAATCTGGACTCTGAAATAGATGGAAGACCTGGCAGACCTAAGGGGCCTGTTTAGATAGTAGGGTGTGAGGAGTTCACTTATGTAAGTTAGGCTACTTCAGCGCCATATCTTTCAGAGCCTTGTAGTGATTAAAAAAGCAGTGATGCTAACCATTTTTTACCTAAATGAAAGACAAGTCAAACAGCAAGCGCCTGACTGAGCCTGTAGCAATAGGCATTCTTTGCCTGTCTGTCTGCAAACAGTGCTATTAATATCTTTCATTTCAGGCTATTGACACAAACAGCCCATCAAATTAGACATATAATTCATGACTCTGGGCCTTTTCATTATGCACATATCTGCCTGTATAGCATGGAGCATTTCAGTCGTATATGAATATTGATCAGTATTCATTGTGTTTACTATAGGTCAATGTTTTTGGAACATTTATGTTATTTGAAAGATGTTTGTATGGATATAAACAGTGTTTTGAAGTAAAAGTCCCAGTAAACGGTTAAAAAGTGAGAGGTAAATAGGTCGAAACTGCCTGAGTATATCTTTATAAATTGTATCACAAAGTGTTAGTGTATTTTCATCACATTTACAGTTACAGTTGTAGTCAAGCAGAAGGAGAATACATCCAACTGCATTATTAGCCACTGGACCCTTGTTATGATGGTTTAATTGCCTGGAAATGTATATGTAATACGAGGCGAGGATGAAAATCTTATTTTGTTCTCTTTATTGAATCTCCATTTACTCTGGAATGGTGATAGAAATAGGTTTACTTATAATGGATTCATATTCTTCAGCTTAATATTTATCAAAGGAGGACAGATATATGCATATAGGTATTATAGTTGAGGAGCTTTTGCTGATTCATTTTGGGTATGTTATTTTAGGCGTTTTTTCAAAGGCGTCCAATAATTGAGGCGGGAAGATACAAGAGTATATATAATTTTCTCTGTGTTACTGAAGGACAGATCTGATCTAATTTTGGTATTTTGATATTTCTCAGTTGATAAACACATGACTGGGCTACATGATTTTTTTTAATGTAGTTAAATGTACAAAATATACAAATTGGTAATAGAAATGTTGGCAGTGACTTAAAAAAGCAACTGCACGACTCAGTAGGTAAATGCAAGTGAAATCACATTAACTGCAGAATACACCAAGGCCATAGAAGATACTCATCTCAGCAGTTCATTTCCTGTGTGAAACAGGATACACCAGACTCAAAATTGACATTCAACTTTTACACAAGACAACAATGAAAGGTGATAATTTGTAATTTACACTCCCTTCCAAAAACCCAACAGGAAGACAAATGTGTACACATGTGCAGATGTGCATGCACACATAAAACAACATGACAAACCTTCCCCTAAACCGTAAAAAATTATAGTTTTCCCAGTGGTCCTTACTCCATTCCATACAGTCAACTGTAAAACTAACCAATAAATCATATGCAAACAGGCACACATCTGCTCCTTAATGTTGCATAAAGTTCGACTAGCAACCACATGAGAAATTCTGACTATTCAGAGATAAATTACGTGGATGTTGTAACAATAGTGAAGCAGCACAGCGTTAGGTTAAAAGTGAATTTCATAATCATAAAAGAATCAGGAAGACAAAATGGACAGACCTTGTTGGGAGACAGAAGCGCTGCCAGCTCCAAATCACTGCTTACCTCACTTTAAGGAGGATCAATTGCTAGAAGACGACGGCTGTGTGCCAAGGCACCGCTACAACAAGCAAACTGAAACAGCTCAACTTTGCCAAATGTGCTAGTATGTGCTTGCAGCAGCTGAGACTCAAACTCTTCTTAATGTAGGAGGAGACAACATTTCCGGTGCTGTGACCGATGTCTGTGTGAGGTTTGCAGTAACAGACACTACAAACCACAGACATATATACCTGAAGCTTAATGGAGACAGCCATCCTGACTATATCCTTCTCTGGGTGAGCAGCCTGCATGCAGACAGGTACAGTATAGCTGTAATAGTTTATCATTCAATCATCAAATATTTTTTCTCAAATAGAAACAAGTCAAAGCACCAGCACCTGTAAGCTTTTTGCTTTAGAATACAGAAGCCATTATTGCCTGTTGCAACATTGTGCCTGTTTGCCTGTTGGCGATATGAATATAAATTAAGCACAAATAACAGTGGAACATTTTCTGATATCTAACTTTCTTTAACTTCAGCTTTGCCTTTCTGGGCCCTTAAATAAGATGGAAAGTGTAAGATGGAGTACAGGAGACAGTGGGAGTTTGTAAAAGATGTGAGCTTGCTAAGAGTATCTATTTTCCAGTTTTTACTACAACTATGAATTAGACTTTCCACAAGAAAATAATCTCGTCTTTGGCTCTCTGTGACTTTGTAGTGGGAAAAGTGTTCCTAATAACTACTTTGTGCAGCCCTTGTAGCATTGTGGGGGCTTTTCATTTAACAACACAAACTCACATTTACACACTGAACAAAGTTGAAAATTGATGGTAAATCTCAAAAGTGTTACCACCTCTTAATTAAACAAAGTGAATGAATCAGCATGTACCCTATGATCATAGCCTTTTCTACTGCACACATATGAATATGTCTGATGTTAGTGCACATGCATCACAATCTCACCCTACTACACACTTGCACACCTTCCAAATCCAATGCAATGGGACATTGGATGAGTCAGCTGAATATCTCTGAACTCAATACCCTATTCTTTTACAAGCAAGACAAAAGAGCCAGTAATGGTTAACTGATGAACTGTGCTGTTATACGACATGTGGCTTGGCTAAAACTCAATAAAGCCATTGCTAAAATCTTGGGAAAATAAGAAAAATCCATCCCCCTGTGCCCATCATCAGTCAGTAAATGATCAGTATACAAGTTTTTTTCCACAACCAAAGAGGCAATTTCCCTTTATGCTAGGACATTTGATCAGTAAAAAAAAAAAAAAAAAGCAATGCTGAAATTCAGGAGTACAGTTCAGTCTGTGCTGTAATGTGAACCCACTGTTAATACCTCATCACAGTGAGTTGATTTAGCGCTGCATCGCTGTCCTCAAGAAACCCCGACACAGAAATGCAGCATCTTGGAAGTGATACAATAATCCTGAGGTATTTGGATCGATTTATCTTTAGACTGTGAGACGGGTTTGCAAATGTTTGCATAGTATCACAAAGCGTCGTTTGGCTAACCCTGCACTGAACTCGATTACAATGAGCCCGACTGCATTAGTAGCCTCTTGAGTGACAGAATGCAGATTAGCTCTAATGACATAGCCTACTCAAGGTCTGCAGCCAAACTGCCTCCTGGCCACCATGACCATGCCAGCCCATCTGCTGGCTTACATTGCTGCTCTCTAAGAATAGACAAAGAGTCACACTCTAGTGGAGGCAGACACACATAGGCGTAGCAGCAAGGACTTGAAAATGCAAGACATGAACACATGCAATGGAAAAAGACGAACAAAACTGCAGTTCCAGGAGAGTTGAAAATGTTGCTCAGCCTGAAAACCACCCTGCTGCTTTGAGATTCACTTCTCTTTCTCACGTAGTCCAACTGAGCATTTTCATCAGCACCGCTTCCTTATGATACCCCTTTCATTCTCAGGGCTAGGGATGAGCTGGCCATTAGCCATCGTCTTTCACTGCTTTTTTTACATAATGGATTATGTACCAGAGTGACAGTTCTGCCATTTGCATCCACAACAGCCTCTAGTGTCTCTTCATGAGTCAGACCTGCTTTCGAGCGCAATGATGCTCTACAAAGAAAGCGTTAATAACCTTTGCTACGGCGTACTACATTTCTGGATGAGTAAGCTCATTATAAATGAACAGAGTTAGGCCTACAGTATGACTCAGATCACCACTCAGTGGCCTCAGCCGTTGAATCCAAACTGTTCTCAAACAAGACAGACCCAACGGATGCATCGAAATAGAACAATGTCTCAGACATGTGAGTCTTAGCTGGAATAAAATTCCTTCGAGGAGAGGTGTTTATCAAAAAAAAGCCACAATTAGCCAATCGGGTGCACAGTTCATTCAAATGAAAATTATGGGAATCAGACCTGTGCAGAGGAACATACAGGTGCATCAATGAACCTAAAGTGACCCCTCAATGAGAAAACACCAAAATATTTGGCCTGCTCAAATCTCTCTTCACTAAAACAGTCTCCAAATGAAAATAGCATTTATTAAAGTGCACACAGATGTTAAGATCCCTTCCAATAAATACACTAGGCAGAGGATTTTTTTCCCCTCGTGACATGCAAAAACGGCACTTTAGGATTAGCTGATCTGAGAGATTTGTTTAATGAATGGAGATGAGTTCAAGCTTTTTCTTTGCATGAATGGACAGATCCCATCAAAGAGATGACTCCAGTCCTTTATTTTCAAATGAGGGCACTTATTGTCATTCCGAATCAATATTCTCTGAAAGACCATTGGCATTATCTTATTGATAATAAGTGCCTGTATTTCAAAGTGCTTGTATTTCACTCTTGCAGTACTCTGTAAAAAATGAGTTTCTGTCATGTGTTTAATCTGCATTATGGTAGTTGTCTAGTTTCCTGTTTGTCACTGAGGGCTTCACAGCAGACAAACCACAGCCTTTACATCCGCAATAAAAAGTTTGTGGCTTAAAGCGGTATTCCACCAATTTTACACACAAATGTCAGTTTACTCGTAACGAGGAGTACATCTCAGCTTAGAAAATAGTAGTATGATATTTTCTGTGGCTCTCTCGGGGGAGCTTTGTCAAATCTGAGGATATTTCTCAGCTTGATCTTGGAGAGATACTTTTTTTTTTTTAACAGAAAGCCTGTGTTTCAAACTTTGGGCATGGAGTTTAAAAGATGTTGACATTTACCAGGTAGGGAGGACTTAATGAAAAATGCTACCAGGCTGTATTGTGGGAATTGTAGGATCCCGTGTTTTTGGATCATGACCCATACTAGGGACTAAAACTCAGGATATCTCGGCCTCTGCTGCTTCAATTTTGATCTTTTTCAAATCCGTCCCTCAACTTTATAGAAGTTCAATAATAAAATCACTGGAGTGCTCCTTCATTGAACTATTAATATTATTATTATATTTAATTTCCCAGGGGGCGATTTTTCATCCTTGTCCCTTATGATGAATCCATATGTATTGTACAGTACCAATACATAGTAAGGTAAAATAAGTAATTATTGTGCGCTACTGTCATTATTGTGTGTGGGTAAGCTCCTGAAAGACTGCACAAATCATGTAACAATAAATCTCTCAGTTTTAACCATTATATTATTTTAGACAGGACAAAGGTGATAAACTGTATTGAAGTGAGAGAGTACTCAACAGATTTCTTGGAAGACATTATACTGTAGCACAATACAGCAGAATTTATTTCTTTTAATCGTGAACGCCAGCATAGTTCAGTGGAGACCTGAGAACACAAAACTGCTTTCAGGCAGCATTCTTGTCTGGCCTCAACCTTCACAGGAAAGTAATACATCATGTTGGGAGAGGGATCCCTCTGTTGCTCTTCCTGAGGTTTCTTCCAATTTTTTCCCCTGCTAAAAAGATTTTTTTGGGGTATTTTTCCCTCATTCGAATGGAGGGTCTAAGGACAGAGGGTGTCGTATGTTATACAGATTGAAAAGCCCTTTGAGGCAAATTGTGATATATATATATATGTATATATATATATATATATATATAATTGAATTGAAGATAATATTTCAAATAGTATGTAACATGCAAACATTTAGCTGACACGAATCAGAAACCACTATCCTGAAGCATCAGATCCACTTTGTTCCTTTCTTAATCTGACGTGTAATCCAATCCTCCTGGAAAACTAACACAAAGTGCTCCCCTTCAATCAGATACAATTTTCTATTTTGATGTTACAAAGAATCCCCTTCCCACTCTAGGCTCACACAAAACTCAACACTCTCCTCTCAAGCCCTTCATTAAAATCCCATCAGGCACATCATATCCAACCCTACATTTAAAATTCACTGAGTGAAACCTGAATGTCAGAAACAAAGCCTTTATTGTCTTCTTGAGAAGCCTCCTAGAAACCAAAGAAAATCATTTTCCTTCCATCCATAAGCGCCACTTCACCACTTTTCAGCCCTGCTTTAAATTGTATGAGAAAGTAGGCTTTTGTATGTTATTGTTAAACTCCAGCCCTGACAATATCAGTATGGTAAATCCTGCAGAAAGGGGAAGAAAACAGGGGTTAAGGAGAAAAGAGACAAAAAGAAATCAGCGAAATGATTCATGCCATGCTCAACATGTAATTAGTGCAGATCAGCCAAACTGTTTAAATGGTGTGGTTGATGACTGATGCTCTACATAAGGAACTGGTCAATGTGGGAGGATTTTATAGTTGACCATAATTGGTTTTCAGTTCTGGATTCAAACAGTTCACCTCGCAAATTTGGCCTACAGTTTTAATGTGCATGGTATACTCATGCTGATGTTTTGCACCGCCTCTAAGATGAATTGTGTGGAAAATGTAGCCGCCTGTCATGCAGGATGCAGTTACTAGGAATTGGGATGGGAATTGAACTTTGGTGCATTGACACACATCAAAATGCCAAATCAGTAATCAACATGAGAGATTCAGTCTTTCAAACTTAACACAGCAGAGTCTGACTTAGTTTTTGAGGAAATCTACCAAACTTCACATTATGTCCAAGTCTTAATCACAAAGTAAGCCTGCAGATGACTAGTAGCTTTGGTCAAACACAGGACTTTCACACTGGAGACCGGGAAAACTAACCAAACTGCCACAGTTTCTCAGCAAGCTGTATTTTGAAGTATATTTACATTGTATATATACAATATACAACCGGACATTGTATATTTATTGTTGCTAACGTTGCCCACAAAAAAATGGAAAATCCGTGTCCATGTACATGAATCCCATAGATTACATTACGCGACTTTTTCATGTGTTGCACACACCGTTACTGACAGTTCTCGAACACTGTGTGCTATTTGAAAGCTCTGTTATTTAAAAAAGAAAAAACATGGCTCCCATGAGGTGAAACCCCTGAAACTCTGCCCTGGTGCATTTCAGTTGCATATTTCCATTTCCTGAGTGTGCCTGTGTGTGTCTCTATGTATGTGTGTTTCTCTGTTAATGCCCTTTATTTGTCCAATGTTTTTTAAACCGGAGATGACATTTCCACCAGCCCTTTGGTGGCTCCCTCTAAAGAGGAAGAGATCATTAAGTTGTATGCCTGCTGCTGTCTGGATGAGATGGATGGATGGAGGGTCCAGAAAGGAGAAAACAGCACAAGGAGTTGACTGGCAGTCATAAGTGTGTCACATCAATACAGGATTAACATATGTACAGTTTAATATGATCTAAAAATGTTATGGTGTTGTTTTATGAGTATGGTCAGGTAAAGAATTAGAGTCTCAAATGAGAAGTAAAATCTGTCATCTTGGCACACAAGCACATTTAAACACATCACTGCCATTTCCAGTGCTATTCTAACTCCTTATTTTCCTGACACCAAGTATTGGCATTAATACATTAAGTGGAACGCAGTTTGAGACCATGAAGGCTTACTCCCAATTGTGACAATAAGACACAATCTGTTATGCAAAGCATATACTGTAGATGGCTTAAACCCACAGTGCATGTGAGTGCAGTGCAGGTGTGACCTGCTGTACTCTAAAGAGATAAAAGTTCAGATGGTAAAAGCTATAAATATATGTTTCACAGTAAAAGCTCTATTCAAAAATAATACATCAGCCATAAAAATGATAGCTGGGTAGAAAATAAAACTCCTCTGTCATGTCAGTAAGTCATCTGATCATTTTGATATAAAGGCTTCCAGACTGAACAACATTATACAAAAAAAGGCCTTATGCAGAAGTTAAACTACAGTAGACAAAATAATGTAAAAATGGCATTGAAGAGCTTTGAGTGATCGGAAGACTAGAAAAGGTGCTATGCAAGTACTGCCCATTTTTTCATAGACAAGACTTTGAGGCAATCATAACTACAAACACTGCTACACGGGTGGGCCTTATTGGGTTGGATGCCAATTAGCAGAATTTGTCAGCTACAGTATACTGAGACCTGGCAATTGCATTTTGCTATGCAAGACAAGACTTTGAATCGTCTGTGCCCAAATCACAGCTGCACTGGTAAAAGAAGCACACAGAACACAGGAACAGCAGCCACAAGTTTAAACTGACAAGAAGAACATGATGCAATATTGTGGCAGTCGAGATTTACTGTGCTAACTGAAACTTTTCCTTTTCCCTTCAAAGTCCCTTTCCAAGAGGTGTTATTATTTTACTACACCCTGTAATGTTCTGATATTGGGGCAACCACAATTCTGAAGGGTGTTACAAAAGTCTTTCTTAAATCTCTATGAAAGGATTTGGCAGTTTCGGCCTGGTGTGGTGACTTCAGTGTCAAGTGTATATGTGTTTCTAAAGGAACACAGGCCTTCAAGCTTAATGCTACACAGCGTTCTGTTTGAGGTAGATAACATGATGGTGTGTTTACAGTAGGTAGTGACAGAGTGAGGTCGACAGAAGGGAGCTGGGAGGATAGAGAAGATTCTCACTGGGCTGTCATCCACATCCAAGAGGATATCCCTCTCACTCAATCCTTCATCCGTACTTTAAACCAAAGGAACATAGCGTTTAAAAATCCCGACGTGATTCTCCATAATAACAACTCCCTGCCGCATAAGACGACAAGGTTCAGTGAGGTTGATGACGGCTAATGCTGACACAAACAGATATCGGCACTTCAGAAAAGGTCTGAAGAATGCCACTGGTCCACTTTATCTTTCCCTCAATGCCACTTGTGTCAGCCCACTGAGAATGCAACCCCCAGCCTAACGTGGAGCAAAGCAGGTGGTGTTGCTCGGTGTTGAAATACAGCTCTCCACACGGAAACTTCTAGTAGAGTAGATAACGATCTGTCCCAAAACACCTCAAAAAGATTGAAAAGGTGAGAAGAGATGGAGAGAAAGAGCTCAAGAGTCATTGAGGTAAAGGGCACTGCCAGGGAGAGATGGGATGTGAGATAAATGCTACAATAACATTGATGGGCTGAGAAAAACAACAAGAGTGAGCCCGGTTTGGATCAATAGCTGTAAGCAGAGACCAAGAAAATGAGAAAGCACAGCAGGGCAGTCATTGTGGTGCTGAGTACAACTAGGAGTCTGCTGTTCTGGGCAGCTGTCAATACTGTAGGCTAACTGACCACAGCCGTAACTTAAAGTCCAAACATTTCTGAGAAACACGGAAGTGGAAAAAGTAGGGTCCAGTCGCAGACCCATCCAAAGCTGCAGTAGGGGACCGGTATAGGGTAAAGGACAAGCAGAGCCCATGGTGCTGTAAATCACAACCATTATGTATTAGTATGAAGTGGGAGTGGGGTTGACTGGTTTGAATAGTTCAGTGCTGGATGCTGCGTAGCATTTACTGAGAGGAAATGAGAAGCATCACACTGTTCAGAGCTGACGTCTGTACTTGAAGATGGTTCTCTTTTCTCTGAGTCGCACCAGTAAGTTGTCTATAAAACATACCGCTAATTAGATCTCTTCATTAATTCACTTTACAACCAAGTGTATGAATCCAAGTGCTAATAGAAACAGAAGAAGAAATTCAAGAGACACAAGAATGAGCGGACTCAAGTGTTGCATCTAGAGTGTGCTGCGTGTGGATTATTTGTAAAATTACATATTAGTGACAATTAAGAACTTCATTTTATAAATGAACACATTTTAATAAGTGCCAGGCTGGAAATTGGTTATAATGTAAATTACCACTGGGTTTTCGTGCAAGTCATTATCTTTCCAGAATCAAAAACACTGTGACTGATGAACCATAATGCCTTGAGGCATAACACTGCCCCAGTGCAGTAGATGAGAGCACGACAGACCTCCACCCCTCCAGTTCTGGCAGGCCCACAACCTGTCACCTCTGACAGGACATAACATGTCTGACTTCCTCCCTTCTGTGGCATACAGAACAGAAAACATCCTCCCACTGAGGGCAGCTAGTGTGATACACAGTACAAGACAGTTTATAGACGTGTGTTTCCTTTTGACTAACTATTATATTTGACAAAAAGACTGCTAGTTCATCATTTTCTACTTTAATGTGCTGATGAGGGAAATCAAAAAGAGTAACATGACGTAAGAACTACGTTCTTCACTTGCTGATGGAACAGGAAAAGAAGAAAAGACTTCTCTGCACGTGGATACAGTTAGCTAGAGGGCTATGAAGACATACTGTAATGTGGGAAAGAATATTTTCAGACAAACAGTCTGGTTGTTTACTGTAAAACATGTTCACGCCTCTCCTCCTCTCAGCTTGGCTCCCTTCAGGGGCAATTCTTTGGTCAAAAACATGGGCCAAAAGTGCAAAGAAGTGTACAAAATTATGGGAACAAGAGGTTAATTATATACAGGGGTGGATTTCCCTTTGAAGAACTAGGTTTGAAATCTTTGCACCTGCAGCATTTAAGGTTTCTTGAAAATGATATTGCATACAGGATTGATAATGATATCAGGTGTTTAAATCACATCAGGAAAAAAATTCTGTGTTAATTGATTCCACACCGCTGGTTCCAAATAATCCTAATGTAGAGTTTATCTGTAGTTGATTGAATTACTTATTATCAGCAAGCTAATGTGATTAGAAACACAAAACAATGGCTGATTGGCCTTAACTGGCACATATTGTAATGATTTATATAAATTAGATATGACGCAGCATTATGAATTTGTGGTATCAAATGTATTGTGTGCTAAGTTCATGCACACTGACACTGCAGGCTGACTACTGTGGGAAAATAAATCCACATTAATTTCTTAATTCACTACAGCTCTGTTGGTATTGTGACACTGTTACAGTGACTTGAGGGTAGTACACAAGCGCATGTTAGTCATGCAGTAGTCTCAATGTGCAAGGTCAAATCTTCCAAAGGTCACTTTTCATGTCAAATTATTATTATGAAGATACAGTGTGGCTGGTAGGAGCAAAGTAAGGATATCTACATCCGATAATGCTGCTACATGACGATTAAAAATCGAGCAGATACATTTGGAGTCTTTTTTATGTTGTTTTAGCTAAGACTTGACTGGGATTTCTGGGTGCAGCATCCAACAAAGCAACTATTCAGCCACCGTACTGCATACTGAGTAAAAGTAGACCATGTGATTCACTGAAAACATGGAAGATAGCTGATATTTCAAAAGTTTTGCTGGTCTCAAGGGCACAAATTTACAACTAACCACAATCTAATTTTTTTCCCACTAGAAGCAACTGACGTGAGTTAGAAGAAGAGAGGAGTTATTACTAGTCCCGGTGGAAGAGCAAAACTGGAAACTGAAAATATGACCTGTTTGACTCTTCAACTCTTCTTGAACTTGTCAACAAACTCTCTGGAGAGCAGACACAAGGGATTGTCAAAATTAAATCACATCAAAACAGCTTGGCTCGATGAGTGCCTGGCTAATCCACGGCACTGGATCAAAGTCTGGCTGGAAACTGTCTGATGTGACGAGAGCTGAGGCTAAAGGAGAAAACATGGCCAGAGAGAGCCCTGGAGACCTTAAAGAGTAATAGGGGCTAGCCTGATTGGTCAACACACTGTTCCATAATGCCGATTGATTATTCATGCATGCTCCAGAGCTGAAGACACAATGGGAGGGAAAGGGAGAAAGAAAAGGAGAGGGGAGGTGGAAGAGTGTGTGGGGGGTGGAGAGGTAGTGCTCACCCCCCAAACTCTTCCCAATGGCTGAACAATGGGAAAGGATAGAGAGAAAAAATAAAAGAAATGAGAAAGTAAAAGGCCTGCACGCTAAATTAGGAGTTTTCTATAGATCTCCTGCCAAAAACACACTCTCCACCTCTCAGCCTCAAAACTTAATTTTGTACGCAGAACACACAAGACAACTGGCAAACTAACTTTCACACCAACAGCTTTAGAGCACCAATCCATCTCTCCCCCTTCTGTTTCTCTCTCCCTCCCCCTTTATCTCCTTTCTCCAAAATCATTTACAGCTCTCCTTGTAATCCTCAAAAGACAGAAAAGCACACGGCAAACATAAAAATCAACAACTCACCCAACCCTTCCTCTCTCCTTCTCTTCACTCTCTTCCTCTCTCAATCACAGCTCCAGCTGGTGAGGCTGGACTGCTGCTGCTCCCGTGACCACGCCCACAGCTCAGTCATGTGACTGCCTTCCCAAGTGGCTAGGAAGGCATTCGGCAGCCACACCCCTCATTCAGAGAAAGTGAATGGAGAACATTGTGGATATAGCAGGCTATCTCAAACCATGTGCGATTAAGTAAACCCACTAGAGGAAAAGCTGTGTGTGTGTGTGTGTGTGTGTGTGTGTGTGTGTGTGCAGTTTAATCAAAATAAAAGACAGTGAGAGAGTGTATTTTTGGCAAAATACAGGAACATTTATTTTCATTATTTTCTGTGTGTGTGTGTGTGTGTGTCTGTGTGTTTGCACAAGACAAGAGGCAATATCCTTCTTACTTCACTGTCCTTGTGTGTGTCCATCTGCTCTCTCCCTCCCACTGCTTTGTTTCACTTAGGAGGGTATTAGATTATGTGTGTGTGTGTGTGTGTGTGTGTGTGTGTGTGTGTGTGTGTGTGTGTGCTGAAAACATTTGGCCATCTCCCTCCTTCAGTCCTTCAGGGTTCTCTGTCTCTCTCTCTCTAACAAACACACACACACAAGTCTCCATCCCTCAAAACTGTGGTTGACTCATGACTAAAGCCATGACTAAGCATGACAGAACATTTCTAAGTTTAGAAAAGAAAAAAACATCTTTAAAAGGTATAGTTTACAGTTTATAGACAATTTTGCAAATAATATTTGTTTTCTTGCTGACAGTTACATCATAAGATTGATACCATCCTGCGCTAAATGTGAAGCTAAAGCCTGCAGGCGATCAACTTAGCATACAGACTGGAATCAGGGGGAAACTACTAGCGTAGCTCTCACCAAAGTTTAAAAAACCCTCCTACCACACCAAGCTCACTAATTCATGAAAATGTGTGGTTTTACAGGGGTTTGTGTGCATAACTATTTCTTGTCCAGGTGTAGTGACTTCCTGGAGTCTCTGCAGGTAGCCTGGTTGACACTGACATTTAGATTTCATCTTTTAACCAGGCTAGCTGTTTCCCCCTGTTTCCAGTCTTTATGCTAAGCTAAGCTAATTGTCTCCAGGCTATAGCTTCATATTTAAGAGACAGACATGAAAGTAAATCTACTCATCTAACTCTAAATAATAATCATAACAATTTAAGCATATTTCCCAAGAAAGACAAACTATTCCTTTTATCGAGAGGACTTCCTGATTAAAAGCCAAATACCCGATTGTTATCGATGGTTTAACATGCTCGGTGCTGCTGTTGTCCTTTCTCTATTTTATTTTGCCGGGGTGACCTGCTACCACAAATATGAGATACTCATGTACCAACAACATGAGTGAATCAAGCGACACTGGAGTAAATATTGGCTGCAATACAGATAAAAGTGTTTCCAAAACCCAAATATTCTCTGGAAATATGCATTACTCTGGTGTGCTTCCTGTGTCCCAGTTCACCCACATTTACATTTATCACAGCCAACCCACTGACTGTAAAATACTAATGTAGTCAACATGTGAAAAGATGTTTCCTAAGAATAGTTTCTATGATTAAAGAAAGATGCTGGTTATAAAATGGATTTGATCTTGACTGACTGGAGGAGGGAGTGATTAATTTGTTCCTTTGTTTATATGGCTCAATGTTTTTTTCTATCAGCATACAGACTAAAGGCCTGAGAGAGGGTTTTCATAACATTCAGCAGAAAATGCTTCCTTCCTGTCAAAGCTGGAGCATAATCTCACACTTAGCTGTGGTTTTGTTGTGAATGTAAATGTACGGAAGCATGAATGCATCTGTTTTTATATCAGGTAATCTGTGCTGGACATTATTGGAACATATTCATTGTTGCTATCAGCTGCCATTTACAAGTCTTACAGGTCTCATGTGCTATTAAAAAATCATGCAGTTGACTTGATTTAACACTGAATAATTTTATATTTAGATGGATTTTGTCTTTTCTCTTGGGGACAGCAAATAGGCATCCACAATCTCTTGGCTTCATAATTTAAACATTTTGATGGGATTCTGGTTCAGTTTCATCTATCACTGCTATAGCTTGTCAATATTTATAAGCTAGTAGGGTTATTGATAGATCCACTGCTGAAATTCAATTAAGTCTAGCAATGGACTTTCTCTCTGCAAATTATTTTTTCTTGAGATCAGGATCCTGCCACCAGTGGGTTTTTACTGTCCAGCAAGCATGAAGAACATTCGCTATATATCTCTCAGCAAAGAAAACATTTTCCATATAGCTCTCACTAAACAATAAACAATGTTGTCAGTGAAACCCATGACCCACCAGTGTCTGAAGTTGCCATTTCCTCTTGTGGGAACCAAGGATCAAAGGAGAGGTCTGCCAGGAGTGCTATTTTATTAGCCGTCCTGAGAGCCTAAAAAGCGGCTTTGAGCAAAAAATTCACAGCAAATAAATTCTAATAGAATCTAAACTTGGTGATTAACTGTGTAAGGCAATTCGTGTGTCTCTTTGTATGCATGCAATTTTCATTGCCCTTTTATATTATACATAGTCATAACATAACAGGCCCTTCTTCTCTAACAGATTTCAGAAAGCAGCCTAAGAAACCCGTTGTACAGGTGAGATATCCCATCGAAATGTCCTTCCACATTCTTATTACAAAACTCAAACCACTCAAACATTTGGTAGCATCAAATCATGTTGGCTGGAGAGGTAACTGAATACTATGTGGTGATGACTGGTATTGCCGTGAGACCCATTGGGGAATTCTGCGATTGGCCCGGAGGTCAGGGTTGATTGCTGAAGGCCACCAAATCAGGGCAGAGCACATATGGAGCTGATTAAAAGATCCACCTCCATGACTCAGCGGACTGAGTGGCTCAGTGACACATCCTTCACAACAGAGGTGGAGAGCTGAAGGAAGAGCAGAAGGGAAAGGGGAAGAGATGAAGTAGGAGGAGTAGGAGGAGGAGGAGGAGGGGGTTAGGGTGGTTGGAAGAAGAAACAAGAGGGATAAGGGGAAAGAAGAAGAACATCTGGTTTGGCCTGGATCTCTACAGGGAAGATAGCTGGGTCTGTTGGAGACTTCCTGTTGTGTTTTTTTATTTGCTGTGGTTACTCTGCTCCCCTGTGGTGCAAATGGAGACAGCATGTGTGTGATAAGTGAGGGTGGTTGATCCCAACACCCTAAAGTGGGCTCAAAGACTCATCCTCCCCCCTCTGACTGAACATCACTGAACATACATTTCTAGTAAAGATGGATAAATATGTGTATATATCTTGAGCTACTTTACATGTTGACAGTAAAATACTTCACTCCTCCAAGGTTTAGTCCTCAGACCCCAGCTCGCACATTTTACCTCAAGGTTACAATAACTCAGGCCTGTGTTTGCTTTTTCAGCAGCTTTTTACTGTACTAACAGAGTAAAAACTCTGTGCTTCTTTAGGTCATAAAGGTGACCGCAAAGAAGATATACTGGCCATATTTTGTGATCTGAGCATTTGTTTATGTGTTTGCCTATGGTATCTTTTGGTCTGTTTTAAGCCAGCAAAGCTTTCCCAGCTGGACTGCTTAATACTGAGAGCTAGCATCAAGGACTTAGAAGAGAGAATAAGTAGCCGTTATTGTTTTCAACCTCCATAAAAGCATTGCCTCTTTAAAATCAAACAATAGCAACACTTGAGGCGAGAACTTGTTTCTTCAACTCAAGAGAATGTAACAAGGATTTTAAGAGGTGTAGAATAGTGTCCAGTAAGCAGATTTGTTACAGCTAAACAAAAGAAAGGGGAAGAAATATTCAACCAGCACATTGGAATGTTTCTCTGCATCCATTTTCCACATCCACATCTGAAGAGGATACATCATGCCTTGACTTGATTGGCCTTAATGGAAACCAGTTGCAAAGCCTCTGCAAAGTGCTATTCTAAAACATTCAAGCTCTCCCACAGACACAAAAGACAACCAAACGGATACTCACAAAGGGTTTCCATCTCGTGGTTGTTGTATATCTCACTGCAAGTAGAAGTCATCTCTCCTGTGAGCCCTTATCTGTCTCTACTCTTTCGTGCTTCCAGTAGGATTTAACAAGAAAACACTCTGATAAGGCAAGAAAGCCTCTGAATATTTCCCAGCCTCTTAAGTTCTGTCTATGTGGCAGCTGCAGTTGAATTCTTTACTACTCTGTAGATGACCAAGGGCTAATCGAACTAACAATGCTTCCGATACACACACGCATACCAACATGTACTCTCTATTTCTGATGTTGTGGAGTCAAAGCCTTCCCCGATGAACAATAAACACAGCAGCTCCAAGGGATCGGCCTTCTGGGGAATCCCTGGCCCCTCACTGTATCTGCGGGGGCGAGGGACAGGGATGACTCAACTCCAAAAACGAAGAGAAGATGGAAGGAGCTCTGTGATTAAACTTTTTGTGTGGTCGCTGCATGTTTTCCAGAAACATCTAGCCCAGCTATGATGCTAATTATCTATAATAGAAACCTTCCATGTGCAGAGACAAGGAATCAGATAGAGACAGAGAGTGAATTTCTGCTGTTAGAGATCATTGACCGTCATCTTTTTGAATTGGCGTTACATTCATAATTTGTTTGCCAGCACTGGACAACAACAAGTACCTTAGTCTTCCACCGAATATTGGATTTTAGTTTTCCAGTGCGTAACACTAACTCATCCAAGGCGACTTTCCCTTTTCATAAAGCTTCAGTTGTAAGTTTGCTTCCTCCATCTGCCTCCTCTTCTGAGCGATGCTGATTTCTGCAATCTGCTGTGTAGCATCACAGCGCACATCCCACCATCAAGGCTGGAGGTGAAAGTTTACCCAAAGCTCCTCCAGGCTCCATTGCCAAGGCTTTTCTCAACAGATGATGGTGTTCTTCGAGGAAGCTAACTGCCCGTTAACCACAAAGCTGCAGTCATATTCTCTGACTCCCCATCACTGAAAACCTCAGTTATGGAATATGATCCAGTCTCAGATCAGGGCTGTTTTTGCATGCTTTTAATGCCTTTGCCAATCATTGCAAAGTTAAGACTTGAGTATCCTTAATGATTCAGTAAAAGCTGCCTGTACATTCCCAGCTGAGGGACCAATCAGTCAGCTAAGCAGCAGATCTGCACAAGCCTCAGCTAATCTAAAATATTAATCTGTGCGGTATGAAAGGTGAGTGTACTTAAGCATAAAAGAGGTATTACATCCCTTCCGGCTGCATTGAACTGTTACCCAATGTTGTGTTAATGAGTAAATACCAAGTTTTCTTCTGGTTTATCTTTCACTGTGCTGCTTATGTGCTGAGACCTCCCCAAATGAATCGGTGCAGACTAGATCTGTGTATAGATGATCGGTGCACAATTGGTGTGAAATGACCTTCATGAAAGGTTTATACTTAAAGGAGAACTCCACTGAACAAAGAAATAAGTTGTAAAAAGCATTTTGTGGCTCCAGAGGGAGCGACGTGAAATCTGATAAATACATGTTTGAAAATGAAAACAATTCTGGAGGTCTGGAGTTAAAGGGAAGTGAGCTTACCAGACCTCTGTAGCCTGCTCCTCATCTCTGTGTGATAGCAGCTTGAGGCTACATTGGCCGCTACTAGCATAACACACCCAAAACTCTGACCGTACTGTCTGTGCTTAAGTTGCATTGTGGGTAATGTAGGCGCTAGATTTTGACAAGGAAGAAAAATGCATGCATATGTTTTTAATTGTCCGTCCATTGTCCATCGAGTCCAACAATGTTACAGGAGTGCAATGCCAGATCGTTGGGACAACAAAGCTTCATAAAAAAGTTATGAAATTCATCTTCATTGGTTATTGAGAGCATGGAGTAACAACCTTGTAACTAATTTCTGATCTGTTGCCATGCTCTATGTGACCTAGCAAATTGTAGTTGTAGTTGGTGTAACTTAAGGGACAAGACTGCACCCCCTTATTTTTCACTTTCCACTCATGCTCACTTCAGACAGACACACACACAAGAATCCCCCTGCCCCTTTATCTACTCTCATCTACTCATTTCAGCAGATGGCAGGACTGTGGCGCAAATGGCCATCTGTCTGTCCACGCACACACACACACACACACAAATTATTGTTTTTCCAGTATGCCTTCTATCAGCCAACAAGTGGGCCAAACATCATTAGCAGAGAATGTAGAGAAAAACTGACCTCATATGAACCTTTCTTTTTCATTTAAACCACTCTGGGTGTAAATAAAAACAGTATACAGATGATCCCACTGAGAAAGACAGACCGACCAAATTCCCATATTTGACATTATTGAAATTATGTCAAAACTCAACGGTCATCAAGGACCACATTTTTTGTCAGCTTCAAAACTGAATTTAAAGATAACTATGCATTAACACATATATATTATTTTATTTTATTTCGGTTTGTTTTTCTTGAGTAAGACATTTGCATTGCAGGTCTGTATAAGTATTTAATGAAGTATTTAATCCTTCAGTTTACCCGGTCAGTTATGTTTGATTGATACTGTAAAAACACTCAATAGCTCATTCTGGCATGGCATGGCATGGTGTTTTTTCCATTTCAAGGCCCTACATTACTCTGGTTTCATTTCTTCGTTTCCATGGCCAAGATAAGGGACATGATTTTCCCATCAGTTTCTTGGACAAAGGAACCACAGCAGAGCCTCATATCTGGATAAACAGGAGGGAGGATTCACCCGGAGAGAAACCAGTTTAATGAAGATAATGTCAACTGAGACTAAACGTTGTCTCACTTTGCTTCATCAATATCTGATGGCCCATATCCTACAATTTCAGTTTTATCTTATGGTGATGGAAAAGGTTGATAAAGGTGGTTTGTCTGCGTGTATTTGTGTGTGTGTATCCAAAGTTAGGCTATTTAGTTAAACTCCCAGACGAAGTGTGATAATTCTTCCAAAAGCCATGTCCCCAGTGCAATGAGAGGAAGTGATGTGTGTGTGTGTTTGTGTGTGTGTGCTTGAACATGAACGTGCTTTTACATGTAAAGATGAATTACGTGAATATGTTGGCTTCACAGCATGCAGGAGAAAGTGAATGAAGAGGGCTGTGTTTACTGCAGTTGTGGGATTTGGCAAGTTGACTACAGAGGACAAAGATCTTTCTGCAGTGGTGGGAAACTTCTTTAACCCTTGACTTCCCCCAGATGGTCAATGTAAACTTCAACTTCCGAAAGCCTTATCTGGGGGAGAGGGGGACTCTGTGAGTGTGTGTGTTTGAGTCTATTATCTGGGGCAGAAGGGCTGTCTCTTTCCCATTTCTCTCAGCTCCAATCTCCTCCTCCAATGTAAAAAACTAAAAAAGATTATTAAAAAACCCTTTCATGTCCAGTTTTGTTAGTGTCCACGTACTTCAAAGAGCTGCCAGACATTGTTTGGGAATGAGTGTCTATCCTAGTGATTTACTGGAATATCAAAAACTTATAAAACTAATAAAACATCAACGGAAAAAGGCTGACATCTGTGTGTTGGATGCATTTCTGCATTGAAGTAGCTTTATCAAGCTCAATCCTCTGAGAGAGAGGACAGCATTACTAAAGATATCCTTAAGAGTTTTCTTCTTAAATGAAACTGGCTTTAAAAAGTAAGAAATACAGCTTCATTTCACCTGCATGCCAGATTCAGCATCTTAACAGCCTTCACCTGTCACACACTGCCTCCTGGTGGCTTGTTTAGGAAGCACACCAACAGTGAAAGTCATTTTCAAGATAATGAGAAAATAATGAGAAGCGACACATTGCTATCACTGTGGGACATTTTTGAAATGAAAAAAAAGATTTAACAGTCTAGAGGCTCGCAGACTTCAAGTGAGCAAAACACTATTTGGCAGCCGAGTCAAAGACAGTCAGGGACAATCTGTGCCTCCGAGTAAGAACATCATATTGTGATCATCTTATGGCAAAGATTTTAAAAAAAGTGTATTTCTTTCTATACTCACATAATTTCACATTGGTACTTACTACGATGAACCATAGATTTTTAATTAACATTTACAACTAGCTAAAAAATGTGGTTGTGAATGAACTAACAGACTGCAAGCCTATCGATATGACCTCATGTGATTGTCTTCATCAAACAACTCAGCTCTTTATGGAACAGCATGAGGTGATGAGGCATTAGTTTCAACTTATTAACTTTTATATACTGTTTCCTTTTTAGGATTAATGTCACCTTTTTGCCTATCCAATCCACTGATTTCATTACTTGTAAGTACAATTGTATAAAGTGGGGCTGATTCTGAAACAGTAATAGGGATTATAGCATTTAAGATTGATGATAGAAGGTGTTACGCTCCCTTGTTTCCCAGGTGTTCCAGATCCCGATTAGTGGGTGGCCCTTCCCATATTTAAGGGAGCCTGGAGAAGGAGGGAGGAGACCAGGCTGTCGTTAGACTGCTCGAGCTGCAGTTGTGTTGTGACTTGGGGGGGGGGTGGTGGTTATCTTTCTGTGAGGCTCGAGGGCTGGTAGCTGAGTTTTCATGGTTTTTGTTTATTAGTTTAGTTGGGCACGGTTTTGTTAGGGGAGGGGGTTCTGGGTCCTACGGCCCATTGCGTGGCTGGCCCAGGCCTCCTCTACTTTATTTTCTGTTCTGGTTAGCCAGGCCTCCAGACTCAAGTTGTTTTGGGTGATTGATGTTAATAAGTAAATACATTTATTTACTTTAATTTTGGTTCTCGGGTATGGCGTCCTTTTCTCTGTGTGTTACTGATCGCAAATTGAGCCAAGGTTGTACCGCGGCCGTAACAGAGGGATCTAGTGATTTTCAGACCTTTCCTTAGCCAAATTACTGTAACATTCCATTTATGAAATGGTCATTGAGTAAGGGAGGTACATACATGATCCCTCCCACGTTGTTTGCTGAGAGCATTTGAAAAGTCAAAAATGTAAGAGATGTCACACAAAGCAAGGCTCAGCGATATGGTTGAAATCATTATCACAATATTAATTTGGATACAAAGCAATGAATTGTTTCACTGACACCAAACTCTTCACATGTGTAAAACAAAAGCTTAAGTAACTAGTTTTGTTTGATTTAGTTACAGCTTGCAGTGAATCAGTAATTTGGAAAACAGAATGTGTAGACCAGTGATGGTCATTGAAGACTGTATCATAAAAATATGATTCTTGTTGATAAATGATAACAAAGAATTTTTATATTCCTCAAAAACATATGTGCTAAGATACATTTTTTGTCTGATGTTTATGATTGATATACTTGACTGAATTGTTTTATATTGGGGAGCCCTTTGGCTTCCCTTCTCCCATCATTTAATCATTGATGCTTTATTATTGTAATTCTTTTACCGTTAATGTTAATTGATGATCAGCTAAACTTCAAAAGCCATGTCCACCCGGTCCTGTAGATTCATCCTCTACAACATCAGGAAAATCAGACCTTTCCTATCTGAGCAGTCTACACAAGTCCTAGTCCAGGCTCTTGTCCTGTCCAAACTGGACTATTGGCTACTGGCTGGACTCCCTGCTTGCACAACCAAACCTCTGCAGATGATCCAGAATGCGAGAGAGTGGTCTTCAATGAACCGAAGAGAGCGCACATAACTCCTCTCTTCATGAGGTTACACTGGCTCCCTGTTGTCGCCCGCATCAAGTTCAAAGTGATGCTCCTGGCCTACAAGACCACAACTGGTTCTGCACCATCATACCTTCACTCTCTAATACAGACCTATGTTCCTGCCAGATCACTGCACTCTGCAAACGAACAACGTCTGGTGGTACCATGCCAAAAGGAATAAAATCACTCTTGCTCTCCTTCTCTGGATCCGTTCCAGATTGGTGGAATGATCTGCCTGCTCCTACAAGATCAGCAGATTCTGTAGCCTTCTTTAAAAAGCACCTGAAAGCGCATCTCTTCCGTCAACACCTAATCAACAATCACTAACTTCTTCTTCCTTTCTTCCATCTCTTTTCATAAAAAAACACAAAAAACAAAAACAAAAAAACTTCCTATCCTTAGCTTTGTATACTGTGCTGGGCTTTAACAGACTAGTTTCTCGTGCACTTGTGCTTTTTGTTAACTTGTGTTGTTATAATTGCTTCCATTGTCTTCCTCATATGTAAGTCGCTTTGGATAAAAGCGTCTGCTAAATGATTAAATGCAATTGTAAATGTTCTGAACAAGTAAAGACAGAGACAAAGATATGGTAGGAATACTAAACTTCCTTAGGCTACACTTTAACGGGTATGATCACTGCAGAGCCTCAGAGTTATACGGAGTTAGTCAGAGTTAGTAACAATGTTATTCTCAGCAACAGTTTCTCTCTTTCCTTTTCTTTACCTCGCTCCCTTTTTTTCTGGGTAATTAGCCGACAGGTCACACTGAGTAATGGTCTGGGATCAGTCCAGAGTAATTACACTGGGCGAGGACTGACCTCAGATATGCCTTCGCCTGAGGGTCCCTGTACGTGTTTGCGTGCTTGTGTAGGTGTGTCGATGAGAGACAACAAAATTAAGACAAAAAATGTGAGATGAAGAAAGTGGGATTTTGTGTGTGTGTGTGTGTGCCCTTTCCTGACCTATGGACAGGCAGAGAAAAATCACCCACCGCCCTCCGCTGGCCCCTCCTCCCCACTTTCAGAAGGTCAATTCAAATAAAAGACAAATGGCTTTGCTTGCTCTTTCTTCCATAATAACTACACCTCAATTAGGAAAACAAATGTACTACAAGATAATCTGCTTATTTAGGCAATATAAAGACAAATTCCAGAGTCTGCTTGGGTGAAGTTTTGTTCTGTACCGTCATAACAGGAAGACAGGACACAATGACATTACATGAAGTGACTCCTCAGTAACACCCTTTGAATACACATTTCTTCCCTGTAGCAGAAAGTAGCACTATCTATACTGTAACCTTGATTTCCTTTCCATCCTCTTTAGTGCTCTAAAAGCAGTCCAGTTGAAATAGAAAGACAAATCCATCTGTGGTGTTTGAACATATTTTCCCTCCCCATATCACAATAAAAGGAGTTGCTAAATGAGGTTACGGGATGTGACCACAATGATAAACTACTAGTCCCATCAATCCAGTGATAACTACACTATTTATGGTCAACCTCTCTGACCTCGCCAGAGTTACAGTAAATGAGAAGAAGTCCATCTTTGGTGTTAAAATTAAAGGAAGTATTTGTCTTAATGATGTCATAAAGGACATGAGCCCAATTATTTTGTCAGTGGTGTATATTAATCTAGAGCTCCAACGATTAGTCAATTAGTTGTTTGACAGAAAATGATGACGTTCACCTTCGGCATTAGGAAACTGTGATGGGCATAATAACCTGCACATTACTTAATAATCAAAATAATTGTTAGTTGCAACCCTTTATTAATCCTTGCCCTTCAGCATCTAGGTTGCTGCACGTGAAGAACAAAACAAATTTGGCTCTGAAAGGGTCGCCAGGTAAAACTAAGTTACTCAAATGTGAATGCTGGTCTGAAAAGCTAAATAAAATGTATTCTTTCTGACCACAGGTGGTCTACGCTTTTCTGACTAGAGATGTTAGATAGAGCTCTTTCTGCAGTTTTTGATGGATTGATGAACAGCAGGCCTGCCTGTCAAGATAAGGTTCCCCGTCTGGCTGAACACACAGGAGCAGATCAGATACCAATCAGAATGAGTCTGGTTTCTGTAGCCTAAAGTGAACCTGCCGGTCAGGTTTTTCTTTGACATTTTCCTTTCGTGTGCTACAGCAATCTAACATAACTTCTGATGTTAGTTAATTTGAAGTCATAAAATATAGATCTGTATCTGCCTCTTCCAGCACTTGAAGCTACATCACAGTTAAATAAATATTAAAATCTATTTTTACATAATACAAAATGGATGTTCATGCACATTTCTCTGCAACTGAATTCAGTTGACAATTTCATTTTTTGGAAATCTTGGCATCTTGACTAAAACTTAAATGCTTTTGGCAATGCTTGACTATAGAACATAACTTTACATCCATTAGATTAAAGAGGTGAATATACTGTAGGACTGCAACTAACAATTATTTTCATTATTGTTAATCTGCCAATTATTTTAACTGATCAATTGATTTGTTGTTTGGTAATTAAAATGTCGAAAAAAGGCAAAAAAGGCCATCTGCCATCTTGTTTCGTCTGACTAACAGTCCAAAACCCAAAAATATTTAATTTAAAAAAGGAAAAGCAGCGAATCATCACACTGGAGGAGCGGGAACAAGCACATTTTTGGCATGTTTGCTTGAAAAATGACTCAAACATTGAATTGATTATTAAAATCGTCTCATCAATTAATCAACTAATTGTTTCACCTCTAGTTAGGTGGTTAGTCTGTGTGTCTGTGTTTGTGTGTGACCTCCACTGACTGAGGTCATCAAGCCACAAAACATGGCGTATTTCCTAATCAGTGATCTTTCAACAACTGCAGCTCACACTACAGTACGTGTGTCCACAACCCGTTTCTTGCTGAGCTTTTGCATGAATACCCCACTGGTGAGAAACAGTGGGGTGTTTATGCAAAAGCTAAGCGGTGATGCTTAGATCAAAGTACAGTGGGACATTTGCTAGGAAGCTGACTGACTTAGATCACATGACCCCTGAGAGAGGAAGCACACTGCAGTGAGGTCACACAGCAGGGGAAACAATCACTCTGACAGAACACGGAAGGAAGCACAGGATACGATGTGCTTGTGTGTGTGTGTGTGTCTGTGTGTGTTTGTGTGTGTGTGTGTGTGTGTGTGTGCACTTAATGATGTGTGATGTCATTTCCTCCTGGAAAAACTGAATGGGCAGGAAAGCAGCTTATCTCAAAGACCTGTCATAGCTGACAGCAATATGGAAAAATAATAAAACAACACCAAATTATCTCTACTTGTTGTGATGCCAACAGCTCCTCTATGCATGTAATCTTTCATATTTATGTCACTGAAGAAAATCTATTTTTTTTCTCCATTTTTCGCCACATACCAAGAGAATAATGTACATTAATGCCTTATATATAACTTGGACCTGAGTGGCAGATACATTACAGTTATTTCAAGTAATCTTTTCAGTCATCTTAATAATGTGTTAGAGCAGAGCAGGGTGGGCTCATTCAGAGCCCCTGGGCCCTCAAAGCAGGTCACCCTTCATTTACACTTCTATTTGGGCCTCTCTCTGTGGACAAATAAGTGGCTACCACCCCCACGATCTAGCAGACAACCATGTAAAACCTTCAACACGGACACAGACTAGAAATGTATAGTCATATGAATAAAAATATTATGGGTACAACATGACAAATTGAGGAACAGACACACAGAGGCAGACAGTGGGACAGTGATTATATACTTTTGGAAATCTGACTACAAAACATCTACCTAATGAAAAGCGTAGTATTTCAGCTTGCAGCCAGTATCAAGTACAAACCAGGAATATATAACAAATCAATCAATAATCAAATGGCCTAAATCAACAGGAAAGCATGATGGGTGTCATCATTATATTTAATCACGAGCTAATTATACAGAACTTGACAAGGTGGTTAATGCCAATGTGATATGGGAACACGGTTTTATTCAATCAAATTCAAAATATTTTCACCCTTTTACTGTTTCGTGATGACGCAAGTTAGCAGCCGTTTAATTTGCACACATAGCAATGTGAAAACAATGTGATAATGACAATGGAGTTCCTCATAGTGAGGAATCTACCGTACAGGCAGCTGTTTTCATAAAAAAACCCTGTACACTATCTGCTCAGCACCAAACAGTAGACTGACACTAGCTGGTGGACATAGTGGAGCATTTAGCAGCTAAAGAATCAAATATTTCCCTCAGGAGTTGTTAGAGACTAAAAACAGAGCTAAAAGAGAGTGACTATTGGAATTACTTTTGCAAGGTGGCCAAAAACGTGTCTCATAACTGCTGGATGTGTAAATAAACAAGTGTTTGCCAGCTATCTATATTTTCCTTAAATATTATTAATGTCCTGTTAAAATCTGAGATGTCTGGTAAACCTAAAACAATTTGATTATACTTTTAAATACACAACTAGATCTAGTTGTGTTTTTGTGCATGCCCTATCTTGAGGACAGGTTTGTCCCTCATGTTTACCTTTACCACTTTAGCTTACAATGTGAAATCAAACAAAGAAGCGTACTGCTTATTTCATATTACACATTCAATTCCAATTGCATATTACAATAAATACAAATTGTATTCTGTATGTTGTTGTATCTTGTCACAAGCTGCATCAGAGAAACTAATGTGGGCTAAAATCTATCCTTCTCTGCTGCATATATTTTTACTGCAACTGTAGCATTAATTACTATTTAACTAACATGCATACTACTGTTCTGGTGCTGCCAAGGTTAGGCTTTCATCACATAACAAAAACCGCCCCAGCTCCAATGCTGCATTAAGAACAGCCATGGATTACCACAAATACAGACATTCAGACTGCTTTTTCTACTGACAGATGGGCCTCCAAGGACACGGCTACTTATGTTACTGACAGACATGCAGACATCAGACTAATCAAACAAGCCGCTCCTGTTACTGACTTTTTTCTACTTGAGAGATCTGATACTTGGGTTATAGTCTGTAACCAGGAAGATATGAAGTCAGAAGAAAACATCCAAATGAAATGTTATCTGGAAAATGTGACATTTTTTACCCAGTGGGGTTTGAACGTAAACTAACTTACAGCCAAGAGTGAAAAGTTGCCCTTTCCTCCTCACATAAGAAAATGTGATTTTGTTTTAATTGAGTGTAAACCTATTACACTCACTTTAATCTTTTTTCTACTGATGACCAAACTGGTAAGTCTGTGCAAAAGAAATCAAATCACAACACCAAAGCACAAGTGAGAAGAATTCAAAATACAATCTCACCTGGTTAAGGTAGTTTTATTGTCAATCAACAATATACTATTATTTAGAACAATTATTCTAAATGTATGGTAGCCTTTTGTATGACAGCATATTTTTTTAATTTTTTTTACAGTGTTTCAGACTAAAGATCAGCCTGAAGCAGATGACAACCGCAACAGCATGCCTTTAACCATGAGAGATGTGTTCTGTAGCATCTGTAACCATGTCACGGTGTATTGTCACTACTACACTTCTATATCACTGCAGCAAGGTGAGATGTAAAACAATTGAAGGTCAGCATAAGCAAGATTTTAAGCTAGTGTTAAGTTGCTCTTTAAACAAAATGATGATCCTATAGTATGTTGTTATTGAAGCACTGTGGTTTTACTTTCCAGCAGCAGCAACAGCAACTTGATGAATAAACATTACGAACATGTCAAAAGAAATCCCAGTAACAGCATCTTTAAAGGTTTTCTGTGGGGTGTTTGACCTCTAGTAGTGCTCTGGAGCTGTTCCACAAGTGGGTCCCTGTTTTGTTTATCTCAAGGATGCGCACGACGACACGTGAACGCGAGCGATGGAATTCCCATTCCTGACAATGGTTTCGTACTATTTCACATGATCAACAAGTCCCGGTAATGTGCCAAGGTGCACAGCAATGCATAAATAAAGATGGGCTATATTATGAGAAAACAGACTTACTGTCAGGGTTGGGGGATTTTCGTCCAGCATGATTAGGTGAGGAGCAGCGAAAGGTGGTGACGATGGTGTTGTGGTGAGGGTTGGAGTGGTGTGGGTGGTGCACTGCTGCGTGGTGGCCGTTGTTTTCTGGGGGAGCTCTGGTGATGCTGATATCAGGTTTACGAACATCTCCGGGACTGGGAGGCTCAAACTTGCGAGCGTGATTCTGCTCAGGGGTCCGGCTGGTGCCGTTGTTATTGTTGCCTTCATTGCGACGTATCACTGGGGAATCAGTAGGCGTCTTGGCAAAAGTGACCTCCCTCTTGTGGCTCATCTCGGGGGTCTTGGAGTGGCCCAGGACTTCAGGGCGTTTCAGGGCGCTGTTGGTCGCAAAGCGTGTGGAAGCAGGGCTGGTGACGTTGTCCACCTGCTTGCTGGAAGAAGAGGAGATGTCGATGGAAAGTTCGGAACGGCGCGACACAGGCTCAGGGGTCTTGGACCCTCCTCCTCCCATGATGGAGCGGGGTTGAGTGTAGTTGAGGTTATTGTTGTTGGTGGCCGGGGTGGCAGTGCCCAGGTCACGGTAGTAGATGCTGGTGGGAGACATGGCGTTACGGTGAGGGGAGTTGGTTGTCCGACGGGAGCCAGGGGAAGAGTGAGATGAAGTGTCAACATCCTCCACCTCAAAGGACCTCTTCAGAGCTGCATGTAAGAGACAAACACACCATATCATATAGGGTCTTTTGCCTACTGAAACAATTAGCAGAAAAAATGCCCCTTGCAACTGATATATTATTACGAAGATTAGATTAGATTTAGACTTTATTGTCCAAGAGGGAGATTTGTTTTCACAGCAAATTCAGCATTGAAACACAGATATAAACAGAGCAACATTTGGATAAAGACAATACATAGAGTCCCCATAAATACATTCCTAAATCCCAGCACACAACAATGAATGAATGTGAGTAATGAACTACATTATTACGATTTTACAGTATATGAAGCTTAGGTGAAACTGCTAACAGCTGGACAGTTGGACTTGTGAAACAGGACAAGGGGTCAAAAGCCAAATAGTTTGGGAACCACCAATCCATAACAATGCATTGTATTTTTTTAACTTTTGAAAATGTTCTTTTTTTAAAGTAAAAGCTTAATCTGAAAAAAAAACCCTAGTAACTACAGCTGTCAAATAAATGTAGTGGAGTAAAAATTACAATATTTCCTACTGAAAAGTAGTAGAGTGTACAAAGTAGCATGATATGGAAACATTCAAGAAAACAAGTACAAGTACCTCTAAATTGTACTTAAATAGAGCACTTTCGTAAATGTACTTAGTTACTTACCACCAGTGCAAAAAACAGAACACAATATATTAGAAGCACATTGACTCTGTTACAATTTCTTAACAAAAACAAGCTCATCTTTCCCTTATAAACCATTTATGGTTCAAGATCACTGTTTATAGGAAGTAGGAACAATATCATAAAATATTCATCAAAAAGGTCATACCAATTTACTGAGCAATAAACAAAGTGAATTGTTTTTTCTAAAACACATTATGAACAGTTTCCAAGTTGTAAAGCGCCTGAGGGTTGAGGGTGGGGTAGCTGTAGAAACAATTTTGGTGGCAACACAAAGGAAACAGCGTGCACAAGCAATTAAGCCATACCTATCTAATTTCATTACACCCCTCATCACCAGCAGCAGGTTTTTCATTAAACTGTATAGCATGTTTAAGTTGATTCATGCATTGTTTTGTCATGAATTGGATGCTACATGTGTGGTACACTGCAAATTGAAATTCTAGGGTTTTACACAGAGCCATTTGAAGCATTTCATGGCACTGTGATAATGCACGCAATCATCCAAGAATCGTTCACTGCCAAGCATTTAGGCAAAAAAGTCCCAAGTCTCCCTGTTTATGAGCAACATGAGCACAGAGATAGAGGCGCATCCTTCCCCTCAGTTAGTTTGTGATGTGAGAAAATAGCTACACTGTCCAAGATGAAGATACTGAGGGATGGAATCACCCCCCTGGGAAGAGTCCACTGGCTCAAAGTCAACTTGAATTTGACTCCCATCGTGGAGTTGCTGTGCCAAGCCAATGGCCAGGAGCTGGTTATGGTCATAATGACACACTAGTTAGACCAGTCCACTCATGCACACCCTGAAGAACATCTCCTGTTTCCTACAATCCAACACAGAGCTGATTATTTGATCTGTGTGTGGCTTGTGGTGTGTCTGCGTGTGCGTAGCGCAAAGAGCAAAGAGCAAATATGTCTTACGGGAATGTACACATGTTTATTTTTAAGCAACTATACCCACAGGGAGGGGACCATGCCCTAGCACCACTGCACTCTGTGTTAAGCCGAATCTCTGTTAAGGGATGCAGAGCTCAACACAATCACTCCATCTCCTCACACACATCAGCCAGCACCACTAATCTAATATACTGCTATTAGCTGCATCATTCCAACATGGTGGACATTTGATACAATTTACCCCCTGACAAAAATTCAGGCCAGAGCCAAAGTGTTATTCTTTTTTCATGTTAGGCTGACACACCAAGGACGTTGTACACCACGGGAATAAATGGATGTGCACTCACGTCTTAGAGTTTATGTTGATTTCTTGTTACAATTCTCCTTCAGCCCGCACCACTCCCTGTACACCCCATTCATCTAGAGCTTTAAGCATGATTACCTTTCATCTTTGGCATTCTTGCACAATAGAAGGCTGTAAGGATAGCTTTAGCTTAATACACACAGAAAAGATCTTAGTGTTAGAAAAACACTAAATACCCACTTTAACATTTTCTCACAGTCACATCGCTTATTTTCTTTGCCGAAGTTCTAATGAGAACAGAGTTCATTATCCAGTGAGGCACCATAAAACAGCTTTAAAATCCATCCTTTGATAGATATACATATAAAAAAACTATACACAATAAAGTTTGTAAGTGTTGTCCAAACCCATATTGCCACTGAACTGTGTCCTTCTTACCCCTGCTTTCCTCTGTCTTGTGTTTTATGATTGCTGAGAGGGAGTCCAAGGCTGTGGCTACTTTCAACTCTAGCCAGAGAATGAGTTGGCCTGCCAATTTTGGTCTGCAGATTTCACAAGGACCTGAAAAGTTGTGATGCACGCTTTAAGACTGCATTGTATAGTGAGTGAGGCACTCATTTTAACCTCCTCCGAGAGACCCAACACTTTAGGAAACCGTGCAAACTCTAACATTTCTTGACAGTTGCTGTAGACTTTTGTTACAATTTAAAAGAGCTGTAAATGTGAGAACTAAAGCTGAACATGCGAGGGATATAAGGATCCATATTCACAAGTTTTGTCAAAATAAGAAAGCTAAACCAAGACGTTGTTATGCCAGTGACCTGTTAAGTGATCTTAGATGTGTATTTCTGTTCATGGCTGCTTTATGATTATATGCCCTCAGGCACGGGACTAGAGCAGAGGACTTGAGTGCTTTCCTCTCAAGCCATTTGTTTGTATTTAGAGACTGTGCAGTCGAGGGTACATGATTTCAGAGCAGAAGTGAATTTGAATCTTTCTGCGCTTTAATGTTTTCTGGGAATATAGAGAATGGAAAAGGGCATTCAGGGCATCTCTCACTCAGATGATCACTCAACTCCTATGTTTTAAGGATCACAGCTCCTCCCACAGACTCCTGGGTCTTTCTTGTTCAGGGGAAATAGTTATTTTACTTCCATCCAGGAAAAAATGCGTGAATATCATAGGTACAGGATCACGGAGCATTAGGAAGAGTATTTGTGCTCGAGCGTGGGACTGACAGATGGATGAAGGAGTATCGTTCCCAGTGAAACAGCATTCCCAGACTATGAGCTGGAAACGAGAGGTCCAGTCAACCTCAGAGGAACCTCATTAACAGCAGCCAGGAGTCTCGTCTCCCCACCACTACCTATCACCGCCCAGTGTCCAGTATCTCACGGTGTCTCATGTGGGAAGATAATACAGTACAGACAATATAGTACAGGATTGTTGGTGCAACAAAAACAAAGATGGAGGCAACTGTATCCTTACTTTGGTTCATGGTCATTGGTCCTAATACAGCCCAGGTGTTAGGCTAGGCAACCTCTTTATCATCACTTTTCTCTCAAGGACATCCTGGCCAATGAACACAAACATTTAGTATCATCTCAGCCCAGATGTACTAATAGGAGATAGTCGAGAGTTAGAGGCAGGAAAACAAAAACAAAAATAGACTGGAGATAGAGCGGCAAAGAGGTTGCAGGGTGAGAGGGTGAGGGTGAGGTTAAAACAGGTCAAGACAAAGTTGCCACTTATTGTGTTCAATATCACTGACAATAATTGGGAATGACAGCAGTCAACAAAGATTAGGTGCACTCAAGTCCCACTAGGGTTGGACTATACAGAGAAAGTCAAATATTCTTGACCAAATACCTTACTATCACTATACATATCTTTAAGTAATGAAAATATTTTAGGAATTATTCTTTTAGGGGGAAAAGCATCAGTATTGTGGACTTTACCAAACTGACAGATGCACTGATATTTCATTCAAACATCTGGGACAGTCAGATAAGCTCAGAAAAGGCCAGGAAACAATGTAAACTGAACATAATCTCCATTTCCAGATAACAACATAGTCATGTCATACTCTCTGCTGCTCTGAGTTACTATACTATATATATGACAATATCACAGTTTATGGATTCATTAATTCCGGTGATTGACGTTAAGCTGCTGATAATGAATATCTACACTTCCTACCTATGTACAACAATGAAATACATCGAGGAAAGTGAAGTGCCACTAAACTGCTGGAAGGCATTTAATGTAAAACATAAGTACAAAGTGGTAACTTTGCATTAAGCGCAAACAGCAAACAAGAGCAGGTCAGAAAACATGAAGGTTTATCACAAGAACATTATAAAGCAAGGCAAATTAGAAATAAAGACCTTTCTCAAATAAATGCCTGGTTCTCTCTTCTGTAAAAGACAACCTCGTAAATTTATACCTGGAGAACCCTGCCCATAAAAATGCAGTAAAGTAACAAAAAAAACCCACTACACACTACACCAGTATTTTAATTAAAAAAGTATGTACTGTATTGTTCAGCCTTGAACTCCTAATCTGTCTTGTAATTCTAGCCTCAGTCAGTAAGTCAAGTGATCAAGACAGTTACTCTCTGTCAAACACTGGTTATACAAAACCAGTTAATGCACAGTGGAGTTTATCTGATGTCAGTAGCCGCAGAATACAAGTCGATGTGGTCAAACCAGGAAAAACATCCTATTTGACAAGACAAGGCCAAACAGCAAACGATAGAATTTCACACTGTGGTATTTTGCTTGGTCAGACGAAACCTTAATGCTACACTGTCAAACACACACTTCCTTTTACTTCCCACTGATGGTGTTGGGTTTACTAATGCTGACCAGCAGCAGTGCCGCTCACTGCGTCAGATTAACTGTGTGGTTCCCTCCAGGTTTGGCCGACACCCTGTGTCCAGCACAAAGGAATTCTGGGATTGTTAGAGGTGTTTGGTAGAGAGGGAAGATGTGTCACAGAAGACCTAAATTGGTGCAGATCTTGGATCAAAATCTTTTCAGATATGCTGAAATGCCAGATGTTTAAAAGGAGGATCTGAATCCTAATCAGAACAAAGAGGCAATTTCACCCCTCATTGAAGAATTGTAGAGTTTAGACACACACACAAAAATGCACACATACACACACTCACTCATTCACTCACTCACTCACAAAGTCATTCAGGCAGCTGTTGAATAGCTGGCCTGGTGCTTAGCTTCAGGCTCTCTAGGTCTCAACCTTTTGACAGGTAAAGCCTTGTTCTGTTCCTTTGATCAAGGACTAGTTAACTATCCACTTCACGAACAGATTGATTTGTGATCAGTGACCAGTGAAGGTATAAAGCATTCCACTTAACACCTGTTAACACACAGTGCCTTGAGTTTCAATAAAGTCCTCATAAAAAGCGAGTGCGGGGGAGAGAAAGTTGTTGGCAACATGGACTGATGCAGAAAAGATTAAACATGTGATTAATTAGAGCTCAGTGACCTCAAAGCAGAAATTAAAATATTCAGACCAAGCACTTTTTACTGTATGAATCACACACCCTGACACAAAAAAACATGTTTCAGCAAAAATCACGTTTCAAAATGGCAGGACATTAAATGTGCCAGTAAATTACTGAGTAGAGAACGTGATGGTGCAAAGCTGTCAGCTCTATCTTCAGCATCTGTGCGCTGAAATGTGTGTGTGCATTTGTGTGTGTGCGTGCATGTGATGATGGTAGAAGGAGCAGAGACAGATTGACTAACAAAGGATTCAGTCAAATGGCTTGTACATGTGAAAATCCCATACAGTACAAATCCAATGTTTCATATAACTGGCCTAACAGTCATGCTTATAATTCCCTACATGCATTTCCTGTCACTTGTGGTTTAATATAACTTGAACAGGACCACTGAGAACTGTTAAGAAAGTGTTGTATTTAAGCACATGACCCACCCGAACCAACTTAATAACACACTGGCCTCCCTGCTAGGTTTAGAAATTGTACCACACACATGCACTCTCTTCATTTCAACATTAATTTTCTCTCTTTGTCCACATGCCACACTGGAGCAACAACATGGCAACTTTAAGCAGATAATCAGTACAAAATACCTTGGATTGGACTCAAAGCCCAGTTTAGTTTGGCAAACATAGCAGGAGCCTATGTACGACTCTACAAAGTCTCTGAATATACAAATATGGACTTATTCTGGGTTTATTCTCTGGTGACTCATACATTTAAATTCCCTACCTTTTAGAAAATCATAATATTGTTTCAATGTGTAGTTGTTATGGTGGTTTCTATCTTCCATGTTCTATAATAGTCGCATAAGAGTCCATCCAAGAGGCATTATTACATCTTTAATGTGCTCACCAATTACACTGCCTTTCCCTCTGTGCCTATCTCCTCCACAGTGTGAGATACAGCGCAGCACAATGTACTAGAAAAAATAATGCTCTAGGATAAAATGAGAATTTACTCAGTCAAGTGTTTGCAATGAACCTCTCTTTACAGATTTACGCGATTTGTTAATTTATAACAGGGGGGGCGGACCCAGTTTGTTTTGTTCACCTCCGACTAGCAAACTGACTCACAAACAACTGCGCTCTCTCTGCTACTAGGGGATGGAGCGGGGGGGTGGCAGGTTAACAAGGGGAATTCATTTTGATCATTTGGCTAACAAGGGGGATGGCATCCCCCCTCATTTCCCCTACCGCTCCCACCTCCTAACACCTGGCCATACACTGTATGATGTGGATGTCGGACTGTTGGTTTTGGAAAATTACAAAAATCGTCACACACAGTCTTGCAATTTAGCGGTGGGAAAGATATGGAGGGAGCGACACTGTATGAAGATCCAACATGCACTTATTTCACATACTGACCCTGACCACAAGTGAAAGCAGTAAGATGTTTCCATAGACATCTCCATAGTAATAGTAAAAAGTAATATGGAAATAGTCAGGCATGTTAACTACTTAACATAATTGAAGATCAATAAAGTTTGTCTAATGATGTAAACAAAATAAAACCAGATTATCTCAGTAACCAGATCAAAACAGAGTTCTCTGTTCTGTGTAACCACTTATAACTTGCTCTTAACCTGATTAAGACAATCCTTCAGCTATTGAAACTGTCATATAAAAACCTCAATCTGATTACCTTTGTCTGATTATCATAATCAGATGAAAGAGTCACAAACAAAACAAGCATGAAGTTGAAAAGTCTCAATTTTTCAATTCTTATGGTTATTCAATTAAGTTTTGTAGAATTTAAAAACCCAGCTAGATTTCTTTCAGCTTTTCCACACTTTGCATTTCAGTCAGACATGAGACAGCGATGACAGCAGCATAGATGAATTAACTGAATTAAGCAAGCAGTCGACTAATTATTAAATGATTCAATGTAAACCAGGTTATTGGTTATTCAAACACTGTTGGAAATATGAGTTAAAATAGAGTACTGCCAGTAATCGGGATACTGTTTAGGTTTTAGGCTATATTTTTTCTGGCTTCTGCTGTCAGCATCAGTCCATGACATCTCACTTTGAGAATCCGGCCAAAGACCAGCTGGAGGGACCCAGTCTGACCGGAGGAGGAACAGGAAAGAAGTGTGGAAGGAAGAAAGACAGAATGGCAGCGTAAAAGGAGGACAAAGGGAATTATTGCAAGCTCCACACTGGCTTAGCAAACAAAGGAGAGACACAGTTGTGAATGTTGTATGAGGGGATAGACAGATGTTAGCGCTTAGTGCTGGGGTTTCCACTGTCTCCTTCTTAGTGCCTTCAGCTGAAGGCTTTCCGGTGCTGGAATAGTGTGGTGTCAGTACTGTTTGTTTCTATTTTTGACATAACTTGGGTATAATCAATATCAGACAATAGGCTACAGGGACTAGGCTAACTTGTGTCCACCAACCTGTTTTTAAACACTGTATCAAGAAGACAAACACATGCACAATACACACAGTCATAGAAATACATGCACTTAAAGGTGCGATACAGGCACACACACACACACACACACACACACACTCACACACACGCAAAGTGGACAGATATTTAGTAAGTGTTAATTCTATTCACAAACAGCATACTTCTGACAGATGTTGCTTACCATAAACTGTCAACATGAACATTGTAAGTGAAATAAAAGCAGAAAACTAAATTACAAACCTTCAAAATCGGAAATAATTCCCTCCAAGTGTGGATTGACTCCAGAATCAGACATTTTTTCTTACATGAAATTTCACAAAACAAATTTTTCTTTCAACTTTCTTTCTTCCTTCTCCCTGTTAATTCTGAACAAATTCCAAAATAGAGTCAAAGAGAAAAAAGTCCAAGCTCACAGCTCACAGGAGCAACTTATTTTCTCTGACTTCCCACTAACTTCTCTACATTGCTAGATTCAGACTTCAGAGAGAGCGAAAAGGCAAGCCTCCTCCCTTCTCCTCCCCTCCTAGAAACACACTCCTCCTTGCACCCTCATGTCCTGTGTATATGTGTGTGTGGGTGTGTTTGTGTGTATTCCTTGTTCTTATATCCCGGTGGGGACAAAAACCTGAATGCACATGGACCCATGGAGACTTGTGTCACTGTGGGGACAAAACTTGAGGTCCCTACAGATAGAGACTGGTTTTTGAGGGTTAAGACTTGTTTTAGGGTACACGTTACAATTAGATTAAGGTTAAGGTTAGGGTTAGGCATTTAGTTGTGATGGTTAAGGTTAGGGTAAGGTGCTAGGGAGGGCATTATATCAATGACTGTCCTCATGGGGATAGTGAAACAAACTTCTGTGTGTGTGTGTGAGTGTGTGTGTTTCCCCTGCCCCCCACACACTCATACATGCACGTGCAAGCATTCACGCAGACAACAGACCCTCTCATTCCCCGAGACCCTTTTCGACTAAAGTGGCTCTCAGGTCTGATTTCCTCATTGAGCCTCTGAGCAGCTCTGACAGTGAAAGTGGACAACATGTCACACAGTTACTTTAATCAAGTCAACCCGTAACCAGATAAGATCCTCTGTTACAACTGTAGCTCTTCAAGGCCCTCAGAAAGGCAGGCAAGTTTCACTCTGTCACAGCTACAGAAGGACTACAGTTTAAGTGAGAGTTTGAGGCTTCAGTTTTGAGTAAACAACCTCTACAAACTGGCTGGCATGTTAATTAAAGTGCAGTCACTTCTGTAGAAGCTGCTTTTCTATGACAGAAAAACCTGAAAGACTGCCTGGAAAAAGTTGACATTAGGGGCATATGTGCATCTGGGGAATCTGGGGTGATTCGTGCACCAACCCGCTCTCTGTGTCCCAGTATTATCAGGAAGAACATGGGAATTTGAGCTTGGTGGACAGGTAATCTAGCACTGTTGTATTTCTTTTGGGAGGGACACCGACAACAAAGCCAGCTTTTGATGTGGTGTGGTATGGTTACACATCTTTTCCCTGAAGCTGCTGTGGCCAATTTAGAGACTGTTCTTTGGGGCGACAGAGAAAAGCTGTTGAAAAGATTTTGATAAAAGTGATGAAATATCAAAGTTGACCTTGCTTTTACTTAACCACATCCCCTGTCTCCCTGTGGGATGTGCTACAGTATTTCTTATCCATGAATCTCCCATAGACACAAGTGAATTGTGATGCTATCGCTGTAATTACTGATTGGTCATGAGTGAGCGGTTTTTCACAGCTTCCTGTTCAGAGCCAGATGTGAAGGCAAATGAGATTTGTGATGAATTGCCCCAAATAGGTCAGTTTTACCATTTCCACACTAATGCTTAAGGTCATAGCAGTGAATGGAGATGCTGGTCCACAATCAGTGCTCAAAGAAAACCTAAAACTAAATCGTGGGCTACAGACGGTCGGCATTTCCACTCCCAGAAGAGAAAATGTCACACATCAGATATCACAAATCACATTAAGTTTTTCACCCTTGGCGAAGGCAAAACAGTACAGCGCCAGTGCATGGAACTTTTAATTATTCGGGGAAATCCCATATTAATGAAAAGCTTTATTCTTAGGGGCACTAATAGGATGCCAAGCCCACCCAGTGGCCCCTAACCCTAACACCTGAGAGGTCGATGCTAACACAGAATAACTGTGTGTTTATGGTGCAGTCTGGTGATTTCATACAACTGATGCAAAGGTGTCTTAGGATAAAGACCAGAGTATGGCACACACAATGGTTTGTACACACAATATTTGAAGTTTAGTGGGTAGAATATCGCTTGTTGTCAGATATGTTGTGCAATTATTTGAGCTTTGAGTCCATCTTGTAAGAGTGCACATAATATGCATCATACATCCTGACAGCTATGTATGGGCATTTATAGTTGATGTATTTGTTGGTTTGGGCGTGCAAGCCGTACATTCATGTTTATGGATCTAGCGCACGTGAAAATACATCAGTATGTGCATGTGAATAAGTGTACTTTCACACACTGCAGACTTACATGGTAGACCTAGATATATACTACTTTAACATGGATAAAAACAGTGTAGTTATACACCAAAAGTATTAGATTTAGAAGAGTTTTAGAATAATTCAATGATTAAAACTTCTGCTGAGTGTCCCCACAGTGTTGCATGACGGGGGAGAATACTATATATATATATAAAGTGTGTGGCCCCTCAGTGTCCATGCAGGCCCAAGTGGGCTGCACTGTAAAACATATAAGTCTATAACTATAAGTCTCTGTAGTACTCAATTAAACCAAAACACATGGTGTGTGAAATACACAGCTCCCCCAGCCAGTGTGTATTTATCTAAACATGGATACACACTCTGAGCTGGCTGCGAGGAAAAGCTGAGCGACAGAATGAGGTAAAGCTCCAAAACAACATCTGGAGAAGTGTGTGTGTGTGTGTGTTTGCACTGTGAGCAACGTTATGTGAATAATGTGCCTGTACATGCATGTGCTTGTGTGGTTACTTGACTGTGACTGTGGACACGGGTGTGTTTGTGTGTGTCTCAGTGCCCCTGAAATAGCACTGTGAACACAGAGGCTTTTGCACATAGATAAATCTGCTTAACCAAAACCATTCAGCCCCATATCTCGGTGGCACTGAGGGAGTTGTCCTTGTTTGGTAGCTTGTTAATAACAACAATTGTGGGTGTGAAAGTGTATAATCTACCAATACACACAGTGTTGTTTCCCAAGTAATTTAATGTTTTCATCAGCAGGATTGTCAGATGTCATGATTCATGCTGAATTCCCTTTTGTGAGATTTGTTATTCGTTGTTTGTTATTTGCAGCTTATTAAGGCCTTCAATAATTTGAAATCCCTTTTTTTTTTTTTTACAAATGCACAGCATATGGTTTATGCCTAAAAAGCTCAACTTTGTTGATTTTTGTTCTGTAACTGCTATTTTATTTTTTACATGCAGAAAATTATTTGTGGCCCTTGGAACAAAGCAATAATGTGTAAAATGCCACAAATGTATATACACCAGTAAGTAAACCTTTCATTTTGGTAAACTGATGTGAAGTTTATACAGGAGATATTACTATGTACATCAGATTGTAGCCCTTGTTGCTTGGTCAGTTTAAGATTCAGCAGAACCACAAACATTTATTGGCAGGAAGTTGCACAAAACCAGGTTCTCTATTTTAGCGTTACTTCTATTTTCCCAGATGAGCAAATGTGTGTGGTTTCAGTGTTTATCTAAATAACACCTTTTAAAGATCAGTTTGACCTACGTGTTCAGGACGTTTGACAAAATGACACTCCTGAATGCTAGTGGAATAAACTCACTTATTGTAACAGAGCCTAAATAACACACTGTCACTACAGACATACAGTGCAATAAAACAGGGAATTGAAACCACTGCATAAATCCGAAGAAATAATATAGGGGAAATACAAACAATAGTTTCAATAAAGAACAGTGAGACTGAGGGAGTTCAAGGGGTAGACTGACTTAAGTGACAGCAGGCATCTGTAGCACATCACGCCATGCTTTAACGCAATTCAATCTTTGCCACTGCTCACATACTATACGCATGTTTTTATTAATATGACAGTTCTTTGGAAAAACTATTATCCTTGACTCTTTCATAGTAAGGTTTTTAAATTGGCCTAAAAGCTGTGTGGACAATTTATGCTGGCAGCAATATAACTGCAGTGGTTTTAAGACTTGGATGTTACTCACTGTGCAGGGAATTGTTATACTGAGCCCAAATGTCATTTGTGACAAGGATCTATGGAGTCTGTGATATTTTGGTGCAAGCAAACACCCAAGTATCCCATGAGTTCATCTTTCAACAACTTACACAGCTACAGAGATGATAAGAGCACATTTGCTTTCTTATCTGTTTGAATGGGTGAGTTGATAAAGGTGTAGATTAAGCTCTTCATAAATCCTCACATTTATCTATAAAATAATTCAATATTGTATTGCATGTAATTGATGTATTCAATGTATTTGTTCCATGAAATAGTATTATTAATAATCATTTAATGATAATAATATTAAAATTTTGACTGACCACAAGCACAACTACTTGTAAACAATCTCCTGAATGAGCTTTCACTGACGGGTCCATCTATTTCTGTTATATCACCCCTGGCTTGACCTGTGTTTTCATCATGTTGAGTAATTTCACCTGACAGAAATCCTCCCTTAGGAGGCGTGAAGGTGAGGCTTCCCAGTCAGTTTCCTGAACTCCCTGTGCTGGCTGTTTTCATGCCTCCCTCACTTATCATTACTAAATAATAATCTGAGAAACAATATGAGGTGAGATATTGGGAGGGTAGTGGGAAGAGAACTGCGGGGCGTTCACTCATAGAGGATATCCCGTACACTTCTTTTATGGAACATGGTTAGCTGGGTGATTTCCTTGAGTTTCTTTATCTCCAGGTTCATGTGTGTTTGTGGAAGTGGGTGGGGGTGGGGGTTTACGCACGTGTGTTTTAGGGTGAGGGTATACAGAGCTCTGGGTGGATACACCAGCACTTCTAAAAACGAAGATTCACGTGCGAAAAAGGGAAAGATTCAAAGAGAGACAGGATTTACCATTAAATTAAAGGCCAATTTAAAAGTAACATTAAACATTATGAGCTGCCCTTTATGAATACAGCTTGCTCACTTACATGTATACTGGACAGGGAGACCAAGAGGAGCCAAAATAAATCCACTGTTGGCCTTTAATAGAAAGAGTGGTACATAATGAATATTTTGTATATTAGAACATGGGCAAACATTCAGTATGGGTCCTAGCCTTGACCCCTTCATGTTAACAAATGCAAGCAGGTTTAATCTACTTGTTTCCTAAGGATTGCAGCAATAGGTCCTTTCAAAAACTATTAAAGAGGTAACTGTCCCACTTGTAATCCCCAACTCGAACTACTGAATCGCTGCTGTTATTTTGATGCTATACAGGCCACACAAATACTGCAATTAGTGTCATCTCAACAGACAGGACACGTATTTTCTTCCGGTTTAGCTGGCAGAACATCATGCAACATGACAAAACTATTACTCTTATTTCCAGACTGAATACTTTGTTTTCCTTTTTTTTATTTTAACGGCAGTGTGTCACCAATTAGCCATCACAACAAGTCAATGTGGTGAACATACGGGACAGTCGTGTCAGATGACATGTCATATTGAACACATTATTTTAATCCTGAACAGGCGCAACAAAGGCAAGCAGGAGGCACTCCAGGTCAAGATGGAGGTGTTGCACCCACAATGAAGAGGTTGAAAACGCCATATGCACCAAATGCCTCAGCTCCTATCGTTATCAAAGCAAAGTCTGAAGGGATCAGGAGTGGGTGTGGTAGGGGTGATGGTTGTAGTCAAGACAACGGGTCCAAACAAAACTACATAGCACAGGTTGAAAACCAGGAAGTAGCTCAGCCCATGCAGGACTTCCTCAATTGAGAGGAGTGAGGGGGGAAGTGATGCCTGACACCAGTGTTTTCTTGGTGTAGAAATAATGCTCCACCACCTCACCTCTCTACAACATGGTCCTTGCCCCCACTGGAGTCAGTCTTTACTAAATTCCTCCACCTAAACCAAATCCCTCCGTCTGCAAAATATGAATCATCCACATGGAACATTTCACTGAACTTAGGGAAATGGTGGCTGCAGTGAAGAGGACGAAATGACACTGTAACACTGCCACCAAGTGGAAACAAAAATGGGTGCGTGGTGTGATTGTATGCATCACATGGCTTGCTGAACTCCGACACCTTATTAACGGTAGAATGAAGGGTTTATTTGCAGTGCCGCTCACCTTGATGTCCAGCCTTAAATACTGAAAGATGCTAGATTAGTCTAATCCTCTCAGTGCAGACTGAACACATATGGGCCTGAACAAAAGTTCCACTGAATCTCCATTAGCTCAAAACGAACCAATCAAAAAATCAATAAAGAGTAAGTGATTAAAGGAAACAAGAAGGATCTCTGTTGAGAAAAAGCCATGCCAGAAGCTACTGAGTAGGACAGAATTACAATGCCACAGATGCAGGACAGTATGCAGATTCTGATGCATTCTAAGCATTCCTCAAAATAATCTGCTGTCTGTCGAAAACCACATCATATTAGATGACATATGAGCTCCCCGTAACTTAAAATAAACCATCTGGGTCAGTCAGAATTAATCTTACAACTGGACCCCTCAGCTTAAAAGTCCAATCATCTGATAATGGCATGAACATTTATCTCTGTCCATCTATTGTCAGATCATAGTTGTATATGTGGGCCAGCTGTAAGTCAGTATCCGACCCAAGGCTGCCAATTACAGCACAGCAGCCACTTTGCACTGGAAGATTATGTTTCCTGATTCTGGCAAGTCGTCTTTGACAGCCCATCACATGAGGTTTACTCTCTGTTGCTCTGCATATGGTAGCTATTCAGAAATAGTGTGTGCACTTTACCGTGAGCTAAGCTGTGGCTGCTCAATCAATGAGAATAAGAGAAGAAATGTCAGAAATGTCTTTTGGTCAGTTTTTTTTAGCTCAGCCATGTATGAGAAATAAATCACAGAGGTAAATTTGATGTGTAGACACACATACAGATACATAGACAGACAGAGGTATCTGAATGGCTGTTCCCACCCCAAACTGACCAAGCAAACGACCAGGGTGGCTTCTAGCGGACTGCTGGCACTGCTGAGAAGCTGCTTCCTCTGCAGTCTAACAAAGAAAAGAGTAAAAGAAAGTCCCTCCCAAGGAAAACCTTCTCAGTGTTAAAGTATCGAATAAGTTGGAAAAAGCCACAACTTACCAGCTATTCTGTCTCGCTCCATAACTCAACAGCTACCTCAAATAGCCACATGTAACCTCTCCTTTTTCTCTCCTCTCCTCTCCTCTCCTTCCTTCCCTGCCTTTTTTTCTTCATGAAGACTTCCCCTTTCTCCTGACTTAGTCACCCTGTCCCCCTCTTTCAACCCTCCCTCTCTCCTCCCTCCTTCCTCCCTCTGTCTCCCTTGCTCTTACTTCCTCCAAGTTTTAATGTCTTCAGTCTGTCAGAATAACAAGTGAACGGAGCAGACGTTCGCAGCCATGTGCTAGTCATATGGAGTCTCTCTCTCTCTCTCTTTCTCTCTCTCTCTCTCACTTTCTTTGCTTTCTCTCTGGTAGCTCTCATTCTCTCCTACACACATATGATGCAGGCTTTTAGCCCAGATACATACAAGATGACTAGACACGGGCCGGTTTCCGGTTTAACGGTATACTTCAGTTTTCCAAAACCACTAATATTTGCTGTCATACCGTATGAGCTGTTTATCCCCCTAAGTTAAAATGACTATTCACATACAGTAAATCTAGAATTTGCGATGTAATGTTTACAGCTATGCCTCTAACTAAGGAACCAAAAGGTGCAGGGGTTTCCCCCAGGTGTGAGGAATAACTCTCTCCAACACATCCCCTCCTGTCGGGTTGCGTACAGAGCAGTCAAACGATAATGGCCGAAGGAGGTGAACCCCCGGAGCTTTTCCAATCCTGGCACCGAGCTAAATTAAAGACTATTAAAGACGTAAGTATCGATAAGCTCCGATATTACAGGTACTTTTATCCATAGTTTTTTTACATTCTTCAGTGTGATTTATTTACACTCTGCAGTCTCTCTTCCAGTCCTGACAATAACAAAAAAAACAGCAGAGGAGCGGCTCTCTGTGCCGTCAGCCCGCAGACACAGAGCAGCAAAACAGAGGAGCTCCTCCATCTACGCTTGTTACTTTAAGTGCAATAAAACCTTCACGAGTAAAAAGCCAATACTTTACAGTACAGTACACCTGTTCAACAAGCTTAAACATGTAAACATGTAGAAAAGCGATATTTCAGTCTGCTCTGTCAGTAGTCTCTACTCCACCGCCGCCGTTTTATGGCTCTATGGTGTTTTGCTTTGAATTAATTCCACCAAAATTCAATGGTTAGCTCTGTCACTGGGATGTAATCATCAATGCAAAAAATAAAAATAAAATTATATTTTACATTAGGAGTACAAACTGTGGCTATGCGGAGAGAGAGAGAGAGAGAGAGAGAGAGAGAGAGAGAGAGAGAGAGAGAGAGAGAGAGAGAGAGAGAGAGAGAGAGAGAGAGAGAGAGAGAGAGAGAGAGAGAGAGAGAGAGAGAG
>CM022472.1:18553684-18610981 GCA_011952105.1 Coreoperca whiteheadi
GGAAGGAAGGGGGGAGGAGAGGAAGAGGGAGGGAGAGGGAGAGAGGGGAGAGAGAGAGAGGGAGAGAGAGAGGGGGAGAGGGAGAGAGAGAGAGAGAGGGAGAGAGGGAGAGAGAGAGCAAGTGTGTCTACCCCATTTTACAAAACATAAGCATTTATTTGATATTATTATTATTAGGATGTTCAGTTCAGGGGGACATATCCTCTCACCTCACGACTCCAACCTTAAGGGGAACATGCTCACATTTCTGCATCATAACTGAAAGTGAGCAAATGTGTAGAAAGTGAGCATGTCTCCAAAAACCTACCAAGGCTTGTTGAGCTGCAGAGTTAGGCTCACTTAAAGGTCCGGCATGTAGGATTTAGTGGCATCTAGCAGTGAAATTGCAGTTCGCAACCAATTGAATTCCGCTCAGATCATCTTCCCCTTCCAAGCCTGTAGGAGAAACTACAGTGGCCACTAAACTCGTGATGGCCCAATCTAGAGCCAGTGATTGGTTTGTGCGATCTGGGCTACTGTAGAAACATGTTCATGCAACCTGGCGGCCTACATGGTAGGGGACCCGCGCCCTCTGTAGATGAAAACAGCTCATTCTTATTTTGAGGCAACTATACACTAATTAAAACATATTCATAAATATTATATTCCATTTCTGCCAATAGCTCCACCTAAATGAGACTGCACACATTTTTATTTTATTTAGAAGTGGGTTTTTTCAGAAAAGATTTTAATTTATGTTCTATTTTTTAACAATGTTAATATTGTCATACTATAACCGCTAATATTGTTAACCTAACATACAATGTTTACTAATGTTCGAAAATTCTAAATGTTATTTAAAAATGAAATACATTTTAGAGATTGTACAATAACACAGATTACTACAGAGGTGTGCAATACCACGATACCCTGAAACTGTGGTATTTTTGCCTAAGGTTATTATACTGTCAAAATCTCATACTGGCCTATGCCTGAAGCTGAAACTTTTTCATTTTTTCTCTCTTTTCTTTCTCCAATATCTTCTATTACTCCCTTGATACTGAAGCTAGTCTCCCTTTCCCTTATCCCTCACAAACACTGATGCTGTATTGTGTCTTTGAAATAGATCCTTTGTCCTTTGACCAAAGGTCCTAATCTGAAAAGAAACTTGGACCATTTATAACAGAGAAAAACGCCAGCCGTCCTCCAGGACATCCTGCACTATACCAACAACACACACTCCTACCATGTCATCATCATCACTCTAATCGGATATAGAAACCCGCATACTGTAAAGCCATCATCCAAACAGCTGAAGACAGGCTCTAAGTGGACTGAAGAGTATTCTCAACAATCCTCATCTAAAGAAACTTTAGTCCAGGGCCCTCATGTATGAAGTGCTTCTCAATAAGTCTTGTTTACAACCAGTTCATAATCAATGTTACAACCTCTAAGCCAACAAGCTTGTTGACTCCCTGCACTTCAGCTGAGTGTCTGTCTTCCTCAGCTCTGTATAGGAAATGACTGGACATCTGATGTCTTAATCATCATGTTGCTCACAGTCTGACTGCATCATTATTCGGGGAGAATGTATGTCTGTGCCAAAAATCACTGGTGGTACTGGAGCAGCACACACACAGGAACACACGTCATGTTTAGAGTACTGCCTCTGACCCTCAACTTGTATCTCGACAACTTAGTGAGCCACACCATCTTTGGTGAGAAACTCCCAAGAAAATATAGCACACACACACACACACACACAATCTCACACGTACACCCATCTTTGTTTTTGTGTCAGTGAGAAGGCATAGCTCACTTCCTCTTCCTCTTTCTTACAGGGAACATCTCTCCTCAACCCATGTCTTCCAGACTTACACTTAGCAACAACACTAGCTTTAGCAGGAAGCAAAGATGCAGCTCAAAACAAAAACTGTCACTCATGCCCACATGCATGTACTTCGACCCACTCAATCATGCATGTAAACACAGAGGACAGAAACACACACACACAGGCAGTTGGACCCAGTAGGAACAGCTTTCTTGGATGGGGCCAGTGCTTGGAAAAAGCAATGATATGACCTGGTATTTCTCCAGACATGCAGTGATGACAAATGCGTTTCTCTATCTGGCCTGCTCTATTACCGGGAACATTTACTCTAAGTATGTTTGTTTCTGTTTGGGTGTTTATGATTTCAGAGCTTTTAAGAGGAAGAATCTTCATATTATTTTACATTTCATAATATATATTAATAATATGAACACAAATGGTAGATGGGTGGAGCATCCTGAGTGATACAGGCTACTTCACACACACACACACACACACACACACACACACACGCACACACACACATGCACACACACACACACACACACACACGCACACACACACACGCACACACACACACGCACACACACACACACACACACACACACACACAGAGCTCCCACTCCCTTGCAGTCCTGGGGCCTTTTCTGACATCTAGTATAGAGAAGTGAGGAGAAGCAGAGCAGAGGAGGGAGATTAGAGATATTTAAGTATAGCTGCACTGAGAGAAGATTTAGCCCAAGTAAGGCCCTCTGACTAATTCTAAAGATCAGATTAAAACATGATTTATATAAGCCTATTTAGTGTGATTTATCTATCTCTTTTAATTTTTTGTTGGAATTTAGAGATTTTGGTAAGAATGGCCATTTAAATGTGTAGGACAAGATGTGATTGTATTGATATTATGCCACATAAAACATGTCACTAGGCAAAGTTCAGTTTACTTGATTTCACTTTATCATAATATTTTTTTTAAATCTGTCTTGCATCCCAAGACGTACACTTTTTCACACACATAACAAAAAAAACAACATTTAACCAAAACAACAAAACAAATACTATGAACATAATATATTACATCAGACATTACCAATAAGTGGCTGCCGTGCAAACAATTAAATCGCTACCTTTTACATTCAGTGCTTAGTCTATACAGGAACACTGAGGCCTACATAGAGCACAAACTCTGATTTAACAGTTTGACAGACTGATGCTCTTGGTGCCCGTTTATATTTATATTTGCATATATTCATATATGTTTATAAACTGTAATGTTGGAATTGTGGCAGTTAACAGCTCTGCTCTCTGTGCATGTGACGGTCTGTCATCTACATACTCTATTTTTGAAAAATAAAATGGGCACACAGAGACCAAAATCAATCTGATCAAGGTGAGAAATTAAACCAGAAATCAGAACAAAACCAGAGAAAATCTAAATTAGTCTTTTGGTAATGAATTCATATGGAAAGCAGGATGCTAGTGCTGTGTGGTTTTAAAAATAGAGACATGTCTCTTTTGGCTGCAGCTACTTTCTGTCTTGTGATCATTTTCCAGACTTAAAAAGCTGCAGTTAATCACAGGTTCAGGGTCAGAAAAACACATGAACCACGCAACATGTTTTTTGCATTTGTTGACGCATTCTCATATGCATAACATTCACATGTTTCCATAAACACGTAAAGACACGTATGCCACAGTGTTTCTTTTCTCTTTGTTTTTTGGATGGAGCCAAATGGCAATGCTGCCCCAACATACACACACACACACACATGCAAACCTGCACCCCAGGTCCACCCTGTAGTGTACTCCACTGGCCTCAGAACAAAGAGCAGTGGCCCAAGCTGAACCCAAAATTGCTCCTGAGGGCTGTGCCTTCAGTGTGTGAGTGTGTGTGACTGAATTAGTTTCTTTATACTGATGAGCAGTTGGCACCTGCCATCAGTGTATGAATGTGTGTGAATGGGGTGAATGTGATATGTAGTGTGAAGTGCTTTGAGTGGTCAGAAACTAGAAAGGCGCTATACAAGTACAGTCCATTTACCATTTACACACACATTCATATAAACAGGTTTTTGTCCATCCATACAGACATCCTAGATTAGCACGCACACACACACACACACACACACACACACATACATTTGGATGGTGTTGATAACTTGGATGGAAGATGGTGGACCTACAGTATATGTACAATGAGATAAAATACTAATGGAATAACAGAATTAATATAATATGCAAGATTATGGGTATGACGGTTTATTTAACTGCAACATGTAAATAAAGGCATGGCATAACTTATCCCGAAACAAAAAAATGTGTTTCTGAAATTTTAATATTTCATTCATTCATTTAATTATTCTTCATTTTCCTAATAATATCACATAACCTTCTTTGTGTAGGTAAAAATTACCCATGTGTCTCTAGAAGATTGTTCGCTCCAGTGCACGGGAGCATTATCTAAAGTGACACTGACCTTTCAGTTTTATTTATTTAAAACATTTTTAATTAAAAAACACAAGTATAAATTAAAACTTTTAAAAATACATCATTAACTCAATGCAGCTCATATAAGTAAGCTTATTTTCGGAACTATTTTGGTTTTGCAACCACATATAAATCTAAAGAGTAAGCCTGAGACTTACACTTAGGAATTCTTACAATTTAGCTTTACAGCTGCTAAGTGTCCTCGGGTTTTTTTCAAATAATGCTTCTTGCTAACAAGATTCATAAATTTTTTAAATATATTTTTCCCCCAAAATACCTCAATTTTATTTAATGACTACTTTTCGCAAAGATTTTCCTGATGCAAGAAGACATTGTTCACTGCTGTTTTACAGTAAGTTGTTTGAACTTGTAAAGGACATAATTCAGACAAACCTGATGCAGAGAGAACAGACTGAGAGGGCCTCCCTCACTCATACCTTTCACCACCTTCCCCTCTCCATCATCTCAACCTGCTGGCGAGACACACACAGACACACACACACACACACACACATGCATATGAACACTCGAACATCCACTTAAAACCAGACACACACAAACTCAAAGGGTTATCAGATCAGATTCCTCTCGCATGACTGTACACCCTGTAAACAAACATAGAAAACACACATACACAGCTTCTCTTTTTCTTTCATCTCTTACATACATATATACCAAAGTTGCAGCCTATATTTGCACCCGATGAGGCAGATGGTCATGAGGCACAGACGGGCACGTGTGCTTGTTCACTCATGTGAGACAAACTCAAACACACACACACACACACACACACACACACACACACACACACACACACACAACCCCCTTCTCTGAAAAAAAATGTATGTATCACACATTGACTAAGGGTGGATGGTGAGCCTTGGGGTGCACATTAATGTAAGCCGTCACTTCAGAGCACGACCTATGGCCAAACGCGTGACTCAAACACGCTAAATTTAGTTACATAACAGTCAAGCAAAAAAATCACCAGCATGCCAGCCAACACTAAAGGGATGCCTGCAGGGCAGCGATGCACAATGAAGGAGAAAGAACAGTGGGAAGAACATAGTAGATAAAAGGAGAGGAGGAGGAGTGAGCAGTGGAAGTAGTGAAAGGGGTAAATGGAGGGGAAGCTGAAAGGAGAGAAGGTGAGGAAGAGGAGCTGAAGCTGCTTGTGTCTTCAGGGGTGAAAAACACTACCAATTCACACTATGATGCAAACGCATATTCTTATGTGGCACACTTACAGACATGCTAAACCACACACACATTCTCTTTAATGCCTCAAGTCCTCTTCTCCTGTCTGCACAGAAGAGATGGTGGAGAACGAAAAGGAGAAAACAGTGTGATGTGGTGCTTCTAGCCACAGTCTGATGACCTCACCGGTGCTCTACGCGGCACTCATCTTACCCCTGCCTCATCTCCATCATACCCACGCACATGCACAGAGAGAGAGAGAGAGAGAGAGAGAGAGAGAGAGGGAGGGGAGCTGTCCTCCTCATTTGTGTCCCTTTCTGCTGCTGCTGCTGCTGCTCCAGCCTACACATCCAACCTGGGGCATGTGCCGGGACGACACAACTCTTCACATCACTCATCTCATGCAAACCACGAGTAAATGCAATTTTGTAAACACAAAGAGCTCCCATCGCTTGCTCCAGAAAGATTTCACTTTTCATTTTGTAAGCGCTAAATACAAAATAATGGGCAACCCATCTTCTAAATAACACAGAGAACCATTATCTGAGTGATCCGTAAAAACCACAGTGATGATGATGGTTCTCTGTGTTTTTCTACAATAACAGTGAGGTTAAATTTTGAATCTGGAATTCAATTTTGACAATCCTCTTAAACACAATGTACCATCCAGAAAAAGCCCAGGAGTTATTCAGACACTGTAAGACAGTAAGTACACATCATTACAGCAATATGGAAGTCAGAAGATCTGATTGTATCTCTATTTTCCCAATCAGACATGATGGCAGCCACAAGGCCCCACAAGTGATTCCCACTGAATCTGGCCGAGTGTAGGGGAGCAAAACGGACAGGAGAGCTGGTCTGCTCTTGTTCTTTAATATAAACTCAATGACTTGATGTGTTTTCCTTTTTTACACTGCATCAGATATGTTCAAAACAATGCATGTCAGGTAAAAATGAAAGCCACATCACTCGGTCTGCTTCCCATTGGTATTTCCGGGTATTTCAGAACTGCTGACCTGCTGGGTTAAGTGAACAAAGCCAGCCTGGATTCAATAAAAGGTATGAGTGATTGTCTGAGAATTGTAAACATATCATTTATAAATCTTTGTCGGGAAGCTCCGTTTTAGATTCCGATGTGCTCATTTGACATTTATGGTTCTCCTTAACTACTGGAAAGTTTTAAAACATTATGGTCAAATTATGAAAAATCATAAAGTACCAATAAATATTTACATACTAAAACTCAAAAAGCTACAGTCATTTTGTATCTTGTTTATGTTGATGTTTAGACGTTTATTATTAGGATTCCCATTAGATACTAGGAAAGTATTTTCTTGGGTCCATAAAAAACACAGAAAGCACTGAAAAACACAATACATAGTCCTACAATTAACTAAAAACAAGGAGTACATTTCAGAAATGTTACAGATAAATGAGCTATATCAGAATGAGCAATGAATAGTAAACAGAAGTAAGTCTACAGCCATGCTAACAGCTCTGTGAGACTGTACTGTACACAGCGATGCTTTAAGGTAAATCTGAATGTTTGCATGCTAACATGCTGATGTTTAGCAGGTATAATGTTTACCATGTTCACCATCTTAGTCTAGCATTTTAACATGCTAACATTTGATAATTAGCACTAAACCATATCAGCTGAGGCTGATGGAAATGTAATTAGTTTTGAAGGTTCATCTCAGATAATTTCCAAAACACATCCTTTGGTGACCAATTCTATTCAATTCAATTTTATTATAAATAAATGTCTGTACCAAAATGTCATGGCTATCTGTCCAACAGTTAGAGATATTTCAGCCTGGGCCAAAGTGGTGGACCGATATTGCCATCCCTATAGCTGCTGGCAGGGCTAAAATACAACCAAATCTGAAATAAGGGAGTCAGGACTTAAATGTCCTTCAGTGCTATGAATTATTCACTGAAAATAAATGAAAAAAATGACAAATCCAAACGTTGACCTCTATAATTAGCTACTATCACTCTGTCACAGATTCCAAACCACTGAAGATGTTTCACAGCTCATAAAATCGGTAGTCAAAACAAAGTGCAAATCTCATGGCCAAAGTCATTATTGATGTTGAGTCAGCAACTGGCACGACTTCAAGTCAGTGCTGAGATGCACTCAACCAATCCTCTGTGAGAACTGGAAAATATCATGACGATAACCAATAAACGACCCAGCCAGTTATTCATGACACACACTCACACACGCGGTGGAGCACACTTACAGTCCGTCCAGTCAAATCCAGTTCACAGAAACCCCCCTCCTTTTAAAATATACACATGCAGTATAACTCTTGTGGATTCCTCGCGTCCAGTGCTCTGACAATTTAAATCCCACTTTCAGGTCATTTGGACTGTCAGAGGCTGTAAAAGTGCTAGCAATGCAGTCTGTCCATCCCAGCATGGCTGTGGTAACACTGCTGGCCATTTCCTCCTCACCATAAGGTAATCATTAGATGTGAGTGGGAGCTGGCAGCAGGCTACGTAAAATGGGGTATCCTCAAAGTTCCAGATCCCTTGCACAAAAGAAGGGGTCTATTGTAGCAACTGATAACACTATGTGGATATTACAGTACAGTACAGTACAAGCCACTGTGGAAGTCTCAGCTCCTTTCATCCATCCTGCAGGATTTTTGTAAGAACACCTTTCATGGTTTTGAGTGGCACTGAAGCAAGAATAAAAACAAACTGAATTGTTGGCTTCACAAATCCATATGAAATTAGTTAAGCTGGAACAATAACAGTCTGTCAGCAGTGCTTAGTGTTTGCTACAGTCTGTAATATACCTCATTGTGCTTTGTACCGTTACAATCCCCACTGCTTAACTGTGCATTAGGTAATTGAGTAAAGGTAAGCTTAGACAGAGCATGGATGAGAGGAGCAAAGCTATGTGATTTGGCTGATTATCATAAGGCACAGAACCCAACCACATCAGCCTGAGGCCTGCTGCTTTCACCTCCATCTCTGAAAATTAGCCTGAACTGATGATGCTGGAGAGAGAAAGAGAAGGGAGAACGAGAAGAGAGTTCCTGTGGTTCCCTGTGGCTTCAGACCTCTGTAATCAGCATGCCAAGCTCCTGATGTCTAAATCCACAACTTGGACCCAGACAGTCTACACATGCTCTACACACACACACACACACACACACACACACACACACACACATGTACACAAACGTGCACGCAGAGACACACAGAGCGAGCTCCTTACACATGAGCTCAGTGGTGATCTCTGTTCATGTGGAGTTTGGCGACAGAGCACGTCCCAAATAAATACAAGAAGACGGAGTGTGACAAACATACTGTATCTATGCAGTGTTACACTGAGCAATCACGCAATGGACATGAATAATTCATTAGCATCTGGGGTTTCGGATTTCCCGGGGACAAAAACAACTTCCTGAATCTTTTTAGTCAATACTGATATTGAAAGTAAAAAAATCTGATCAGGATATATCCGACCATATACATTGTTGACATAAATGCATGATATAAATATAATTTGATAAGGCTTGATTTTTTGAGCAAAAATGTCAAATGTTTGCTTGCTCAAGATTCTCAAAATGTGAGTATTTGTTTCTTTTCCTTTGTTTTAATATTATGATAAATTCAACATATTTGGGACTGTTGTTGGCTAAACATTTGATGACCTCACCTTGGGCTTTAGGAAATTGCGATGGGCAGTTCTCACTGTTTAATGATGTTTTATTCACCAAGTGATTAATCAAGTAAATTATGAACATAATTGTGAGTTGCAGCCCTAACAATCTGCTCATGTGGAATTGAGCACTGCAACCTGAAGGTCCTGTCCAACCATATATGTTTGTCAGTGGTCATTCAATATCCTCCACAACTCATTTATGCTTTCTCGCTTGTCTGTGTACAAAGAATTGTAACTGTACAAATTTTACACAAAGGGTAAAATTGTTGTTGTTGTTGAAAAAATTACAGTAAACTAATTTCTAGAATTTCAATCTCTATAAAAGTATGAGTGGTTTTAGTGTTATGGTTGGAATAGAAAATGTGCATTTTACACATCATCAGGTTTACTGTATTAAAATAAGGTCACCTACATTTGTTTCGCCCTAAATGCTTTTAATTTTATACAAGCGTATACAAACAATTCATGAGTTTCACGGCCACTGTAGTTTCTCCTACATGCTTGGAAGGGGAGGATGAGATAAGCAGTATTCAAATGCTAGCATCTGCAATTTCACCGCTAGATGCCACTAAATGCTATATACTGCTCCTTTAATGCGATTCCTTGTACTACATCAGATAATCACAAAAACCCGAATGCAAAGTAACAGTGACGCTGTCATTATGATCAGCCCATTCTTTGCTAATGGCATCTGCTTATAACATCAGGTGTTTCTTTAATGAACATGCGGAAAAATCATTCACGACTGGCTGGCTGCTCATCATGATAAGCAGCAGTGACATGGCCTGTTTTCATCCTTATGTTATTCACAAGGGGGGCTTTGTTAAGCTGAAACGTCATCATCGACCATCTCTATTTATAGCCAAACTCTGACACAGTGGCAGATGATGTCATACTTGCATTTGTGCGTGCATGAGCACACCAATGCAAGGGTATATGGGCCTATTCAGCAGGGAGAGAGGTCTCCTCCATGTACGCATGCATTGTTGAAGCATGGGTCAACATTTCAGAGCCTAAAGCTAAGTTTAATCAGATAGGAATTACAGCTGTGAAGAGAGATAAACAGAGATAAAAACCATGAGAGACAGAGCAAAATCCATGTGTCACTTCCTGTAGTGGGAGGGAGAGGATTAGGCTAATAGCTGAGGGGAAATGTATCTAAGGGGAAAAAAGTTCCGTTCTTTCAATGAGAGAAACTTTTGTTGAATAATCGGTATCTAAGGCATCTAAGGGGCTGGGACGGTGAGGTTTTGTACTTGGCACTCAGAGAAGAAGACTGATAAAGGTAGTCTAATACTCATGGAGGCTTTCAAGCAGGGATCTTAATGTGATAAGGATTATTTGAACCGGAGAGCTTGGCAGCTTGACTCTTAGGTAGTGAATTAAATAGATCCTCACCAATGAATGGCAAAGTAATAAAGACAGCTTTATTATCACAGGGGGTAGGAGTGAATGTGGTGGCAGTCCAGGCCAATATATGACTCAGACTGAAGGGAATGGAGCTTAGCTGTCACTGAAGAGCCATTGTTGAAGTAAAATAAAAAGCTGTATTGACTCCCCTCATCTGCTGGCTCTCTATGGGACCTACTGGTGTGGTTTAGTGGGAGGATGGACGACATGATGGATGCTGCGGTTTAAAGTGTCAAGGCATTTTAAAGAAATCAGTTAGACCCAACGGTACTGTAGTCAGTCCCCCAAAATCATTTGGACTTGATTTGACATCAGTTGACTGAATGACTGCGCTGATCTTTGAGCAGTTTGACCTCAAGTCTTGTGATGTTGTAAGTTTTATAGTGATGGGACTTCAGTAGTGGCCCGCAGATTAGTATTTCTACTCTTATGACCTGCATTAGATAAGTGTTGAAGAACTTAATCTGTAACACAATTTGTCAATTGATAGAAATTGATTGATTGAATTTATCAAGCATAAATTTCAAACATTTTCTTGTCACAGCTTCTCCAATGGGGGAATTTGTAACTAATGTGCTGCCTTTCTTGGTTGTATATCAATATAAATTTAATCCCTATGGGATGTGGACTGTCGGTTGGAAAAAAATTTTTTTAAAGTAACAAGTCATCTTGGGCTCTGATAACTTATGGTGGACATATAACACTATTTTCTTGAGGTTAAACTATTAAACAACATTTAAAAACACAATTAAGGGCATCCATTGCTAATGAAAATAATAAATTACAGCCCTTCATGGGTTTAAGCCTTGGTGATGATTTGGGATACTCTTCCCTGATACATTGCTTGATTGCTTGAGATATTAACATAAAAAGTATGGGCGGGGGTTGCAATTTTTTTTTAACATTTATCTAATATTGATGCTATCATGAAACAGAAAATGTATGCAAATCCCATTTAAAATAATATTTAATCTAATGAACTGTGTTCCGCTGTTATGTATTAAATCACATAAAACTCTTCAAACGGATAAAACTAAACCTTCAACAATTTCTTTTGTTAAACCTGCAGGAAATGATTTTTTTAGCAGAAACAAGTTGTGAACAAAACTTTGGCAAATATGTTAGAAAACAGTTGCTTACACATCCAGGAGTTATGGAGCAACATGATCATTCATTTGAAAAAAAATTTCTAACCACTTGATGAATTTAAGTCCGATATTCACTCTCTTGTAGCTCTGTTTGTGGTCTGCACCAACTCCTGAGGAAAATATTTTGCTCTTTAGCTGCTTAATGCTCCACTATGTTCACTGGCTAGTCACTAACTGTGTCTGTCTGCCATTTGGTGCTGAGCAGGTAGCTTCAGTGGAGCTCTTTTACTAAAACCAGCTGCCTGCAGTGTCCCAAAATGACACAATTAGAGTGGTGAACCAAAACAGTGAAGTTGTGGACCGGACAGCTAAACAATGAGCTGAAACGCATTATTATGCCATAAAGCGGACGGGAGCTGAAGATTGAGGTGACACGAGCAACCCCTTTAACATTGTCAAATTGTTTTCCTGTTGTCACTTGATACTTTGTGTTATTATAGAAATATTGATTATAGCAGCTTTAAGTTTTGATTACACTTTGTTTAGAATCACTCATTTGGATAACAGAATAATGATATCATCATGATACAATTTGACTGAAATTCACTAAATGATAATACTGAAGCATCTCCAAGTCTAATTGAAATATTGACATTTCTGTTTGGATCCTGATAGGACCTGGATTATGAAAGTGGCCTATTCTGTTCTCATGAGAAGTTCATCCCCAGTCTAACATCCCCTAACCAAATTTAGCTAAGTCAAATAGTGTAGGCAAAGTCTGCACATGTCACCCACTACATTTAATCCAGCAGGCTAAACCCTGGTCATCACCCCCTCTAGTGTGCTGCACAGCATTGAGATCTTGAGTCATTGTAATAATTAGTCATTTCCTAGTAAAATTGGCAGAGATGAGAATGTTTCCCCAAGACATCCAGCATTGTGGTAGTCAGTGTATTTTCTATATAAAGTCTATAGTTCTAACATGACAACCTACACCCAAAGTCATCTCCCATGGCACCACATTGGTCAGTTCCATCCACAAGTCAACATCAAAAACGCTTTCCTGAGTTTTTACCAAGTCTTCTATCGAAGATGAAAAGTCCAGCATAAATCCACATAACCAGCCCCCAGCTGATGACCACCACAAAAGAGTCTATTCAAGCTGAGGACAGGCCTGTTTTCAAAAATGACACAACCATGAGAGTATATAGCACAGCTGACTGGGATCTCTCATGCGTAGGAAGATAGAAAGAAAAAAGGGGGGAGGAAAAGAATGATACATTTACTCCTCTGGGTCTCCCTGTTCATTCAGGGTCACATTACTTGAAACTACAGAACAACATGGGTACACCGGATTTTCCTAAATGGGAGCCAACATATTTTTGTTGGTGATCTAAGAGACAACACAATGCTCCCAGAGTAAAATCAAGCATGTGTGACTAGAGAAAGCATCTAATGCACTCTTCCCAAAAAGGATGTAAAAATGATGGGTTATTTCTAAAAACAGAGCTTTGAAGTTATATTTGCGTGTAGTTTTGGGGGATTTTTATTAGGGTGTTCTACTGCTTTTATGGTGTATTTATTAAAGAGGTACAGAGATAATAGGACTTGTAAACATGTTTACAAAAAATCAAGATGATAGGGGTTCAGTATAAAAGGGTTTTTCACACCAAGGGTCTTAGTCTGTACTGACTATTTTGGCAGATGAAAGCTGCTCTCAATTACACATCCGCACAACTTCAAACATCTGCTTTCTCCAGCATTATCACACTCTGAGAGAGCCCACTCAGACTTGAACTTTGCTTTTGATACATTAACAGATATGTAGAAGACAAAATACTAAAAAGGCTCCTTATTAAAAGCATCTTCATTAGGTAAACTGTGTTGGTACTGCTAACTGGGTTCTCTCTCAGTTCAGCCGTTAAATGCTGCAGCCTGACCAATAATTTGACGCCTTGAGGTCACGATGCAGCAAGCTGCTGGAGCTTCTGTGTTGTCTTTACCTGGAGAGGCATTAGACCACCAGACAGCCTAATGATCCATGTAAATAAAGACCTCAGTGTTCAAAATACTCAACATTATTCAGGCAACAATGACAGACAATTTGCTCTTTCAAGCCCCCTGGACAGTCTATCACATCTGGACTGTTTTCTGGGAAAGTGTGAAAAAGCATTGACACAACACCTGAAAACTGTTATTATCACACACCCAAAGTGACACGGCTACTGTTGATGCCCATGCACTGCCAGCCTCCTCAGCAGTCTGACCACCTATTAAGCTACCAATCCACCACTGGCTGAAGACAACAGCAAACAGTTTGAGGGCATTTGTATGGTTCCGTGTCAGTGCAGGTGCAGCCGTGACGATCTCCAGTGACAGAAACTGACAGTTAGAGATAAGCCCAGTCCCTCACCTCTAAGTATGACCTTTCCCGCATTTCAATTCCCTAAAAGGTCAAGCACTGATTCATTAAGGCTCTAGACTGCTGCTGTGTTTGTGACAGTTTATCATTCCATCCACCTGGAATACATTGTTATCACAACTTTGAAAAGAAAATGGTGAAATGTGCCATTTTATTCATTTATCATTCAAAGACCCCAAAAACGTACTCGCGATTTGCTTCTACAAATTTGACCAAGACATTTATCCAATGACAGATGTGAATATTAGCTTAGTCTTTCATGGTATGAATGCAAATGACAAGTTTTTCTCAGTGTTAAATATGTGTATATGTATTCAACACAAGCCTCAGCAGCATCAGCTTGTGCCACATTTCTGTCTCTGTTTAATCTAGAGCATTTTATTTTTCTCCCCAGAGCCCATCCTGTGTTCCTAAATGTTGAGAGAGGGGGAATGCACAGATGGGGCCTTAGCAAAGCCAGAGATGTGTTGTGTAACAAACACATGCACACGCACACTTGAGAACCACACTATATTGTGTCATGTACAATGCAAGTACACTGACATCATGAGCAAGCAAACATCTAAAATGTTTGTTAAAGCCAATCACACACACACACACACAGCATTTTGAGTCCATGAAAAGAGCGCAGCCTGAAGGGGCCAGTGCATCCATACAGAAGGTCAGGCTGAGAAGGACAGATGATGATGCACATCAGACTTTAATAGTCAGGGGACCTCAAGCTGCTCCCCTGGGTACTGTACACTCAGCCGCAAAACAAACTGGCCCAAAACAACAGAGAGGGCTAAGACTAAGTGAAAGAGTTTCGCAAGTTGGAAAGGGATAAAAAGACAACGCAAGATAAACTAAAATAAAGTTTAAAGAGAACATTTTTTACACAGTAAGAGCTTATGATGGATAACTGAAAACAGATTGTGTGACATATTTAAGAAGTAAAACTTCATCATAAATGTAAACTATACATTGATTTCATAAATAGTATGTCAATGTATTCATATACAGCTTGTGTATTACTTTGACATGCAAATACATTTAATTATTAGTTTTGTGTGCATCACACTTGAGCCTGTGCCAAAAGTAGGTCACAATTGTTATGCATAATTCACACATGTAATTATTTTTCTGAGTTTAGATCATGTGATATCTGACTGAATACGTTAAAATGATACAATATGTTATCACCATATTAAGTGTATTCTAGCACAGGCTACGATTTTTGAAACATCTGTACCTGGATTGGGAGTCTTCTTCATGCTCTGGGTTTGCTGCTGATCCACTTCTCTCAGGCGTCAGTAAAAGCAGCGCTTTGGTTCTCAGAGGAAACCAGTCTTGACTGTCCGTCTCACGCGTCCAAAAACTGGAGTCGACTTTGTTGTTTCAGTTTCCCTGCACTTGTTCTTGCGCAGCTCGCTCCCAGTGCGTGATGGCCCTATGTGATTGCAGGGAGCACAGATGCAAGAAATGCCGTGAGCTCGATGATGTGCACTTTAGTGGGATGCTGAGAGTCTCGAGACCGCACGACCATGGTAAATGCAGTGTGAGCGCACGATGGGGGGTGGGGGAGTCCACTGACGCGCCTTTACGCACGGATCCCAAGTGCTATCCAGTGTCGGGCTCCTCACTCAAATAAAATGAATTACTATTAAATATATATACTATTTAGTCACGCCAATGATTAAGTTCTGCCTTGAAGTAAAATCGATGTGATGGAGGATCAGAGGAACAAAACGGCCTAGTTGTCAAACCGTCTTCCTTTATCTCGGAAGCTCAGTTCTCCTGACTGTTGCATTCAATAGAGCCTGCGATTATAATACATAACATCGTGTGTCTAATATTGTATTTTGGACAACTTTGGATTATTCAATTGATGTGTAATATGAGGTTCATATTCTGCTCAAATACTGACATAGCCTACGACTGAGACAGACAATGCAAATGGTCCCTTGACATCTACTCCCTGACCAAGCACATTGCTGTTCAACAACAAAATTATTTTTTACTTTGGCGCTCTTTGTAAATGTTCACACCTGTGATTGAATGAAATGATAATCAGATAATAAGTAAGAAGTTTAGGGTATGGTTGAAGCCTGCAATGGAGTGCCCGGGTTTTTGATTTAGTGAGAAACAACATCATATTTCTCATGGTTGCCCTGATAATTGACACTTTCTTCTCATACACACCTGAACTTATTTCTGGCTGTCACACCCGTCTGAATTCAAACCTGTGATTCTTCTAGAAGCTGTCTGCTGTCAGTTGTCCCTCGTGTTTCACGACGACCACAACTGACACGTTGAAGCAAACGGTATGTTGCAGTAAAACGACTGTTCAATGCTGCTCTCTTCTGGTCAAAAGTGAGAATTGCAACACTTCAATGGAAGAAGAAGAAGAAAACGAGGGATTTACATAAGGATCTAACAACCAGACCATCTATCCAGATCCAGACTATCACATGTTATAGCAGGAAAAGCACATGTGGAACTAATAACACTTATGATGGTCCCGTTCCATTTACAGTAAGTGTCCCACAGATGTTCCAAAGAGCCAGCAAGCACATTAGCAGGGATCTGGAACATCTAAATGGATTGCGACCTTTAGTAGTGTTATTAGTGATACCTGTGCTTTTTCTGCTGAGTCATTAAAACGCGTCTGCTGTTTAAAAGGTCTACATTACCGTAGGCAAATATCTGCTCCTCAGTTTCCCACAGCCATATTCAAATTTTGATTTCTAAAAAATCTTAATCCTCTGGTCTATTCAAAGGTGTAGCCCGACTGGGGCAATCGTGGGTTCCTTGGCCTCAAAACAAACACGGGAATTCAAGTCTTTTATTTGCACACTGCCCACACACCCAATTTCCCACAGCAGGTGTAGCGGACACAATCCGTGCATCTGTCTTGCCCAGCTGGTCCCGCTGTCCAAAGTGTCTCTTCGCCAAGGGCAACACGTTTCCCAGTCTTTCGGGCGTCGCCATGTGTGAGCCAGCCCCAGCTCCAGCACGCTACTGCATATAAAGGGAGAGCACAATTAGACAGTGAGTCTCAGCTGTGTCAACTAGCTCTCCCTGGCCCTGCTCACCTGAACCACTCCCCCACCTCTGCCTCCCTGCAGCTGACTGCTTAACCACGCCCACACCTCCACAATAGGCCTATACATTGTTCATTCATTTACATAATATATATATTTAAACAGCAAATATGTTCATGACAATACACAATAATGGCTCATGTGAATGTTTCTTGTATGAAACAGAATCTTGGACTGATTATGTTTTTGTATGTTGAACTCTGCTGTTATATCAAAACTGTAACAATTATTAATAAAGAATGCAATATAATGACACTTGATTCTGTTGCTCCTCTTAAAAAGAAGATAATAAAACAAAAAGGGTTAGCTCCATGGTATAACGCTGAAACCCGCAAATTAAAGCAAACATCACGAAAACTTGAAAGGAAATAGCGTTCCAACTATCTAGGAGAATCTTGTTTAGCCTGGCAAGATAGTCTTAAAATATATAAGAAGGCTCTCCATAATGCCAGAGCAGCCTACTACTCATCACTTATAGAGGAAAATAAGAACAACCCCAGGTTTCTTTTCAGCACTGAAGCCAGGCTGATGGAAAGCCACAGCTCCATTGAGCCATGTATTCCTGTAGCTCTCAGCAGTAACGACTTCATGAGCTTCTTTAATGATAACATTTTGACTATTAGAGTGAAAATTAATCACGTCCTGCCTTCAGCTGGTGCCAAACGATCTTCAAGCATAGAGGCGTTAGAGGGAGCTGTGAAACCTGAGGTGTACTTGGACCGCTTCTCTCCTGTCAACCTTATTCAACTAACGTCGACAATTTCTTCATCTAAGTCTCTTAGACCCAATTCCAACTAGGCTGCTTAAAGATGTTCTACCATTAGTTAGCACGTCTTTAGTAGATATGATCAATCTGTCTTTACTGACAGGTTATGTACCTCAGTCTTTTAAAGTAGCTGTTATTAAACCTCTCCTTAAAAAGCCCACCCTCGATCCAGGGGTTTTAGCCAACTATAGACCTATATCTAACCTTCCCTTTATCTCTAAGATCCTTGAAAAAACTGTTGCTAATCAGTTATGTGACTTTCTAAATAACAATAGTATATTTGAGGATTTCCAGTCAGGTTTTAGAGTGCATCATAGCACAGAAACAGCACTGGTGAAAATTACAAATTACCTTTTAATTGCATCAGACAATGGACTTGTCTCTGTACTTGTCTTGTTAGATCTTAGTGCTGCATTCGATACTATTGACCATCAAATTCTATTACAGAGACTGGAACATTAATTGGAATTAAAGCAACCACATTACGCTGGTTTAAATCCTATCTATCAGACCAATCTCAGTTTGTATATGTTAACGATGAATCATCCGAGCACACCAAAGTTAGTCACGGAGTTCCGCAAGGTTCTGTGCTTGAACCACTTCTATTTACTTTATATATGCTTCCTTTGGGCAATATTATTAGAAAGCACTCCATAAAGTTTCATTGTTATGCAGATGATACCCAATAATATTTATCGATTAAGCCGGATGAAACTGATCAGTTAGTTAAACTTCAATCATGCCTTAAGGACATGTTTTCTGATGTTAAACTCTGACAAAACTGAAGTTACTGATTTTGCCCCGAACGCCTTCGAGACTCACTGTCGGCAGATATAATTGCTCTAGAGGGCACTGCCCTGGCCTCCAGCACCTCTGTGAGGAACCTCGGAGTTATCTTTGATCAGGATCTATCCTTCAACTCCCACATGAAGCAAACTTCAAGGACTGCCTTTTTTCACCTACGTAACATTGCAAAAATCAGGCACTTCCTGTCTCTAAATGATGCAGAAAAATTAATCCATGCATTTGTTACTTCAAGGCTGGTTTACTGCAATTCCATATTATCAGGCAGCCCGAAAAAGTCCCTTAAGATTCTCCAGTTGATTCAGAACGCTGCAGCACATGTACTGACAGGAACTAGGAAAAGAGATCATATTTCTCCAATATTATCTTCTCTGCACTGGCTCCCTGTGAAATCCAGAATAGAATTTAAAATCCTTCTCCTCATCTACAAAGCTCTTAATGGTCAGGCACCGTCGTATCTTACAGAGCTCATAGTGCCTTATTACCCCACTAGAACACTGCGCTCCCAGAGTGCACGGTTACTTGTGGTTCCTAGAGTCTCCAAAAGTAGAATGGGAGCCAGAGCCTTTAGCTATCAATCTCCTCTCCTGTGGAATCAGATCCCAGTTCGGGTTCGGGAGGCAGACACCATCTCCACATTTAAGAATAGGCTAAAGACTTTTCTCTTTGATAAAGCTTATAGTTAGGGCTGGCTCAGGAGAGTCCTGAACCATCCCTTAGTTATGCTGCTATAGGCCTAGACTGTCGGGGGACTTCCCATGATGCACCTCTCTCTCTTCACCTCTGTCCTCCTCTCCATCCGTATGCATTCTCATCCCATAAATGCATGTTACTAACTTGACTTCTTCACTCTCCCGGAGTTTTGTGCTTTGTCATCCATCTCTTCTCTCTTAGTGTCACTTTCAGCAGGTATTTCAGTGTCCGGACATGTATCTGGATCTGTGACTATGGCGACCTGCTGGGGCAGTGCTGCTGTGTCTATGGTGCAGGGGACGAGTGGCTCGGGTCCTGCTCGTTGGGCTCCACCTGGAGCTGCTCGGTTGTCCGTCTGGACCCATCATCTTCCCTTATGTTTTACCACCTAAACATTTCTAACATAATAATATATATATAAACAACAATTTTGCCATCATGGCTGTATATGTTATAGTTTTTATGCTATGAATGTATTCTGTACTTATGACATCTATTGCATGTCTGTCCGTCCTGGGAGAGGGATCCCTCCTATGTTGCTCTTCCTGAGGTTTCTATAATTTTTTCCCCTGTTAAAAGGGTTTTTTTGGGTAGTTTTTCCTTAATCGGATCGAGGGTCTAAGGACAGAGGGTGTCGTATGTTACAGATTGTGAAGCCCTTTGAGGCAAATGTGATTTGTGATATTGGGCTATATAAATAAAATTGAATTGAAATTGAATTGAAATGAATTGCTCTAAAGACCCACACTCACAGTCACATCACATCCCACCATGTTATTTGGGTCAGTGGCTGTCTATGAAAATGTCAATACCTCAGAATGGATCTAAAGGTCATCTTAACTATATTATGTTCAGAGCATGTGGTCTCCATTTAAAAAAATAAAAAATCAATAATTTATTCTATTTAATTATTGTAACAAGGCAGGAAAATTCAGTGTCCTCTTTTAAATCTCTTCTTAGCTCACTTTGGTGAGCTGGCTTTTTCTTAACTGATGGTATGTAATTATTTAAATGATTTTATCTTGTTTCATATTTTATATTTAATTTACTTTTATTATTTAGTTTTTCTTGTAAAGCACTTTGTAACTTTGGTTTGAAAGGTACTATATAAATAAAGTTGTTATTATTCTAATTATTATGTTGCAATTCAACTTACCTTTAAACCACCAAATGGTACAAACATATTGTGTTGTCTGTCAGAGCTTGTGTCTTTCATGCCTGTGGTTAGTTTGGTGCACATTTCCTGTACTCTTCCTCTACTTAAAAACATGTTTCTTACTAAGTAAAAAATAAAACACAAGCAGCAATGGTTGACAGAAATACAATTTTAACATGGGGCTAAAAATGAGATGATTTTGAGAATAAAAAAAATTGACTGACACATCACTTAATCTGTGTTGCTTTTATTGAATATTTTACATTTGTTTGCAAACCTCTATGCACGAGTGTGCATATACAGTACCAATACCACAGATGCAGATAAAACGCTTCTTGTTGTCACAGAAAAACATCTGACGTCATTTGTACACCACTTTACAAAGTTGGTTCTACAGCACAGATGTTGCATCATATTCAGTAGCTTTGTTTGGTAGAAAAACAGAATCACAGACAGAATTATCATAATAGATAAAAATGTATTATTCATTGCCTGTCTAATAGTAACACACATCAATTATCATCATCATCATCATTACCACCTTTACTATCAGCATTCCCATTTTTATGTTTACCATTTTTCATATTTTTACCTAATTATATTAGATTCATATATTATGTGAAAACACTACACTTAGACCTGCAAGCAACCCACACCAGAAACACCCCCAGCCCCCTTGTTTGTGCCCACATTTCCTATCTCACAGCTATTTCTCTCAACCTTCAAAAATATCTCCCCTTTTTTTCAAAAGCTACATTTGGGAGAAACTCACTAATTGTGTTTCATGCCAAATTCAAACAAATCCATCATCTGACTGCTCAGAGCTGTTGTGCTGATTTCATCCTCCCGCTCCAGTGTGTTATTAACCACACTTCCTTTTGCATTTCTTGCCTCTTCATCTTAGCTCTCAGTTTTGTTTGTTTGTTTTTTCCCCCTGGGACAGTTTAACTGCGCTTCCTGCAGGATTGTTCATATGTTGCTCTACTTTCCTTCAAATATTTCCATGTGTTATTCCAACTGGTTTAATCACTTTAATGTGTTTCTGACCAGATTTTATTGTAATTATTAATTAGAGCATAAACCCCAGCAAGCCCAGGCAAATACAATCATTTCCAGAAATACCTAATGTTTTTCGACTCACTATTGTAGTAATATTTGGATTAATAATTTAAGTTAATAAACCATTTTTATAAGGTATGAGTCCATGAAGAACTTTATTAAAGCATATATTCTATTGCTTGAGATAAAGCTGTCAAATATAGCCAAAACAAACCCCATTAACACACAAATATTAAAGTTCAAATATTAACAATCAATACTAATAATAAGCATGATAGGAATTTGGTAATACTTTCACAACAATGAAAGTAGGTTTAATAACATGTTATAACAGTGTTCAACTGTTAAACATGTTATATATTTTACATTTTGTCTCATGTATGTTCATTGACATCACTTAAAATGTTCAATCAAGCAACAAACAGTCAAAAAAGTAAACCAACTCTCAAGAGGAAGATGCCCATCAAGGCAGAATATTTGGTATGCAATGTTAATCAAAACCATTCAGGCATGGTGCTGCTGTGGAGTTTCTATGCCAGAGGCCATTCTTGGTCATAACTTCATACACATCACGGGAGGCCGGTGGGACCCTTGTTGTTCTGCTGCTAGTCCATTGTTTCACCTATTGGTAGTGAAATATCACTGTTGAGTTTGTCTACATTGTATAGTTTGTACAGATATTGGAAAACTACATTAATTGCGTTATGAGACCTTTTTAAGACAACATTTTAAGAAATTGAAGCCTGAATTTTTGGACAGTAGAAGAATTTCTAAGATTTCACAGAAAGGAACCAACTCAAGGCTGCGGCTCTATAGCTGTGTCACTGGTGACACTAATTTTCCTCCAGGAGAAATGGCAGAGCAAATGAAGATTGTGATTATGTAGTGTATTAAATCTAAACAAGACTTCTTCACAGGTGCAGCATGATGATTTCTCCATAGAGGTGCAGTAAGTACAAGTAGGGAATGTTGGACTTGTCTGAGAAAATAAAATTCTGACAAAAATAACATGACATTTGTCAAGCCAAGTGAAAAATAAGTAGTGTCTCGGTTTACAGGAAACTTCTCTTACCAAGAGAAATTATATTTAACATGAGACAACAATGCAAAAAACCCCGAAAGTATACAGTAAGCCTTGAGAAGCTGCACCCATACCCTGTAGACGGAGCATTCAAGTGGTTATCTCTGCAATCAGTATAAGAACCGAAAATCTCAAAAGGCGAAACAGTGGTTTTGGTCGGATGAAGTGTGATGGACTGATAATGTAGACATGCAGAGGAAATAACACCTGCTGTGACACAACTGTTGATGCATTAAAGAGCTACGTGAATATTTTAGTTCAGCCACAAAGTTATGCTTAGAGAGTTCTGAACTCACCCACGGGACGATTAGCAGGATGGTGATCATGGTTACCAGCGTGCTGATGGCACAGGTAGCGATGATGATTAACACCAGAGGCAGATGTTTTTCCTTGGCAGGGGCAAAAGGCACTTCTTCAGATCTGTAACATGGTGCCACTCCTGTGTGAAATGACAAAAAAACAATCATGGGTTTTACCACTGTCTTCATGCAAATGTCCCTGTAGCATTCCATTCAGCAATTGCATTTGTAGCACAGCTTTGACTATATTTATTTATTTATTTATTTATTGTACATTGAATTGAATTGAGGTCCTCTAAAACTAAAATAAGGTAGATATTATATGTGTTAGTAGACAGACAAGCACTTAGGAAATGGCTCAGAATAGGTAACAGACATGATCCACCAGTGGTGGAGTATTCAGAAGTATTTAGATTTTTTACTTACCGCAATATAAACATACTATATTACAAGTAAAAGTCCTGCATTTGAATGAATTTGGGTTATCAGCTAAATGTAGCTACTTAATGCTTATGTTCTCTTTGGTGTCCTGGAGATCTGGGTCCCCTTTGACAGCTAAAGAAACTTGACATTATATTATTTAATATTGTTTTATTGATATATATTTTTTCCTAAATTCATAAGAATTGCTTTTAAACATGATTCTGAACTGATGACATGTTTCAGAGGGCCACTACACAAAATGTGCAATTAATTACATTTGGGACGTTAGCTGTAAAACATGAATAATTCAATGGTTTGGTTTACTAATGTTCCAACTATTTGGATCTAGTATGTAAGTCTATTTGGATTTATTTTATTGGAGTTCTATAATGATAATAGGCTTAATAGGGTGATAGACCTCCCTGGAATCTAAAACATAAGTAATGCCACTAGGTAGGATAACATACAGTCATCATCAAATGTGCAAGCTGAGTTTGCAGCAAAGGGAAGGGTAACTACTTTAATACTTACATATTGGGTTTTTAATTTTTACGTTACTTAAGTCCAGAAGAAAGGGGAGAAAAACTTTGAAAGAGAAAAAAGGTTGATATTGCAAATATCATCTTTTACACATACAGCAATGGGATCAACAAAACTTAAAAGTTGAGTATCACAAGTAAAAGTGATAGTGCTACTTCAGATAGTTCTTCAGTGACATTGTATATCATTGATGCATTCATGTGTAAGCAGAATTTTAATATTGTATATTTAAAACAATGGCTGTGGCTTGGTGGCAGAGCGGTCGTCCACCAATCTGAAGTTCGGCCATGTGTCGGAAGGATCCTTGAGCAAGATACTGAACCCCATAATTGCTCCTGAAGCTGGGCCTTCGGTCTGTGAGTGTATAAGTTGCTTTGGATAAAAGTGTCTGGTAAATGTAATATTTAATATATAATATATTTAATAACTATGGACCACCTAAAGGTCACGGTGAGAATATTTTTGAGGATTACTTTTGCGTTACTTCGCAATACTTTTCTTCCAGTCCTTCTGAGCCAAATGTCTATTTGGAATGGTGTGGAGATGCTCAAGTTGATGCATTTAGCAACATCTCACTTTATATGATATCCACTGCAAAGAAGTTTCAGATAGAACACAATCAAATTTCTGGAACATCAATTAGAGCTCCTTACTTATAGCAGGACTTCTACCAAAACCTGTTTCGGCATTGAAATACAAACAGCCTACAGCACATTAGCTTTATGAGGCAGATTCAACTGCACATCTGTAATTCTACCTCTAGAGACTTTTCCTTTTTCTCAGTGAAACCCCTCTGGGGTACAGAGTACAGAGTCAACTGTTTACAAATGTAACAGCATCCTGAAGATTCCAGTTCGGCTTTCTTCGGGAGAGACCTCTTGGTCTAAGAATTTGTTTAGTTACATAAGCATGCATGCCTATTAAGTAGTAGCCTAGTAGGCTACTATATCAGCATACTTAATGCCCAGTTCAAAGTGAAATTCAGTGAGCTGATACACTGTTGCGCTGCGCTGGGAGCAGCTGAGTGGAAATAGACATATGGCTCTGAAGAGATGGAAGAAGAAAAGGGAACACAAAAGTATTCCTCAAAACAATTCTCAATATCTGGTTGAGCTGAAGCCCATTTTATTACTGTTGAGAAGCTCCAAAAATGTATCTTGTTTTACAAATTCACCATATATTTAGTATGAATCTTAATCTGAAAAATGTACTTTGTATGCACTCGCTGTACCATAGTTGGGCTACTCCACCACTGTGTTACTACCCTTGAGAGAAGACATTGTGTAGCTTTTGAGAAGAAAAAGGAAAAACGCACCTCTTACAACAAGTATGTAGACATTGCAATGGACTTCAGCACTGGGAAAGTTTTCGTAGACACAGCTGTAGGTACCAGAGTCATCCACTGTCAGGTTGCTGATGGTGATGGTGTGGTTCTCCAGAGATCCTTTTGTCTGAATCCTGTCTTTATATCTCTCTCGCGGGGTGATTTTGTCTGGTGATCCTGGTTTGACGTAATAGAAAAGCACCTCTTCCCGTTGCTTAAAATCATGATACTGATACATCCCATTAAACTTTTCAATACTGCTGTTGCATCCAGCAGAGGAACACTCCAAGGTCACGTTCTCGCCAGAATCACGGTACACAAAGTTATCTTTAATAAAAGAGAAAAACTGTCTGATTAGAGGGTCTAAAAACTAAAAACATACCAAAAGACACATACATCTGCATTATTTAAACACTGACTGGATAACAATATTTCTGAAAGCAGCAACTGAAACAATTTAGCACAGTTTAAAAAATATTCCTCTCAGCTGCTCTAGTGAACATTGTAGAAGTCAGACTTCAACTACAGCCAAATGTTTCTTAAATGTTTTAAGAAAAGTAAATGGTAATACCTGCATGGGCAGAAAGACTGAGCAAAAGTATGGAAAAACAGAGTGGCACCATCTTGCAGCACTGACCGCATACTGTCTTTGTTTCTCACATATATACACACAGATAATATACCACAAACAGTACTTCCTCTACTGATTGATTAGGTGAGATCACCCCCTGGTGGAGGCTGTTAATACAAGTAAAATGAATCTCTGTGGCTATCACATGTCACACTGACCAATTCAAATATTATGGGAAAAAAATCCATCGTCTCAAGACCCTTATATATAGTGTATACCCAGTTTTGCTGTACAAAATTTGTATTGTATTTGTAAAATTGTATCTATATTGTGTTGTTTTTAAAGAAATCACAAATGCATTTTATTAAGTGTTGCTCAATATTTGTATACGTTATTTTGGGGGTTATTCTGACTGTGGACAATAGATACAAAACAAACAAAAACAAGACAAAGTGGGAGCAAAAACAATCTAAGGAGCATTTTATGAATGAGTATTTACATTATCCCAGCCCATAAAACAAAACAAAAACAACAACCAAAGTATTAGCATTCACCATACATATGGTAAACAAAATATCAGGAACATTACAATAATGAGTGGACTGCATTTCTCTCAATGTACAAGAGATCTTCTCTGGCTCTTGTTTATTTATTTTTAAAGGTGATATTCTGTTGATTCTGGGTAGTTTCAGAGAACTCTTGAGGGAATTTTTAATCTTGACTGCAAATGTTTGATGGGTTACACTTTACTCGATGCTTCTTAAATTGCAGGTGGTGTTGTTTTTAAAATGCTAACTCTGCAAATCTAACTACTATTCAATAACTTGGAGTGTAAATAAGGATTGAATTAGGGTATATATACTAGCTAAAACTAATGCAGTGTAATCAACTTTGAAACTGTTTTAGAGAGGTGTTGATTCAACTATGATCATTTTAGAGCCTGTAGTTTGTGGGGTTGTTGAACTGTATTGCATTATACAGAGAAGGGTTTCTGTTATTTAGCCTACCCTCATTTATATTAATGGGGTGGACAAAATAATAAAATAACTACCCAATACAATACTTATTTAGACAGCTCATTTGATTACTTCTAAATATTTTGTCACATTTATTTATTTTATTTTGGTTAAACAATCCCAATTTGAGGCCAAGAGCTGTCAATCACAAAGTCTTGATCAACATGTGGGGCTGATTCAGTTTTCATGGAAATGTAGATGTTCAAACATTTCATGATTCTGAGCACCGCTGGGATTTCTTGATATTTTCATATGTCCATGTTCATGTTACTACTGCTGGAGGTTGCTTACAATGTCAATGTAACGGAAATTAATAAATAAAAACTACCCTACTACAAATTAGTTTTCAACAACATGTTGTAATGCTATTTGTCCAATAGATGGCAGGAGTGAATTCTGCAATATATGTATCGTAAATCTGGGTCAACATGATCTGATATCATAATAAGGGATATATCTCATGTACTGACATAAAAAACAAACAAGATCAGCCTTATACTGAAAAGCACAGATAGTGATAAGACACTTGATCCAGAGTCAAAGGCTTTACAAAAAAGTGTATGTTTGAAAATATCACAGATAACCATTGCGCACCATTAAGTCAGTTACACAGTATGTGTTACTGTATCTTGTTGAACAAAAAGTCTGGAATAAAAAAGTTTTAAATGCCAGCAAGAGTTCAGACGCTTTTCATGGTTTTATGCACAGATGAGACCATTTTCAAGAAAGAGAAAGTGAAGAGAAAGAGGAATGAGGATGATTGTGATCATTCTGTTAACAGATTCAAGAACACTGAACAACCGTGTGTGGTGAAAGACTGCTCTTATCAAACGAGCTCATCAGGAAGAAGGAAAAATGGAAAGCAGCCAATAAATCTTAAAAACAGCCACCCACTGAGAGGAGCAGCTAGACACAGAATCTCAACATTAAGAGTCTAGACATGAAATATGTTGCAGATGGGACTTGCAGTTGTCACATGTAAGTCCAGCTAATTAAGCTTTACACAACTTTTTCCTTGAAAATAATTTGTCATCATGTCTGTGTTCACCTGACACTGAGGGGAATGACCAGACAAGTGGCGTTGTTTTTATCATGTCTACACATGTATTATCAGTACCCATTACCAAGAACTGCCATTAATGAAATATAATCTAGATGAGTGTGCAGCAAATATAATAATTAAAAAATTATTCATGTGGTTCTGTTTTTCAATTCAAATTTTACTTTATTGCGTTAACAAAAATCACAGATCAGAGTTTATACAGTGTATATTTATCATAGAACGCAACACAGAAGTACAAAGTAATTAAAATGTCAGGACTGTCTGTAGTCCTCTTTCATTTTGACCTGATGTATAAAAACTGTCAGCAACATAAATTCAGAACAGACATACAGAATTAGAATTTTCACAGATTTATAAAAAACCCAGCATCTATAAAACAGTACTCACAAGCACATCTATTAAGTTTTGGACATTTGTGGTTGTTACATTTCCAAAATAAACTTTAAAATTAACAACCATTTAAACTGTTACACTGGCATTGTTTTGTTTCTCTCTATCCAAACAGTCAATAATTAACCCTGGTTAGAGAACTGAGATTAATCATATACTTTTGCAGTTGATAAGGTGTTTTTGTTGAACACTCCTGACGCTGGTGGTGTCAGGACAAAGCTTTTAGGTACAGCCCGGAAGTATTGTTGTGCCCTGCAGGTTAGCAAGCAGGTCTCACAAACCATGATCCTAAAAGCCTGAAAATATGGGCGACCATTTCCCTGACAGCTGGTATCAGATAAGGAGAAGAGTGAAACCAAAAGCCTGTCAGAGATGGTGAAGGTAAGTGTTGATTTGGCAGTGAAGTTGCATACTACTGCCAAACGTTACATAAATACAGTCTCCGAAAACAGTTAGAGGAACTCGTGTTTTGGTCTGTTCTACACCACATACAATTTAGCACAATTAAGTGACAAGTGAAGAAGTGAGATCATGGGAGACATGGAAGTGCGACCAGCATCTATCTAGTGAACTTTCTCGGTGGTTAGAAAAAGGATGTGAAATTTGCGGGGGCTGAATGTTTTTAGGACAGTGAGGGTTAAAACTGGACTTAAAGTTGGACCAGTTGACTTTATTATTTGTCTTAAACACCAAAGTGTTCTAAAACCACGAGAGACGTCTGAACAAGTACCCTTAAAAGGACAAGGCTGGATATATTCTATATTTCTTTTATTTTCTACAAATCCCATGAAAAGACAAAAAACAACATTAAATTGATCTACTAATAAATGTTGCCTGTGTATTCAAAGAATGATATAGCTTTTTCACCTGTGCCACAGACCTCCACTGTCTAGAGGAAACTGCCGGAGGGAAACCGCCCAACTGCCTACACTTTATTTGTTCCAGATATTGTAACATGCTGCTCTGATTAATTACTGCAAATCAAATAAAATGGAATAAATCATTCACTGTCACCTGCTGAGTTGATTGGTGGAGGAAGTATTAAGATCCTTTACTTAAGGAAAAGTACTAATACCATACTGTATAAATACTCCATTACAAGTAAAAGTCATACACAAAAAATGTTACTTAAGTAAAAGTATATAAGTATAATGAGGAAAGTGTACTTAAAGTATTAAAAGTAAAAGTACATAAAATGTCCCCTGTGACTGTTATACTACTATATAATCAGATTATTATTACTCATGCATTAATGTAATGTAATGATTGTTTTCATTATGGATTAATCTGCTGATGATTGTGTCCATTAATCAATTGATTGTTTGGTTTGTAAAAATTCAGAAAATCACGAGAAACGTTGTCACAAAAGTCAAAATTACCCAAAGTCAAACCTTTACAATGCTTGTTTTGTTGGAACCAATAGTACAAAAATGAAAAAAAATAAAATTGTAATTCATTGTAATTGTAATTAAAATGATTAAAAGGAAAAGCAGCAAATCTTCACATTTTTGGAGTTGGAGCCATGTAATGTGTTTTCATGAAAAATTACTTAAACAATTATCAAAATAATTGCAAGTAAATCCTCTGTCAGTCAACTAATTGATTAATCGACTAATCATTTCAGCTGTAGTTGTACAAACTGTTAGGTAGTTAAATTGATTAAAAAAAAACAACATAATATTTTATAAGCTCGTCATATGTTTTGTTTGCACAAATCTAAAGTAACTAGTAACTAAAGCTGTCAGATAAATGCGGTGTGGTTTAACGATTTACGTCAAGTGCCACAGACAAGGTGGGAAAGTCAAAAAGGACTGAGACGGACTAGCACATTGCTGCTTTTAGTCTTTGCATGGGATTTGTTACCAGTAAGAAAAATATAGTATAATGCTGTTTTTAACAACTTCGCAAAAAGAAAAGTGTAAAGTGAAAAATGCAACAATAAATATCTGTAAGATTAGAGCAACTAGCTACATCAGTTACATTTCCCCAGAATACATACACACGCAAACACACACACACACACACACACACACCCCATACATGCAAAACTCCTTGCCTCTACCCCTAGAATATGATTCAACATTTTCCTTATAAACGCTGGCATAATATGAGGAAAGGCTACTCTTGGCAAACTGCCAAGGGGGCCCAATGTGGGTGTCGGAATTTTAAAAGGTCACAGGAACCTGAACATGACCCCTGGCTTCAGGTGGTCAGTCACTGATCCAAAATCAGTCAAGACCCTTTTTTTAGATTTAGACTTGATTAAAGTGTGTTTACTTAATAAGCTTAAGTAAATAAAGCACTTACACTTCCTCTGAGAAATCACAGCAATACAAGTTATTCCTGGTTATATACACAGTTGTCTGCAGACAGAAAAGTGCAATAAGAGTGGAATTTAACAAACAAGGAAGTATTGGTTTCAGAGGTTGCCAGTAATTTGGCATATACATGTGACAAGCAGTGTCTCCTGCAGAGTGAGAGAGAGAGAGCTTTTAGATATCTGATATTGTCTTGTAGACTGCCAATACAGACGTAACAAAATGGAGATGAAACTAATCTCAAATTGTTTGCTTGGAGTATTACCTCAGGCCAGGCTGTGTTTGTATTTTGTATCCATCTCCTGATGACCACCTGCAAAAACAGTTAATAACAAAGCCTGAATTAAATGTTATAGAGTGCATCTGAAAAACAGTCATAAAACAGTTGTGCGTTTATTTATGTTTTATTAGTTAGACACTGAGTCAAAATTCTATATTTTGGACATACCTTCCTCAGCATCTAACTCACATGTGTGGACCCCTTGATGGTCACCTAAAACAAATTAAAGATTTTACTGTGAGTTACAATTGGTGGGTGTAAAACCATCACAATATTAAACAAGTTCATGACATGCAAGGGTGGCAGATCTCCAGCGAAAAGTGTTAGAAACATGATTCAGGTTATATTATGAGGATTCAAAAACTGGTTATTAGTAAATGAGCCCCGTTTTCCACAAGTCCTGGAAAAAAACAAAATCTATGTCCAGTGTAGTACATATAAGTGTACTTCCTAGTACATCTTTAAAGTCAGAGGAAACCCAGTGAGCAGTTTAGGTATGTTGATACCCTGTTAGTGCAGGGACTGTCAAGTTCAAGCGATCAACATGTGCTCCAACTGAATTCATGACCAAAGTTCAAAACATGACAGGAACACATGCTCGAACAGGGATGAAATGAGTTTCGAAACCTGTTTCGAAGTCTGTGGTGAGTGACTTTGGTTTCATGTTGTCTCAAAATATGTAGTCCAGGAGGCCACTGACTAATAAGTTCTATATTCCTCAGTAAAAAATTGTAATAAAAAAATAAAAAATAATCAAGCAAAGGTATCTAGAAATTATGTTTAATTTTACCCAGATAAATTTGAACAAAGCACCAAACACCACTCATTAATCTGCCAGCAAGTCTGATATTTAGTGTTGCAGGCCGCTAAAACTAGTTAAAAGATAGAAAAGTCAAGAGATAGAACTTTAATTTAAACTTCTAAAAGACACACCAAATGTTAGCCCTTCATGCTTGAGTTGGAAAAGAGCAAAGACAGCATCAACAGTATGTCCAAACATGGACGTACCCATAAGGGGTGTTGTAGAGTGTCTCCGGGCCTCTGTAAAGAAAATGATGAATTAATGAAAACGACACATTGTCTATGGAATGGACTGGAAAGTGTTTTAATGCTACTGTTTTAGACTTATGACAAGCTTAATCCAACCTAACAACAAGAGGGTGTACTTTCCCATCTTGAATAACATGGCCACTTGCCAGGTGTTCTACAGGTTTTTCCACCTTCCTTTTCCACCAACTGTTCTCTGCCTTCATCTATTGTATGTTTATTTCCTTTTAGCTCTTTATTGTTCACAGAAAGCCACTGACGAAATCCCACACACCATTTTAAAAAACGTCAGTATTCAAATATCACATTCAGAAATTCATTTACTACACTACCATAGTAATAGTGGTATAGTACTGCTGTATACTATATATATATATAGTATATTATATCAGTAATACTGCAGGTCACTACTCGCTACGGTTTATCACCGTTTTAAGGATAGGGTGAAAATGTTTGAAGTCTGTCTCGAAACAACAGTCAGGTGCCTCCTCTTTCAATGTTTGTCATTAAAGACTGTGACTGCTGCATCCCTGCCAAACAAAGAAAGAGTTCAGCGCTGCCTCAAGATTGATTAACGAATAAGATGTTAGTAAGTGCTAGCACAGTAGTAAATGTAGTCTGAAATGGCAAAGTCTTGTTATTTTCTTAGAAGAAGCAGGAAATACTACATCAAACCAGCAAAGTTTGTTCTTCTTTCTTGTACCTTTTAAATATGTGTTGTGTAAATACGCAAAAACGCACTTATTGGTTTGTTTTGACCAAAAGCCAGACGTGAACCTGTGTGGGTACTCACGTTGAGATCGCCTTCTGTATAACAGCACCACTATCAGCAATCCTACGATCAGCGACCCGATGACCACCAGAGGAGCGACTATTTTGGAGGCTGGACCCAACCCGTTCAGCTTGTCTACTGAATAAAACACATTGAATCATACAGATTTAGTGCTCTAATGCTTCAGGTTGTGACCAAACAGAGTGCCTGTTAAAATGAGGTACGCATGGACTTGTGGGAAGTCCCCCCCTGTAATACATTTAGCATCCTACATTCACTTTCTATTTGATGCCCAGAGCGGTCTGTAGAAAGTAAACAAGACACAAAGTGGCTGGCCGGCAACACTGGTGTTTCAACTGTGTGACAGATGACTGAACTAAACATAGCGATAAGTTGATAAAAAAAATTATTTTACTGTATGTGGCAGCGGTGAAAACTTAAATAACAGCTCAGCTAGTGTGACTGTGAAGGTGTCAAGTGAACCTGCTGATGAGTTTTTCCATCAATGAGAATGAATAGCGGATCAAAATCTGTAGTTCCACAACACGAGCGTTACCTGTCTTATCGGGCCTGGACCATCGTGCGTAGTTCTTGGTCTTTGTGAGGACCATTGTTTTGAAGTTTTCATGTCCGTTCAGATTTAGAGACATGTCGCAGCCTGGCTATTCAGTGAATTGTGTATCACAACAACTACAGCACACACGATGGTTGTCTTTAGATAAAAAAATTAAATAAACACACTATAGCAATGTGGGGAACAAATTGTTGCCAGTGTGCAAAATCTCGATCTTTTCTGGAATGTATTCATATTGAATACATCCTGCTTTTTTGTTATTCAGTGTTTACAAGGTCTGTCTGACTTGCCAAGATGGTTTTTTTTCATGACCAACATGCTCCTTAAGATGTTTGTTTTCCCTCTTTGGCTTCTGTCAGAAAATTCACCAACGAAAAACATGAACTACAGCTTTTTTGCGGTTCAAGTTCCTCTTAGTTGAGCAATCGTAAACGAAGGTGTGTTTATGTAACTGTAGTGACATCCGTGTTTCAAATTTCAGGTAAAGCACGACCTGAACTGTAACTGTGGCTCATCGCAGTATGACATTTCATTGTGTGAATCAGGAATGAGCCAAAAAGGCCTGAAAAGCTCAACAACATATACCTATTGCAGATTGTGGTTCGTTTGGAACTTCAAATGTTGCCTCATTCTCTTTGCCTCCACTTGCATTGAACACCACGCAGGTATACTTGGAGAATATCGACCCCTGCAGCAAACTCAGGTTGCTAGAGAGGTGAACCAGGCCACTTTCTGTCAGCTTTGCCTCCATTTTAGAGCTCTTTGTCCACTCCACGTTGTCCTTATCAAACCAGCGAAGTTGACCTTTTGGGTAGCCATCAGACTCACACGTCAGGATACCATCTGTATTTCTGGTAATGCTCTTAGGTGTGGATTGTATAGTTGGTTTGCTGTATTTGGCTGCAACGAGAAAATTTGAAAAAAACATACATGAAGCTGAACATTGCACCTTGACGTCAATCAAATGACACCAATAAAGTATCACAAAACGATTTGGTGACCATGATATTTGACAAGTACTATGAAGCACAATATGTGGGTAAGCAAGACAAATAATGAAGAAACTCGCTGCTACAACAGATATTTCTGGATGTGATCGCTTGTCACAATGAAACAGAAAGTAAAGAAACACAGAGAGACAGCTGACACTTCGTAAGGGAAATGCCAATCTGATAGGCCAGGAAAGTCCCATTGTCTCTAAACAATCTTCATTCCATCAAGGCCACGATTACATTTTTGAAAGTCCATTGTTCTATGTTTAGCTAGAATGTATAAATGTTTATGGAAACAGAAACAAATTTACTCATGGTTTCGTTATGAAATTGGTAGGGATTAGTTTTGAAGAAGGCTAGAGGCGCTCACCTGTGACTTTAAGGCTGGTGGTTGTTTTGCCAACACCGCTGTCTGTCATCACCACACATTCATAATTCCCCTCGTGCTCTACAGCAGTGTTGGTGATGAGCAGGGATACGTTCATGTTCCTGTCATTCCAGGATGGCTCAGCAAACGAACAGCCTGGCCGCAGCGTAGTTGACCCTCTGTCAAAAACCACTAAGGCTCTCTCATCTTCGTCTTTCTTCCAAGTGACCACCAGGATTTTTACATCTGTTATTTCTTTCCCGGTGTGAATGTTACACTCCAGCAGTGACCGCTGGCCATACTGTCCCACGTTTTCAGTCTTGCATTGCACATTTATGAAAGCTGTAGAAGAAAATATGTTTTTTAAAAAGGGATGAAATGTTACATCAGTAGCAAGCAGCCTGTAATACTTCGTACTCTCAGATTATGTGAAAACTTACCATTTCCTGCACTGATATAGATCAAAGTGAAAATAAAGAGGAGGATTTCAATGGAGGCCATGTTCATTTACCTGAAATGACAGTTAAAATAACAATTCTTCATGTGGGGATCAGTTACAATGTAACACACACGAGTTAACTCATGGGGAATCTATTTCTGGGAATCAAACAGGGTGCAGAAGACAGTCAAGGACACTTTTGGTATTTTTGTGGCCAGAAGAGCACAGCACCACCTCGAGCTCACTTGGATATGTGGTGGGATTAGGACAAATCAACTGTTATGCATTAGAGGTCGGTGTGTTAGGGGCTGCTGAAATTAATGGCCAAATTCACACCTGTCATCCTCTTAGAAGGTAACACTCTCCCCACCACCACACGCTGACAGTTTGCTTATTGAGTTTTCCCTATGTAGAAACCCACATTCATTTTCTGCACATCATGTAACTTTAAGTTGAATTCAAATTTCTGAACACACTCACATTAATCCACACATTAACCACTCTCACTCACTCACTCATTTTCTACCGCTTGTTCCCGTTAGGGGTCGCGGGTGACTGGGGCCAACTCTTCGCAGGGACACATTAACCATTGTGGTGTAAATAAATATTTGGTGCAATCAACAAAATAAAAGTTTGATTTTAAATAGGTCATCTGGTGTTTTGCAGGATGCATTTTTCATACATTTTCTTTTTCAAATTTTTCTTAAATAAAGCTTTGTTTTTGTGTATAAACTGGCCCATGATCCTTTTCTATAAAACATTCTTATCTCTAGGCACATCACCATAAAATGTAACCACCAAAGTTGTATTATAATAACAGACATGATTCTGTTCTCTCGCAACATGAGCCAGACAGAAGTCTAACGTTACCTTAATGGTAATTAAGAATGTGGTAATTATGCCTGACTTATTTGAAAGAAGACGACAGATTTAGTTAAAGCTCCAGTGATAAGAAAGTGCGTAGTGGAAGTAGTTTGCTGCAGTCTGCCAATGCTGGTTGCGCAAGATTAATTAAGTTACCAGTGGATCTGATGTGTGTATTGGTGGTTTTATGTCACTCAAATCACGGACTGCAGACGCAACCCATTACTGCCGCCCTCAGATGACTGTTTGTGGAGTCATCAGTCGGCAGGAGAGGCCTTTATCTGTTGTGGATGACAGATGTTGGTAAGAATTAGAGAATAATCTTTTTGTCCTGACACTATCTGATTTTTTTCTATGCAAGTCAAAATGTCTAATATTAGTACGATACAAGTAAAACAAAGAAGCAAGGTTTGTTTTGCTTCCAGCAATGAAAGTGATGACAACAGCACGCAGGTGTGTTGTGTCACGCACCGTTGACACAGTCTGAGGAGCAGACTTTAGCCCCATGTGGGCAATCTTGGCAGCACAACTTAAGTGTGCCACTGGATTGCCACTGACAATACCCCCTGCTGCGGTGAGTCAGGAAAATATCAAACTAGCACAAGCAAGGAAAGAACCTCAGAAAAATGCCACATCACTGGTGCAGAACTGTTTCCTGCTGTGTGTTTCAGCGTAGGTCAGCCACCTCGTCTGATAAAGACCACCTCCACTAACATCATACAAAACAAATATAGAAAACATTAACCTTCAGGGGGAAAGTGTAGAGGCGCTATTTCACACAGCATGGTTATTATCAACGTTAACTAAAGTGATCGCAACTCAGCTGACATGCAGACCTCCTTGGATAAACCGTTTGGTGGGGGAAACTCTGCACTGTATGCCTGTACGAAAAAATAGAGACTGTAAAGTGTATACACTTTACAAGAATAGAAAACATTAATAAAACTTTTCCCCACCCATGGGGGTTATTCAATTTTAACTTATATATAACTGAGTGTTTGTTAGGCAGATTTGTTTGAAAGCACTCATTTTCATTGGACCATGACAAATGACACTAATTAGTGAATGAACAATTTGAATTGGAAATTGTGTAGCTCATCATCCAGCATCAAAATTACTTGGTATGTTCTAAACCAAGGGGAAATTATTTCTTTAAAAACATAAAAAAGCTGTTAGAGTAACTGGATATTGCATGGAGGAGAACCCAATTGTCAAAAATAAATATACCACTTTGAATAAGGTGGTTCTAGTTGTGACACCAAGGACTGTTTTATTTTTTATTTGTATTCATTCACTAACAGCAGTCAGTCTTTTAATCTAAGTCTGCTAAAGTACCAAAATTGTGCTGAGCTCATCTGTGGCTTTTCTTGTGCTGGCCACCAAACACTTGTGATCTCTTTTAGTTTCTGAATACCTGCCAGTAATTGGACAGATTCTCATAATATGATCTCTGTTTTCACTTTTGTTCTTAACTGTAATTTGACCTTATTGTGCCTACAGGGTCTGAAAAACATGTAGATGGATGCCTTGCATGCATGTATCCTTTTGTTCAAGAGAGGGTGAGTTACCCTCACCTGGCAGGCACTAAGCACAGAAAAAAGTCAGACTGAGGCAGTGAAGCTGCATGAAATGTCAGTGGAAAGAGGTAAATAGGAGTGAGACGGTCAGAATTGTATCTGTTGCTGGGTTATGTACTAATTTTTTTTTTTCTGATTCGTGATTGAAGAAATATCCTGCTGCTTGGCTCAGTGTTTACATCAAGCATAAACTCAAGTTTTCTTTTTTACAATCATGCAGATCTTAGTTACTGTTCCTTAAAATCTTACATTTTGTAGAAAATATTTTTTTTCTTACGAAGCAGTTAACAAAACAGCTTACTTTAGAAAATAAGTAAATTTTGTCCATTTTAATTTCGTATTAAATGATTAAAAGATAATGCTCTGTGGAATCCCAGCAGGCTGAAGTAAGACAATAGGATTAAAACAAGTAATGTGCACATTTTTAAAAAAAAACATTATTTTAGTATAAAGGGGCTATATTTAGTTTTTTAAAATGAAATTAATAACTTTTTTTATTGCCTGTATATGCCAATATTCCAATTAACTTTAGTTTTTATTGATATTTGATAACCAGTAATAAATAAAACCATTTCTATAGGGGCAAGTACAAATGGAGTTTGGGGAGGTATATTTCTGCCCCACTTGCCAGACTGGGCAAGTAAAAAATAAAACCTTAACATTGAACCCTGCGGTTGTTTTAACCTCACATAAAAATGAGACATTCGCAAGCTCCAGTGACATCAGTTCAGCAGGAGGTCAAATGGAGTGTCCAGATAAGACGTTGTTCTGTGCGCTGGTGTGTGTTCATGTCTATTTTATTTGGAAAAGAGACATGGGCATTACATAGTCAGTGACAAACAAATTCCACATATCATAGCTTTTTACAGCCTAAGCTCATTTGCGACGCTTGTGACTTTTTTGTATTTAAAAAGCTCACAGATTTGTTTGATTCCCAGGCTAAACACAAGTCTGGCTCCCAGCTATGACCCCTTTTTGACTTCTGTGGTTAAGTTCCAAATATTTGATATAGATCACTTAAAGGGGGGAAACCATTTTGGATCAAAGCACGTTTTCTGAAAAGCCATTTTCCAATTGCCAATACGTGCGGATGCATCACGAGTGACTGAGCCAGTCAAACATTCATAGAAATGTTTAGCATTGGCAAATTGCATGAAGTTATCGAAACAAAATATTTGATTTCTCGAGAATGTGGCAATAGTGAGATCTTAGTGTCTTATCTAAAATATTTATTCACTGGTCATATTATCTTAAGAAGGTTGGTGATTATAGGTGCTGATTCAGACCATGATGTTGCACAATTACTTAAATGCACAAATATAAAACTCTAAATCTATCTAATCTGGCTTCTGCAATCTTGTAAATGGCAAAGGTCAGGACTACTTCAGAAACCTGTTTGAACGGCTGTCCACTTTTAAAGGGTTTGAATTACTAAACTTGAAATGTCGCTTCATTCCGCACATTAAATAGTCAAGGAGTCATACTGAAAGAGAAAGGCCACTCAAGAGATTTCTTTTTCATACCACTCGAGTTTAAGAGTTGCCAAATATGAGCCCATATCCTCTACACTTCAAAGAGCTGGGGAACAAATATTTGTTATGACCCCTATGCTCTGTCAACAGCTTCTCTGTAGTTTTGTCTTCCCTTTCAGAAAGTTTTAAGAGTCATGGATTATAAGTCAGAGGCAGTATACCTGGGCTTGTTTTTAAAAGCTGACCTGCTCATTCAGGTCTGTCTGCTTCTGCAATGAAATCTTAATTTGGTCGTGTTTTTTGGGTTCGTGTCTGCATGCATCCCTGGTTACATCATTTTATCCGTGTAGCCTCACTGTACTACGGGTCGTAGGTGTTGGCAAACGCCACTGCCTTTTTGTAAATTGTTGTTCTGACCTTTAGTTCATTTTCTTTCAAACCCACTTACATGTGTGATCTACCACCTTCTGCCTGAACGTTGAGTCCGTTCACCACACAGCAGACATCGCAGCCACACCTGTGCCCTGTTATGTCCTAAACTGGTATCACTAAAGAGCACAGCTTCTTCAGCCACATGGTCGAAACAGAAAACAGGCTTTGATAATCATTTGAAAAGGTCAACACAAAAGGGCAGGGACAGTCACCCTTCCCTAAGCGACTTGGACTCTTAAAGACTAAAGCTACAGTCTGGATAATCAGCCACAAGGGGAAAGAAGTCAAGCACAATACAAGTAATTCTTGTACATGCATGCGGTCCTAATATGGAAATCCAGCCACTGTAGCTGTGTGTTGGCGGACGCCTGTCCAAATGTCCGGGACAGGGTGGCCAAAACATCTGCACTCCCCACACTGCCACAGGATGTAATCATGAATTTCTCCTCTGATCACAAACACACTGAACATACACAGCAAATTCTGCTTAACCGACAACTAAGACTACTACAGGCCAATCCAACCCTGGAGTTGTGGATACACACCATCATGCGGGACAGGCTACAGCATGTCCCGCATGATGGTGGTTTTAACTCCAAAACATTTTGTTTTAAATAACTCATAATTCTTCAGCCCTGCGACGAGTTGGCCACTGTCCAGGGTGTACCCCACCTAAGGCCCAAAGTCACTGGGAGAGGCTCCTGTCACCCGCGACCCCTAACGGGAACAAGCGGTAGAACATGAGATGAGGTGAGAATTCATAATTCTTTTCTCCATTTAACAGCACCGATAGCACGGCCCCTGGCCTGTACACTGGATACCACCAGTGTGTGAATGTTTATTTTACTTGAGAAGTAAAATAAGATTATTAAGATTTAAATAAAAAAATAGCAAAATTATGATTGGAGAGACAGCGGTATGAGATACCAGGACACTGCCAACACTTAAAAAACAAATCCCTTAAATTTTTTGGTTTTTTAAAGAAGTTTGACCGAGACATGTACTGAGTGGAAACAGTTAAAAAAAACAGCAACATGTCACTATGTAATACCGTCAGTGTCAGTATGAAATACCTCAAAAATATTGTTGGCTCTTCTTTATTGAATTTCATGTTACTTATCAGCCAAAATATATGATCAATTGATCTGTGATAAGCTAATATCAGTCGATATCGCCTCGCCTGGCATATTGGTGGGCACTAGTTGATAACTCCAGCCCCTTTTTGGGAGGTGGTGGAAAGGGTCGGGGCCTTCAGGAACCTTAGCATCAAAAGAAAGACAGCCTCTTGTCTTTCTCTAACCATTCACACGCTATGTACAAGAAAGCAACCCCTCTTCCTGCTGAGGAAATTTGAGCATTTCAAGTCAGAAAAGATGTTAAAACAGCCATCACTTTCAACATTATGCCATTGTGCAACTTTCCCTTTGTCAAAACTCCCCAACTACACAGACAGATGAAAACACACTTATCATTACTCATTTAAACTCCTCCATTGAGGAGGAAGACATATTAAATATATGTTACATTTAACGGACGTTTGCACAATTGGCACTTTGCTACCACTACATATGGACTGTGTTTGCACTTATGTTGTGCTGCCTTCCTTGTCAGAAATACTGCAGTTACAGTGCAATGTCAGTCAGTCAGTCAGTCAGTCAGTTTCTACCGCTTGTTCCCGTTCGGGGTCGCGGGTGTCTGGAGCCTATCCCATTGGCTTCGGGCCTTAGGCGGGGTACAACCTGGACAGTGGCCAACAGAGACAGGCACACATTCATCCACTAGGGACAATTTTAGAGTCACCAATTAACCTAATGCATGTCTTTGGACGGTGGGAGGAAACCGGAGAACCTGGAGAAAACCCACGGTAACACGAGGAGGACATGTAGACTTCACCCAGGGAGGCCGTGATTCTGGTCCGGGATTCGAACCCACGATCTCCTTATTGGGAGGCGGGGGCGCTAACCGTGCCACCGTGCACCCCACAGTGCAATGTAAACCCAGATTAACCACCAAAGCTTTAACAGGCCTTTTTATTTGCCGCCTAGGCCCCTGTAATTTACGTGCCTTTTTACAATTATGGGGGCTAACTATCCCATGAACTGGGGGCTTAGAATATGCTGTATTTGTGTGATTCCCCCCCCCCACACTAAACTTTAAGTTAACTTCAGCATCATTAATTATGGCAAAACAAGGGTTTTCAAACACACAACAATGACGTATGCAGAATGTAGTATTACACAAAAAGTGACCTCCTACATATGGTTATTATTTCAGGACTACCAGACTTCCTGCAGCCCGAACTGCAGCAAGATGCATTCACTTTCATTTGAATTTGAATGTGACCTATTCATAATCTGTGGAAATCGTAACACAGGCAATTGTTAGAGTCATTCAAGTCTGTGCTCAGGTCTAATGAACATGATTGGCGCATGCGCAGATCTACCAGCAAAGCTAAACAATTCAGAAATTAACATTTTAACAATTTAACATACGCCTGGACGTAGTATCACGTGTATTCCTACACTACATACACTGTTGCGGTGCGATGTGCTGTGTATGGAAGTATTGTAACATCTCAATCCGACGTTTTTATGTATCTATGTTCTAAAAGCGGAACCACTGTGAAAATGTCATAACGCCGGCCATTTCGAAAATTATCTTAAGGGTTTAAGGGACTTAAGTATACAAGTGGGTCTATATTTTGAGCAAATCTGAGCTCACAGAGGACAGATGAAAGTTGCACTGAAGACCCGAGTCGAGCCATGCCCCCGTAGACTGACTGCAGGAAACATATAATCACAGAGACATATAGTCTACTTCTACTGCCATTTCAGACACATAATTAAACATATTACAAACATGCAGAAAAACGGACTCACCGACATTCATTCAATTATGAACATAATACGTTTACTTCCCTACAGTAGCCTATGTCTGTTACACCAATTAACTTCGTGTGGAACTGCACAACTTTAAGTCGCCACGCGTAGCCTTGCCTATCTTTATGGATGTAACAATGATGTCAAACTCACCGCACACGCTCCTCTGCAAAGAAATCGAGACGTCTCTTGGTGGAGGACTTGTTCTTCTAGCTGTCCGTGTCCCGTGTTAAGCGTTAACCCACCCGGTTCAGCTTCTCTTTCACTTTCAGTATGACTAAGCGTGACGCGCGGTCGGCCGCACATTTTCGTGTTAGGACGACGCAGAATGGCCGCAGTGGGAGGCAGTGAGGAATCTAACCCTCGTAAGAAGCCGGACAATGACGAATCGTGAAAGAAGGACTGCAATAATTAATTAACAAGGCAATGAATAAGAAATATATTTAGACAACACTTTTGGTCGCTTTATGGCATTAAACGATGCATTCTACTTACAACTTTTGCACCAAAAGACAAGTAATTTGGGAATGTTTAAGGTATAATCCACCTCTGTGGGACAAAAAGGGGTCTCACCGCTTTCCCCTGTACTTTTTACTCAAATACTTAAAGGGTAAGTTCGCACTTTTTCAAGTCATGTGCCGATATGAACATTAAAACAGTTTTTTCTTGCTGTCATTATCCCTTCTTTTCATACTGGCCATTAAAATATACCTTCCTAATGCACTTTCAGTATAAGTGATGGGGGACAAAATCCACAGTCCTCCTGCGCATATATGTATGTTTATGTGAGTCAGTCAAATCAAGTGGGTATCTTCCAAAGTTACAGTCCAGTTTTCTGTATATAAAAGGTCCTCTTTGTTTCGCTGGATTGTTTTAACCTCTTGAACCGCAGAGGAATGATCAGAACTGCTACGTTTAATCATTTAAAGTCAGATAATACACACAGCAAGCAGAACACAAAATTTAATTTTAATGGTTTATTTCCACTTGTGCCATTTCTTGACTTCAAATTTCTGCAGTGACTTACATCCAGCAACAGGAATTGGTATAGGATGCAAACAGACAGTCTTGCATCATAACGCACGTTAAAAATAGACACCACAGGAGTAACATTTCATGTACCTGAAATGTACAGGTACATCTCTTGCATGACAGCTGGCTGACACAGCAGCCACACTTGTGACTCAACAAGACAGAAGCAGGAGGGAGTTTGAATTTTGTTTTAAATGTTACATGAAATGTACAAACAAAGACTGTTCTATATGTCCAGCGAGCATGATCATTAACAGATGGATAAGGGGGTAAAACATAGTAAAAAGGCTGAGCAGTCATAAGGTCACTTGTCAAATCTAGGATGGGTTTACCAGAAACACTCATGTGTCAGGACCAACTACATTCCATTGAATCGCAATGGAAAAACTAGGTCTAGGTTATACTGGTAGGATGCAATTGTGGAAACCCAACCTTGTTTGATGTTGTAGCCTAACACACAAACAGGCACACTTTATTTTAGAGTAAAATTTACCTATAAAAACATGGGGCACTCAAAACCGGCACTGGGGTTACAATAACCTAAGGTTAGTGACTACAATATAAAAAAGGCTTATTCCAATTCTGTTACATGACATGGGACCTACAGTACTCATCTGAAGACAAATGTTTGCAATCAATCAGATCACAATGACAGTAATTTATGTGGTTCCTATTTGGATAATAATAATAATATCATCAGTAGAAAGATTCCAACTTCATGCAACAATACAACAATTATTCCACAAAAAATAACTAACAAACAGGTTAAATAAAATAAAATGTTCACAGTTAATGTTTCTTCTCACATTCGTACGTTACAGACCAGACATGCATGCAAGATGGGTCAAAACTGAACACAGTGCAAAAGTGACAGCTTTCTTCTTTGCTTGTGTTCTAGAAACTGCTTGTGTATAAACACCTACAGCTTGTGCGGTCACAATAAAGTTAAGGGGAGATTTACCACTGGTTGATATGAGAAATGTGATCCTTGTACCCTTTCCTGGCAGGTCTAATGCATTACAGGGACAAATGCAGAATTTGAACCATGTAGTTAGAAATACATAAAGTGCTTCTGTCAACACAAACAAACAATAAAAACAGTACAAAACAGTTTTCAAAAAAGAGGTATCAAAACAATGCACTTGGGGATGTGGAGGAGACTGGTGTCTGTTGGACATCAGATATGATTCCTGCGGTACAGACAAATGGGCTGGGGTTCCTTGTTTGAAAAAAACAAAAAACAAAAACAAAAGATGAGTTCAGAGATGAGTGGATGTAAGGAGGGGTAGTTGGGCTGGGATTCAACCCAGGATGAGGCTGGATTTGCCCCCAGGGGGATTCCTGCGGCCGGACAGTAGTCCTGCGGCGGACTCCTCAGCTGGAGGGGCCTCCTCCTGCGGCCCTGGAACGGCTTCAGGCTCAGGAACGCTGTTTTCTGAACACAGGCAGAGAGACACGTGACTATCGGTTACATTTGGAAACATTACCAAGGGAACAATCACTATAATTTTGTCACGCAAACACATCTCACCCCCTCAGAGCTTGCATGGTTCTACCAAATAATTTTTCTTAATTGCACACATTGCCTTGAGGGACCTCGAAGCACATACTACGTATCCACATGGTGTGGGTCTGTCTATGTCTTTTGGCTGTCAGCAGCCTTAGCCATGTCATCTACTACTAACAAAAATATTTATTTTTCTCCATACTTTTCTCTCCCTCTTATTGTTTAAGCCACATTGGTAGTTGAAAAAGTAGTTGATACTGAATTAACCATTACCCAAGACAGCATTATTTTGCCAAATACATCGGATAGTCTACGTCCCAAAAGTCTTCTCTTTTGTAACATGAAAAGTGAACCATACTATTAAAAATTGCCAACAAGTATGTTTTATTTCATTTATTTAACCTTTATTTTTCCAGGTAAACTGTTCGAGAACCACTTTTCATTTACAAACATGACCTGGTATGTATACCAAGCAGCAAATCAGGGTTATAAATAACAGTCTGATTGTTTTTTTACACAGATCATCAAGAGAAGAGGATGCTGCCTGGGACAATGTTACCCTCAGTCTTTCCACACAATATGCATCTAGCCACCAGACGAATATCTGAGGCCCTTTTACAAGCTCGTTGTTTCAAAACGTGTCAGCTGGAAACATTAAAACGTCTGGCTGAGATTGTGTTTTCAAACAACTCGTGGATGTAACGTTAGCTTAATTAGCTACCTAGCTACAGTTGATAAAATCTGCCAGCGACAGTTGTCATTTCAGACAACAAAAGTCTGGCTGGAAATGAAAAGCTGCTTTTGTCTATCTGAAATCAAGGTCTGTCTGTTTTAAAAAATGACTAAACATTTGAAGTGATAAATAAGATTACCATTAGACAAGCGTTAGTATTTGATATAATTGTATTTTTTTTTTAAAAACACATTCGATTACTAGCACATCAATTTTGACTTTGTAACGATTTTGTTTTAAAAGTGGGGTATGCGATTCTAATCCCATACACGTCTTTTTGACGAATTCAGCGAATATCTCCTCACAGTCCGTTAGCTGTCTGTTCAGTGTGTGCGCTGCAAAAAAACACAACTCCAGTGTTTGTACTCAGCCCTGGTACTGTAAATGGGAAACAAACAAAGTGGCTCGGACCGATCCACACAACACTATTCCAGCCATGATTTGTGTGTCAGCTAACAATAAATGACTCGCCCACAGACATTCAGTTTACTTTCTACTTTGCCAAGATGTGCTGTTTTTGTGATGCTCGCTTTAGTAGCAGGAGAGTTGTGAGTATCGCTCTCTGGAGCTGCTGTGCTGGCTCTGGGAAACCGTCTCGTCCTCACTGCCTGTTAGCTTCACAGCAGTAACTGTAGGGACAGTTAGCTAACCCACAACCTGGCTAACGTTAGTTACATTACTGTGCCGTTGTTAGCTCTATATCATGGTATTGGATTTCTCCAGAATCGCATAGTTAGGATTAATTAACGCCATTTATACACATGAACGTGTATGCACAAATCTGTTCTTTGTAATATTGGACCACTGGTTTAGGGTCTATTGGGTGGAGGGTTCTCCCTATCTAATCCTTTAATTGTGTTTCCTTTTTTCTTTTCCATTATGTAAAAAAATGACTATATAAATCACCCCACAGGTAGGCTACAGGGAGATCCAATAGGCTATCCAAGAATTATAAATCTGAACGAGGTGACCAGTAAAAAACAGGTGCTTACCATTATCACGCACATAATTTTCTCCATCCTTAAAAGAACAAGCAGAAAGGAAGTGTTAAGTATTTGATTAGCCTTCACATATTTAAAAACAGGAAATTCATTACTGCATCACTGCACATGTACTGAATGATGAAAGTATGTACTAAGGGTGCTTTTCCAAGCTCGCCTCAACTCGCCTTTGTTTGGTTTTCCACTGTGTAAAAGTTGTACCTGTACCTGCTTCCAGGTACCTTTTTCATTATCACCTCCGTCGAGGTTCTGAGCGAGCTGAGGCGATACTAAAATGTCACGTGAAAACACGGCAGACTGCTGATTGGTCAGTCATTGCACGTGTCAGACGGAGTATCCTGAATAACCCCACCATTTTTAAATAGTTTAGCCAGAGATTGCCTGATATACCCATTACTATTATGGCAACTCGGAAGAATACGCCGCGGTCAAACGAAACAACGTTTGTCTTCTTGCTGTGAGAAACAGCCACATCCCGACGATCACAAACAGCATACACTCGATTTCCACCATTGTCCTGTGTGTGTGGGTAGCGGATGTGTGTCGCGGCAGTTTCCTGCTGCGTCGCTATGACGACCAGGTACTATTGTGGAGGTACTATCTGCAATGGAAAACGGAGCGAAAAGCGAGCCGAGTCGAGCTGGTACTGGTAATGGAAAAGCGCCACAATTGATACACAAACTACCATTAAGGGAAGATGAAGAGAAACAAACAGATACTTTAAATCATTTGGACTTCAGCTTTTCCATATGTTTATCTGCTCTCAGGTTTCACTTAATTTGATCTATGATCTAAGGCACAGTCTTACTGTGGTGGGGGCGTCTGCAGAGTTGTTGGTGGTGGGGTTCCCTCCTCTCCTCAGGGGGGCTGACGGTTCACCACACAGCACACCTGTGGGCTTCCCACCTGGAAGAACAAGGAGACATAATGGCTCAGATCCACAAAAGAGGCGCAAAGACACTTGTACTTTAGATCTTTAAAATTAAAAATTATATTTTACTTACAAAAAAAACTTTTATAAAAATAAAAAACATAAGTGAAATTGTTCAGAGCTAAGGGCGATGTATGACCTGGAATGTGATGGCTAAGAATGCTAGAAAAGGTAGTCAACAGAGGACAATAAAAAGTCCAACTTGGATCTGATCTCCCGCTCCTGATGTAAGAAAGGAGGGCGCATTTCATAATAAAGGGCGAACATCTGTTGTTCGTTCGCCACACTGAAGTCTGTTTATTAGCCTGCAACCCTGTCAAATGCAACCACATTTGGGCAGCAACCGATCGTTGCAACTCCAAGCGTGGACACGCTGGACAGGTCATCTAGCATCACTCTTCCCATCTCGCTAGCGTAGCAGTGTGCCAGTGCCAGCTGCAGGTCCAATCACCACATTATCAAGCGCAGCAGTGCTTCAGCACCTGGACATCAGGCACGGGGAGAAAAGGATATCCAAATACCAACCTGAAAAATGATGGTCTGAATATTTCCAGTCAATTACAGCATGAGCATTATGACAACATCAGAAATATCTCTCATCACGCTGGGCACTTGCAAATGCATGGTTAAACTTAGGAGATATAAACATAAAGCAACACGCACTTACTTTTCGTCACTGACTCAATACTCGGAATATCACAAACTGGATCACACAGGAAGAAATAAGGATGTTAAAGGTCACATGTAAGTTAATCTAAACTATAATGTGGCTGAACTTGAACACTCAGTCTTTCTACACACACTGGCAAAATATGCTACTGAGGTACATGCATCATCTCCTTTACCTAGAGAATGTGAGTATTAAAGTGATAAGTGACAAGTATTCAGTCATAAAACGAAGTATTGGACAGATGATGGCACTAGATGAAAGGGGTCAGGGGATAACTAAAGTGAAATAAATCCTGACGGGGGACATGAATGTATGTACGTATGTGTGTATAGTTGAGACATATCACTCAAAACCACATACATGAACCACACGGTGGCGCAAGAGGCAAAGTCGAGGGATCACCGGAGTCATTAGGATTAATTCTCAGGGCACCATGGATATTTATACCAAATTTTATGGTAATCCACCCATTAGTTGTTGAGATATTTCAGTCTGGACCAAAGTGGTGGAACAACTGGCCAACAGACCGACATTGCCATCCCTTGGCAATGCTATAGCATGTCTAACCACAGGGGTTAGACATCAACAGTATCTGAGGATTATAGACTGAAACAGACTCAGAGAGAAAGGGACCTTGGAGTTTTGAAAACGGACATTGGGGAAATATTCCTTTGTCAAACGGCTGCAAATCCTTTCTTAACCATCCTGCCAAATACTGTAAGTCCTCCATGCTTCTTTCTTTACAGACATTATACAAAACACCGTGGGGGAATATACAAACCATACAGGGACTTTACTGTACTGTGATGTCTGCTAAATTTTCTTAATGCTCAGCTTTCAAATATTTACATTTAGCAGACGCTTTTATCCAAAGCGACTTACACACTCATACCGAAGGCGCAGCTTCGGGAGCAATTTGAGGTTCAGTATCTTGCTCAAGGATACTTCGACACACGGCTGAGGGAAGCTGGGATCAAACCGCCGACCTTCCGATTGGTGGACGACCGCTCTGCCACCAAGCCAAAGCCGCTATATTGTATTAAATATACAATATTAAAATTCTGATTACACATCATCAAATATCCCTTTGATACATGCCTAAATGAGTACATTAGTACAGGAAAACAGTGCACTGTGCAGCTGTGATGAATCTATAAGTCTATCTAAATTAGGTGCAAATATAAAACACACATTTAATTATTACAAGTACATAATTGACAGCATATAGAAAATATCCAACATTTACATTTAAACTTGACCTCCAGCAACATGATGATGTTGTTGGTCATCAGATGACAACTGGAAATATACCGTGTCAGAGTTTTCACAGAGTGTTTGGAAATTCCCAGAAAGGATTTAAACATAATTGGGGACCTTGTGTCTCAGCCAAAAGACGAAAGGGGAAATTAAGGTCCCACGAGGGGAACAACCCTGACCATTGCACTGCCATAATGGCCTGACCTAAGGACCCACATTATCTGGGACTTTACTTTGTAAGCATGCCCTCCTACACATTTCCTCCTACATTTTGTAAGTTCCACTTTCATACTAAATGTCTCTCTTACAATGATGTTCATTTATAATTCAAATATGAAGTGCTGTGTAGGCATTGTCCCTTAGTAACCTAGGCTGTTTTGCTTTGCTTTGATTTTCAATCCCCGTATTTACATATGATTAAAAAAAAGAAAAGAAAAAGAAGCTACTATCAAAATCATGTTGATGTGACATTTGTTGGGGTCTGTACCAAACAAATATGTTTTTTACATTCTTGCAAGATTTGTAGGCCAAGACGTCTCTGCAACACTACAGTATTTCATTAGAATTCTGTTTTGTCACACAGGTTCTGCGATTTGCATATTGCATTTGGTCATATTGCGATTGCGATTAATTGTGCAGACCTAATTTACAGGCACAATATAAGTTACACGTATCTTAGTGAGACAAGCCAATGTTATTTTCAGAATAAGTAAGGCTACTCAGAAAAGCTATCAATCGGCTTTTATGGGGGGGAAAAGGTTTTATGGAATTTGAAAATTTGGATTTTCTGACCATGTCCAAAAGTTTCAATAAAAAGCAAATATTTGTATGTGGATAGATAGAGGAGAACATCTGGGGCAATTCACACTGCCACTGTATTTGGTTGTGTTTTCTGTTTTTGCAGTGAATTTTTGTATTTGGTTGTTTTCTCATTTTGCAACATTTTTCCTAAATGCTGTGCATGTGGTGTCAATTTGTGAACATGTTTTCATAATGTGCTTGTTTTTTGTCTATATGCATGTGTTTTCTTACGTTGCAGTGCCTTTAGCTTTCAGGGACACCATATACAAACCTGCCAAAAGACTTTCTGGACTTACGTTTTCAACAGCGAAGGGAATGCAAGAGAAGCATGAAAGCAGAAAATAAGTGCACCTTCTGAAGTACTGTTCTTAAAATATTTTTTGAGTATTAATACTTTATTTAATTTGTATTTTTTATTTTGAGATTTTCAAATTATACACTACTTTTTTTTTTTTTTAAACAAAGAAATACTACATTTATATATTTCACTACATTTAGCTTCCAGCTATAGTTGGTAGTTTGAAGAGTAGCAGCAAGTCCCATTTGTGTGAGAATTCAAATGGGCAGCAGAGATGTGGCTTATGCTGCAGGAGTGATTTGAGAAGTTTCTTTGATGTTGACATTGTAAAAAAAGGTCTGTTGCCAACAGCCCTCAAGATGCTCTTATTTCAAACAGTTCAGGCATGGTGGACTTCTGTCATGTACAGAAGGTTTCCCAAGCGTTGGCGAAAGAACTGATACTTTATATGCTGCGCTATAGTCACAATTTAGCAGAGGAGGTGAATCTAACAAGGTTATTAACTGAGCATGATGTTTATGTTTAAAATTCTACTTTGAAATATAAACTATCTAGATAAATCAATTCCTAATTATATCATGTTAAAGTTGGACCAAACCTCCCCAGGGCTGCCATGCCAGTCCAATTGTCCAAGTGCTTTTGCATGATGGAGCGCAACACAGCCAATCACTGTCTCTCTACAGCAGTTGCAGTGAGGCCAAACAATGAGAAAAGCACTCTGTGACTATGAGGACACTGCTTGTTGATCCTGTTCAAAGAAGACAGCCATTCTCACTCATTAAATAAAGGTTCAAAACACTGTTAGGGCTAAAGGCTCATTTATCCCTCAATGTGAGAAGTAAAAGGAGGAAGAAAGAAATGTCAGAGGAAGAATGTGTGAAACCTTCAACATGCATTCAGCCTTTAACCACATAGAATTTCTTTAAATATCCTCTGTAGGTGTTGTTGCGTTTGTGACTGAGAAGACCAAAATAACATTTCTTTAGAATGAAAAACTATTTGTTTTAGCCACTTTATTTAGGCTGTTAAATATACTGCTATCTCAAGAAACGTGACAATATTTATTTATAAATCAACCAAAGCTGACCATAGTGCTGTACAGAAAAGAATAGAAAATAAATAAATAAGAAGAATAAACAAACTTAAAAACAATACTAACAAAACTACCACACACAATGATAAAACAAAAGTGAAAACTGTGGTCAAGGATTATTTAAATCTAGAGAGAATAAATATGTCTTTAGAGCAGACAAAGGCAGAAATAGAGGAGAGCTAATCTGATTTGGAGAGGTAGACTGTTGCAGAGTTTTGGACCTTCCTTGTTTTTTTAAGTCTGAATCTTGACCTGATGAGTCAACAAAGATCACCGGATCTCAGAGCTCTAGAAGGAGTGTACGGACAGAGCAGATTAGTCAGCTACTGAGGGGCCAAAGTATTGAAGGCTTTACAAAAATATAGTAGAATTTTAAAAACTGGCAGGTAGCCAGAGAAGTGCAGATAAAACAGGATGTGACTGTTAGAGTTACTGGCTCAAATTTACGAGTCCCAGTGAGGAGTCTGGCAGCTGAGTTTTGCACTAGCTGTAGACGGGAGTGGGAAGACTGAGAGACACCATAATAAAGTGAATTACAATAATCTAGATGAGATGGTACAAAAGCATGAATCACAGTCTGGAAATTATTCTGGGATAAAAAGGGTTTCACTTTAGAGAGTTGTCGATGATGAAAAAAGCATGACTTTAGTATTGATCTGTTTTCTGTAAATTTTAGGTTGCGATCAAACAGAACGGCCAGGTTTCTATAGCAATGAGTTTAATATGGGGCAAGAGGACCATGGTCAACATCAACAACAGAGATTACCCTAAGGCCCAAATAGAATTATTTCAATTTTATTTTCGTTTAATTTAGGACTTTACTTGAAAGCCAAAGCTTGAGGTCTTTAAAACAGGCCAACAGTGTTTTAAGGGAAAATAGATCTGAGTATCATCAGCGTATAGATGAAAGGATACTCTGTACTTAAAAATGGAAGCCAAAGGTAGCATGTCCAAGGTAAACTATACCGGCCCCAGGATTGATCCACAATTAAGAGGTATACTAGAGGAGGGCCGATGAACAATATGAATACTGAACCATCTGTTAGTCAGACATGAGTGAAACCACTGTAATACTGCCCAACAAAGGCCCACAGTTATCTCCAGACGTGTCAGGAACTCATGGTCGACCAAATCAAATACAACACTCAAACATTCTTAACAAAATATAATTTTATTTAATCTAATCAGGGAATTACTTTAAACAGCTTCCTTTTTGAAGTAAGGTTACTCTTTTTTGCTTGAATTCAGAATTGGGTCTTTAATAAAAAGGTTCATTATTGTTATTTCAGTTACCCTGTATTCATAAAAACTTTTTAAAAAAAGGTACGATTATATAGATAAAAATGACACTGGAAAATGTTGTCTTTCTGACGCAAACATCCCTCAACTGGCTGCTTTCCCATTTGGATTGCAACTCAGAACTCCCTGATATAGGCTTTGTGGCTGATAAACCACCGCCTTTGTTGATATAGAATCCTGGCTGATGCTATCACAAATAATGTCAGCCAACTGTGGACACACAGTAACATAAAAGCTACTGGGACTGATGTTACAGTCCATCATTCATAGGATGAGATTCTTGGAACGCCAGATGTAGTTAAAGCTGCCAAACATTTTCAGCTTTACACCTGCTATGGAGTTATATCACATCATTGGACTTTTGGACATTTCCCCAAATGTCACATAGTAAAAACTTTTAACAGCTGTTAACACTGCTGTTTTCCTGAGAGGGGAATGGCAACAGTGGCTAGCATTAGCTCCTGAAATGTTTTATGGTAGATTTAGCTTTTTTTCTGTGGATAACGTAACTTAACTGTGTGTTCAGCTTTATTAAATGTTTTTGTAAAGAGTTTACCAAGGGCATAGGTCTGCATTTGCCTTAGGATGTAGACTATGATGCTCATGTTGGTTATTTGTTGACCAAAAGAAGATAAAATAAAGATTTACGGTTTTTCTATCATTCAGGCCACGAAAATGGTTTTCTGGCTCTGTATGAAGAGCTGTCATTACGCCTGCTTTGCTTTTTTTACACTCAACCAAAGAATGTCGGCATAATGCTGCCCAAGTGTGTGATTTAGATGGCGGAAAGTACACCTTTAATGTATGCGGAGCTTATCGTCGTAGCGACGCACCAAGCAGTTTTATGCAGCACTACAGGTAAGAGGAAAAATATGCATTTTTGATTTTAGGGTGAACTGTCCCTAAGTTACAGCATCCAATAAGTGTTATGGTAAGCTGTCAAAATAAGATGGATATGAGAAATTGAGTTATAAGCTTTCACACTAAAGCAACAAATGTTTTAAGATAAGGTAGATTGTACCTGGCGGGTTGTTCCTTCGATTAGCATAGGGGTCCTCTGGCTCAGCGAAAACACTGGAGGCCATCTTGTTTTTCCGGACGGGAGGTTTCTCCTCATCTGCACCAAGTGAAATGTTGGAGCCACCACCAGGAGGGCGCAAAACCCTGGAAAGAGAGAGATGGTCAACACTGTTACTGAAAGCTGTATTGTACTGGCTGATTTCTCTAGAGTGTCTTCTCTCCATCCTATAACTATTTATAAAACAAAATCCTACAGAAATGCTGTGATTCAGACTAGAAATGTACAGAATTAATCACTGAGAAATTCTTATTCATTCATACCCATGTCAATAAAAGGTCAACAATCAATTTCAACTCATCATTCTGTAGAATATCTTTGCATTGTCTGGGCAGTCATATTCAAGTAGCGAGGAAAGACCCGTTGGTCCCAGCCGAGATAAACAGGTCACATCAAACATGTCATTCATGTTTCACACTGTACATTAATTACTCAAGGATTACAAAAGGAGTCCCTATAATGTGCCTCTATGGACTTTATATGTAGGCTACTGTTGCTCCAGCTCTGTTGGTGAGGTGAAGTTATAATTGTATAATATTACCTGTAACAGTGGTGTAATTATTACAGTTTGCCAACCCCATTTATACAAGGGTAGACTAAATATTACAAACACCTTTCAGTATAATGCAGTATAAGCACAAACTACAGCCTCCAAAATGACCTTTTTGAGTGTGGGATTTTTAGCAGGGTTCTTGTATTAGACTGCACTATTTTCAACTATGTGTGTCTAATAAACTGGCTTGGAGGTTTTTCTTGTGCTGTTTAGACTGGTATCTATCCACATTGATTATGTCCTTTACAAATTGAAAGCTAACAGCTTGATAGTGCTTTCGCATGGTTTTAAATACATTGGTCTAATGTATTTTTGCATTTTGCAGTACTCACATTGTTATTGCCACGCTGGGATCACAACTTACTGAAAACTCAATCGTTCATTAAACCACTGTGGATTCTAAATATGCATTATTCCAGTTTTGATATCACTGGGATGTCAGCGGATGTGGATTCCTTTCTTTACAGCTCTATGATGAAAAATATGCATGCAGCTCGGGTTTCTGCCAGGTGTAGCCAACTGTAACATGGCCATCGCCTCAATGAGGCCATATGCAGGGCAGGCTAGGGGATGTCTTGTACCTCACTGATCATAAGTGATCCGAAATCCACGGGGGCCCCACCCAACTGGAATGACAGATCTATTCAATCTTTCGTTACCAGACAATCAACACGAAAAGGTAGTGAGGAAATATAAACGCACGCCAATGCAAAAGGCCTACATTTAACACTATCGTTTGGTGCCGAGCCGCCTAGTCTGTACTTGCTAGCTAAGCAGGTTCTCTACAAAAGGGAGGGTACATGTGTGCTATCTTGCTAGCTAACGTTAAAAAAACGGGAATGGTCCATCCCAACGACAAAACGGGAAGGTGTGGTGCCGAGCTTTATCCTAGCATCGTCGTCCCATGCTCTGTTGTAACCATTTCGAAGCGGTGAAATAACAATTACGAGCAGAGGCCAAAACAAAAATGTCTTATATTGTACGTTAAGCTACGCGTTGTTGCGGTTAACGTCAGAGGATGCTGGACTTGTTGGCTTCATGGTGGCTAATGGGTAACGGAACGGTCTGAACAACGCCTTTTACCTGGAACTGCTTTTAGAACCGGGCTCCATCCCTTGGTATGTCGTGGTGGTCGTCATTTTTGCACAATAAGTCGTAAAATATTTATAAGTCTGACAGGATACACGCGAATTACACTTTCATTAGCAGTACTTCACCGCCTCATCATTGTCTGTCCTAGCCGGTGGTTCCCAATAATCAACCTGCCTCCAGTCTAAGTGGATCACTGTCAGTTGACCAGAAAGAGTTGCCGCTTTTCCGGTCAAATTTTCAAAATAAAACATTTTAAACTGACAAATAAACGTTGCGGCGATTTTTGAGGATACTATCAAAGTTGAATCACATAATATCTACATAATTTAATTAAGGATAACACTATTTACGGTTATGAATTTGTTCTTTATGAACCCATACTACAGCAAAAGTGACACATTTGGAGAGTAAATTGAAGGCAAAACGCCGTATTTCCGGTCTTTCTCGGCTTATTTCTGGGTGGTTCTTCTCAATACATCCATGGGTTCGACAGAGGTGTTGGTCGGATAAAGACCACTGTGGAGAGGGCGTTTCAATAGCCTAAGTACCGCCCAAAAGTGGACAGGTCCTTCTATGATTGGATCCTGGCACATTTATCAAGCCAGTGATTGGTTAGTTTATTTACATGACATGCGCGTTCCATGTGTGATGTTGACCCAGAAGTCCACCATCAGTTTTCAGCATGTATGAAAACAGCTATTGTTCATTTTAATCGTATTCAAGAACACGTGATCTAGAACTGATACGTTTAAAAAATAAGATCCAAAGCAGTTTGAGGCCAAATTCATTTCGTGCGTGCTGGTGAGTATCAGAGGGCCAATCTGCAGACCAACTGAATTATCCTACAGGAGCCATTTTCTGCTAAAGTGAGGACAGAGACACAATGTCATCATGCTGTTAGGAGACCAATATATAAATGTGCCATTATTTGAGACGGAGCAGCACCTGCGTCCAAGATACTAAGAAAACATAGCCTACTCAGAATCCTAAAGGTAAAATCAAAAGACAATTGGCAAACTGCAGCCTTATAGAAGAGTAGGCCCATCAATGTGATGAAAGGTCATTGTCACTTTTGTAGACTTGAAGCGAGTCTTGTGCTACAGACTAAACAAAGTTTAAAGTCAACAATTGTGGTCACGAGACAGCTATATGTGAGATTTTCAGATGTGGATACATTATGCCTTTTCTGGGGATGATGACTTGCACACAATTAACCAGGCAATGACGAAAGAGAGCTACCATGGTGCACACTCTTTTCTGTCTGTTTGTGTGTGTGTCCAAGGAAGAGCACAAAGTGCTGACTTGCATGTCTACCCCCCCCCCCCATCAGTGTAAATGGGAAAAAAACACTAACTTATTCCCACACAAATAGTTTGTTCCATGTTATTCAAGTGCAAGTCTCTCTAACCTTTGCAAATTAAAACTAAATGAAAACCATCTTAGGCTGATCTGGAAAATGACTTTTTTTTTTTTTTTTTTTTTTTATCATTTTTCAGTTTCCTTTTTTTTTTTCCCATTTTGTTTTGTTTAAGTGACAGGTTTAATTCATTTTTTTTTCAATTTACATCCTCCAAA
>CM022472.1:18611006-18695172 GCA_011952105.1 Coreoperca whiteheadi
ACACATCACTGGTTAAGCAGTTTACAGTTGCAGGCTAAGACACAAAATACATGGTTTTAATTGGCATTTCACTTACTATTTCTGATGATATCTGCTGGTTTAGACTCCTAAAGTATCCATAAAACAAACAGGGACATATGTTAAAAAAAAGACTCAATTTATTCCAATAATACATTTTCATTACAACAGATGTGAATTTAAAACGCAGGCTTACTTGAGAACAATAACAATTCCATCTGAATCAAAACCTCGATGACGTAGGCATAAAAACAAAAAAAGGACCAAGGAGTTTCCTACAAAACTTCCAAGGAAAAAAAAAAATAAAAAATCGTTTAATCATGACAAGCTTTTAATTTCTTCAGCTTGTTAGACTCACTGCAGCTTACAAGTTGTCTACACTGCGCACTTCACACATGTTAACATACGAATGACAGTGTGATTATATCTATCTACACCAACCGTGCTGCTGCCTTTGAGCAATTTGTAAAATTATTCCACTGGATGGTATCAAAACTGGTTATGAGCATTTGAAGACTGGGCATGTTCAGGGATGAAAAGGGGAGGTAGGGGTGTTCATAGGAAACAGTCTTTAAAGAGGAGAGCCACCGGTTTGCTGTTGGAACACATCAATCGTATCTTCATCCTCCATTTCTAGCTGTAAGAAAGAGTTCAAATGTCAGTTGAGAGTCTGTTAGTGGAGTAGTTTTGTGAAAGACTAAAGACATGAACATTATTCCAGTGCTTCTAAACTCATTCAGGCTTGAATTTTCACCTCCACACCAGTCCCCTGTACATAATTTTGTAGCACCATTTGACAGCTTCAACTCAAAATGAATGACAGCCGCTGTGACAATGCTGCTGTCAGAACACGGTTGTTCTCTGTTCGGCTGCATTTTTTCCTCTCCATTTCTTACTAACTCGACACTTCCTCCATGTGCTTCACAATAACTACATTTTCATACGAAGGCACTGGTAGGTTAGGAAGTGTTATCAATGCCAGTGAAGTCAGCTAATGCATCCAAAAGTTAGTTGAACAGCTATCTAAAAATAGATTTAGGCATTTTTTGTTTACTTTGTCGGCAACATTTATTTTATTACATCTCTTATAAAACACTTAAAGTCTCTCTGAGACTGCCAACAGAGAAGTAAATGAGGTTTTCCTTTATGTATAAGAAATATCGCGTATTAATCAAGCCATATTAATACAACTTCCATATGGACTGCAAGGTAAATCATAGTGTCGTACATTTATTAAACCTGTAAACAGTTTCCCACTACAATGCACTTCTTCAATTAAAAACGTATGTGCAACATCGTTTGAGTTTCAGAGGAACTTTGACCATAAAACATTTGTAAATCCTGTTGTCTCGCCTTACGCTTTCTTGAAATACTAAATAGCCCATAACATAAAAACGGACAAAATGTGAAATCCAAGTCATGCATAATGTCCAAGGTAGCAAGTCTGTGAAATTAGTATTCATTCTCTCATTTGTGTTAACGAAAAGTGATTCTGCAATGCTCATAAGTAGAGTTATGTAGCCATACCTGCGAGGGTGTGTCTGTTTCATTGATGGGCTGACCGTCAAATCGAAATCGTATTTGCCTCATTGTCAGCCCCTGTGGGGACAGAGAGAAAAATTAGGTTAAAAATATTGAAAGTCAACATTACGGGGCAAACTGGTGACCTCAGTGTTAAGGTGCCGACCATGAACCGTAACGTCCCAGGTTTGCGTCCCATCTCTCTCTCACCTCATATCCGGTTACCTCCCTACTGTCGGCTAACCCACGAAAGGCATAAAAATCCCCTCCTTATTAAAATAAAAAAAGCACCCACTATCAAGTCTAAGATCATGGGGACATGTTTTTAGAGCCCCGTTTTCATTGTTGTAACTACCAATGCGGTTCAAGAGTTTGCTTTACTAAGGCCCCAGAGTGCCATGTAAAATAATAGCAAAACTGGCAAATACCAATAAAATGAAAAAAAAAAAAGACATTTGAAAAAAAAAAAGGGGTTAATAAAAAAAAATCTTTCATAAAACAAGATATTCTGATTATTGTTTCAATTCCATTAATTTAGACAATACAAATGTGTGTCACAATAACCCGATATCAGTACTTTATGACAGTATGATCTAGTGATATGCAATGAGCAATAGTATATAGGCAATTCTGGTCTATTCCTCATTTGGATAAAACCTGGATCCCTCAGCTGAGTCCCTGGTCTCCAGTTTGACAACCATCTATTCAGGCTACCAGCATTGCAATGCACTTAAAAGGTGACTTCTTTTGAGGAGTAGTAGGAATTGTGTGGCAGTCTCACCTGCCGTTCACAATACGCTTTCATCAGTTTGCTGAGAGGAGTGTGCCTTTTGATCTTAAATTGCACCACTGAGCCATCCTGCCCTGCCACCTTGAGGTTGATGTGCTCATTGTTCTCTGTTTTCACTCCCTCCTGAAAGAGAGAAAAACAAACGTTTGCAGTTGCTTTCAAAAAGTGATGCATGGAGACACACGTAGCTTGGCACAATGGTGACACCTCCAGCATGCGCCTGCAACCACAGAACCCCAGCAGCCAGGGTCAGGCACAATTTAAGGTTGATGTAACGTTACATTAAGTAATTTCCGTAATGATTTAGGACAAAAGTATAGAACTATTCACAGCTCGTGTGTGATTTGAGTTTTTAAACCACCGTTGGATTTGTGTGACACCTGCACCTGGTGAGAGCAGAGGATTGGTGCACAGAAAACAACTTCAACGTTAGCATTAGCATTAAGCAAGTCAATTGACAATGGCCTACAACTTATAATAATGCTCAACGGCCTAGGCAGGATGGAAATTACAAGTTGCACGCACCAACAATTCCTCTTACCATGAGACACTTGGGTGTGCAGGTAACGATCGTAATCAAGCATCCATATGAGATCCGGTAACAGTTAACGGTTTTTGCTCAAACAATTACATTTTGGCCCGTCGCTGTTGTAACGTTACACCGCTTTCTCTAAACGTTACTCGGTTGTCTTCGGTTCTTGCTAACTACCTAGACATCCAATAACGATATTGCTACGTGTGTATCGCCAATACTGACAGTAGCAAGAGCGAGGTGTTGATTACGTTTATTTATTTTTTTTTTAAAAAGGCCAGCAATTAATTAGTATTTCTTTCAAACCGACCGGGTCTCGGACAGCTTAGCTTATTATGCTAACTTCACCCGCTAGCTTGCTAGCTAACGCGGTACATCTGGTGTATGCTGTTAGCCTCCTCTGTAAATATGCGACAGTTGATGAATCGGTCTCACAAGCAGCTTTTCACGGTATAATCTGTACACTTATCGCACACGGATGGGGTACACACTGCAAAGAACCCCCCCTCCTCCTCCTCCCTTAACAAAATCCGCTCCTCACCTTGGGTTTTTCGTCTGCCATGGTCGCTGCTGCTCTGCCTGCGCTTGTTCTGCTGCGGCTGCGCTGTCTGGCGCGCCACTTTGCTCCGGCTACAGTGCACACAGCTGCGCCAGATCAACTGAGCGCTCTTGAAATGCGCTCTAGCAACGATTTAAGTCCACTGCTTGCACCCTTCCAGAGTCCATGTTTAAATATTCGTTAACAGGAATACATTTTAATTGATGACGCATTTGCAAGTTGATACCACAAGTATCTGACCGGGAAAGTACTTTGAGGTGCTTGCACTGTAGTATTTCCATTGTACTTTATACTTCTAGTCCACAACATTTCAGAGGGAAAGGCTGTACTTTTAACTCCACTACATTTATGTGGCAGCTATGGTTACTAGTTACTTTGCAGATTCAGATATTACACATCAAACTCGTGAGTTAGTCAGTTAAAATTAGCTCTATCATCAATATGCAGCTTACATGTCAATGCACCAGCAATAACAAACCAGTGGTATAACATATAGAAATTACAGGGATCCTTGTGCTGCATTAATACTTTTACTTTTGATACTTTGTTACCTTGTTAAATGCAGGACTTTTACCGTAAAAGAGTATTTGTACACTGTGGTGTTGCTACTTTTACTTACCAGTAAGTAAAGAATCTGATTATGATGAAAAGAAAATACACCTCAACAATGGTGGTTAATGCCATTGATAATGGTCTTTAGACACTGAAAAATTAAGCAAGAATGTGAAAATTGTAATACAAATAGATCCATCTCATTCTTTATTATACCATGCACAGAAATAGTTCTTCAAAAAAATATGCAATGACAAGTTCATTTAAGAAAGACAAATAAATAATCTTATAAGAGATATGTAGAGAATCTCCTATATCTCTCTAAAACCCCCAGAAAGACAAAACTAAAGTCACAGTTTTTGATGAACACATGGTAAGCCTTTGAATTAACCACCAAGTTTCTATTATTGAAGTTTTCTAAAGGCTTACTCAAAGAAAATTTTTCCTAATTTGATATAGGAATCTCCCACACAAGTTCAACATTAACAGTTGACCCAGGGAAAATAACCTACCCCATAAGTTTGGTTTTCACAACATGGTCTAACTGTAGGAGCAAGGGCAAAGCTTTACATCGCATTAACTTTGCTGTTTTATCTTGCAGGAGTTACATTTTTATAATAAAATGCTATCCAGAGTGCACAGCCTGGATATGTAACAAGACACGCAAGTCATCAGAATCCACCCTGTTGCTACATAATGTAACATATAAAAAAAATGTCTGTCTGAATATTTGGTAACATTCCTCTTAGACAGACCACTACTGATTTGGGTCTTACTGCAATACTGAAAGTGTGCATCATAACAAGAGTATGCAGAAGAAATACAGCTGCTGATTAATACCATACAGGAAACTGACAGATGTGATTCCTTCCTCCCCAAGCCAAAATAAATAATACAATCATGACAATAAATACTGAAAAACTAATAAGCGTAACAAGAGTCTGAGCTATGAGTTCCTAGGAACTCAGAAGACAAGTTAAAGTATTCGGTAGTAACTGTGTGGCATATGGGAAGAATTCAATGGAGAGTAACTGATTCTCAATGAGCCAATCTGTGAGTGCCTTTTATTTAGCGACAAAGTGGCTCTTGTCTGCTCCATTCCAAAGTCTTCAGCGTAAAAACTTTGTTATCATACATCGTCATGTGAAATGCTGGTCACATGTTCATATAGCCCTGGCTTCACAATCTCCTTCAACATGTTTTTGCTCTATATTAAGACTATCTGGCATTCAAAAGTGCAAGTATTCTCAAAAATCTGTTCTGACATGATTGAGGAACAGGAGTAAATATGAATAGCAAAAGGGTATAATAATAGTAAAAACCTAATAACATAGCAATATTTAACATTACCAAGGATTTTCCCACATAACCGTCATCCACAATCAACCACTTCACACCATTTGTTACTGCACCACACTGACTACCTCTGGCACTGTAGTAAAGTTTAGGTTTGATGTACGCTACAGGACTTTGGCTATTTCAGTGGGCCATCTCAAGCAGAAAAACTCCTTCAAGGTCCATTAAAGTTGATATCATATTCTTCAAATTTGAAGGGGTAGGCAGGGCTATAGAGCCCCCCAACTGTCAGCAGGCGGAAACTCATTCACTTCCCCCACTTCCGTGTGTGGCTGCTCTCCCAGCGTGAATGTCAGTTTGTATCTCATCCGAACCTTTTCCTGCAAAACACATACACACACCGAGATTGGTAGCTTTCATTAGCTTGCTGGAACACACACACGATCTTGTGCATGGTCAATGTCAGTGATCATTATATCCTCAAAGCATACTGGTTGGCATGTAAGACTGTAGGAAGAGTTAATACTGTGCTGTACTGTTTGACCTCAAACATGGGTTAAAAAAAACACTGCTGAAGTAAGAAATTGAACTATCAATTAAAACAGTACCTCATGCATTAAGAGATGTATAAACACCAAAAACAGCTCAAGGCTGAGCTCTACCTTGAGAGGATTTGCAAGCAGCATGACTTGAGTGACAGAAGCAGGGGGAAGGATTGGGTTAAAAGGAGCCAGTTCTGTCCCTGAGGGTGGTTGCAGTCTCACTTTCATCATCTGGAGAATTGGCAGAACAAACATCCATGTTCATTAAATGGAAGCAGCAACCCACCTACATTTCTTTTTCAGGCAAACATTTAGTTTAATGAGTTGAACATCTGCCAAAATGAATACTTTTAAATATAAACACACACATTGTGTAGCTTCCTATGCATTCCTCTATAACAGTGATTTCACAGAGGCACAGCAGGTTTTACCTTTGGCACAGCAGCCTGCAGAACAATGTTCCTGACAGGCAGAGGGGCTGTGTTAAGCATGGACGCCACCATCACCAGTACATCAGGTCTGCCTGCTGGACAGTCAGTGGCAAAATGCAGCAGAACACGGACCCCGTTTTTGTCATATGCTGTCACAGGACACACTTTACCTTGAATACAGCACACAAAGGAGAAAAGCAAAAGGTGATTGATCAAGACCAAGGGTAATTGGGGAAAATATCACTCAGTGTTTTTTCAAGTTTTATCAAGTTTGCCACTCTCACCACTAAGTGGCAGAAAAGTCTAACGTTTTCCAACCACCAATCGTCTCAAATAAGGAGGAAGGTATTGTTTTCTAACTAAAAAGCTTACTAATTGTCCAGTACTATAGAGACATGAACTCTCCCCCTCTAGGTTTTTAAAATCTCTTTCGTGATTATCCTCCATGTAGGGTATTCTATCAAGTTTTGGGGATCAGGTAAAATGTTTTGTTTCGACTGGCATTGTTGAAATGGCAACTAATTCCCAGAATCATTACGGTTGAGGTACAACATCCCAATATTGTCTGCTATGTTCAGCTTTTGAGGCTGTAAGGCCTATTATGTAGAATTGCAATGAACGACCTGTTATAAACACTATGTAATCTGTGCACAATATATTAGATTCTTGGCAAATGTGATTAAAACATATATACACACACAGGTTCATAGTTACAGGTCTACAAAATAGCATGGAGAAATCGGACTCAATGTGATGTCCTTGTTTGTCTCAAATATTTTTCTGTCATACCCTCTCCTACATATAATTATGAATAGCAACAAAATCAAAATCAAAATACTCATAAAACGCACAAAAGAAGGCATACAGCTTATTCATGGAACTCACTTGGCTTGATGGCATCCAAAGGGACAAAGACATTGGCCAGGGACACCTCTTGTTCCCTGTCTGGACTGGCCTGGTTCAGAGGGAGGACGGGGGACAGCGAGCGTAACAGAGGGCTGTCATCTGCCTGACTATTGGCAGGTGGGGGAGTGGACCCTCCTTGCATCCCTCCTAGGAGCAGTGAGGTGGATGTGGTGGAGGTGACACCAAGACTGCAAGACCGGGCAGCAGGAGCGCGTAGATCCTCGCTCTTGACCAGCAAGCTGCCAAAGTCCATCCCACCAGGTGTACTGTGTGGATAATTCAAGTGTCTTTGTTAAAGACATTACAGGTCCCATAATGCTTGAACTTATAATATCATAAATAAACATTGATAACCTATGACTACACTATGCAGTCAGGTTTAGTAATCATTAGAGGAATACAAAGGTACTTTGCTTCACACCAATACAATCTCAACAATTGAAACAAGTGGTAGCCAGACACTTAGCATGACCACGTTAGAATTATCTTCGCATTTTGATTAAACCTATATTATACAAAGTACGCTTATGTTTTAATATGTAATTTGGAAACTATTCTAAAATACATTCACGAAAGCATTTTAACCTCTGCTCTGCGTGACGCTGCTCTGACACCCACTTTGGCAATCTGTGCAAAAAAAAATACTGGAACAGATTGTGGGCATGCATCTTTTACTGAGATTCTTTTTTAAATGTGATCTAGCACCCAAGATATTGTGTGTGACAGATGGACAGATTGGCGTTAATCCATATTCCCTCCCCAGTTTCACCTCGTGGCACGAGTGTTACTCACTTTTTAGGATTGCCCAGATCCAGCAAGGCAAGGTCTTGCAGATTATGACTGAGAGAAGGTGAAGTGGAGACCTGTTGTGGAGTGACAGGGGAGGCTGAAGGAGCCAGCGAGGCCATGCTGAATGACTGAGCAGCTGGGGCCGCGGTGGTCAATACTGAACTGAGGGGCTGTGGAAATATGACTGATGTTGCCGAGATAGATTTTGAAGAAACCAGAGGCATGGAGAAGACAGAGCCAGGGAAGTTTAAGGCAGAGGCAGTTGTAGAAGACTTCATTGGGCTAACTTGGGCTACTGTCACAGAAAGGGCATTTGGAAAAAGCGAAGATGTAGAGAATGCAGGAACCGAAAGCGAAGTGGTGTCAAAAAGATCAAAATCTTGACTGGAATTCTGGAATACATGGTAAAAAAATAAAAATAAATAAACACTGCTATTAGCAATAAGATAATACTTGACATTAATATAAATTATTGCAATTCATTTAAATACCTGTAAGGATGGCAAATGATTGCTCAGGTTTACATTTGTTGATTTACTTGGAACAGGAACAGGTTCGTTGAGGCCTGTAAATGATATCTACATGTAAACAAGAACAACAATGTTGCCGGAAAAATAAATTCAAGAACATCATATTGCTTGTTACCTAAAGATAGTAGCTCTTCATCCAGCAGAAAGTGTGCTGCAGAGGGTGTACTGGGGCTGGGGGACTGAGGGTCAGCGGCAGACCCACACAGCAGGTCAGCAGGAAAAGACCGAGAGGATGTCGGGGGGTGCTGCTCCTGAAGAGAGGTGCTCTGGATGTCCAGACCCACCAGGTCAATCAGAATCTCTGACTGGTTTGTGCGACCGGTGCCTGTCCAGTGAAGAAAAACACAAGCACTGAGAAAACAAAGATGTATTCATTTTCAAACAGGTAATACTGTCCGTGTCCATCCATCTGTTAAGCAAAGTCTAAAGGGCCAGTTCACACAAACACATACGTGTGTATTACATCCACAAGTATTCCTTAATAAATTATTATTATTTTATTACCTTGAAGTACAACAACAATCCTGACATGCTTTGCACATAAACTGTGCTTAGTTGACATTCTGGTTTGGCAAACCAGTATATTCTCTAGGCATGCTCATATGAACAGTTTTCTTATTCAGATTAGCCTGGAATTTCATTTATAACATTAGCTTGATGTGGTCTTTGCACATTTCTAAATATGACCTATGCCAGGTTTCTCTACCTATAGGCTTTGTTTTACCCAATGCATATTAAATCAGTTGTGATACGCACAAAATACAAGCTTTAATTGAAAAGATCTAAGAAACTGCATTGCCAAATGGCGTATATATTACCATAATCCTGTAAACATACAATTCTCTGCTCATACCAGTTAAAATGTACCTTGTCCGACTGATGATTGTGCTTGTTGTGTTTCTTCAGTTCTTCCATTGACGGTCTGTCCTTCCACAATCTTCTTATAGGAATTAATGACGTGGGAGAGGTCATCACTGGCCTGCAGGATGTCTCCTGATAAGTGCAATTTAAAAAGGTTAGACTCGGGTAAGATTTAGAAAAATGTTTGAAAAAAACAACAACAATCTAATGTTTTCCACAGTGTTTGCTAAATTTAGGAACTGTATGAGCATGTTTTTTTGAGTCAAGTGGGCATTCAGGTCTGACAGGATGTTGGTCTTACGTCAGCACTTTCTATAATTAAAATTAGTATAGCGAGAGCACGTCATCAGAATCAACAGGGCCACATTTTCTTACCCAAGCTGCTGTCATTATCCTCAGTGTCAGTAGCGAGCTGAAACACCGTTTGCCTGAGCTTGTCACAATCACCATACAACTCCTGGGAAAATAATTAAAAAACAAACAAACAAACACATAAACCCAACAGTGTATATTCACATTTTGAATCTCATTCTGAAACTACTATATTAATGGATATAATAAGAAAAGTTTCTCATGCATGGTAAATGTCGCATTAGACTATGACATTAAATATGTTATTATTACACATCTGGAGAGGGTCCTATCATTGCATGAAGAGTCCTTATGTTCATGTTTTAAATACCTTAGCTGTTCACTGAGTGTATTTCTTTACCTGATGAGGAAATTTGATAAACTGAGTTCTCCTGAAACATGCTTGATATTTAATGAAGGACTGGATTGTCTCAGAACGAGGCTGTCTTCATTGCTTCCCACAAGGTTAAATTAAACGGTAGTAAATTACTTTGCGCTGCCTTGGGGCTGAATGGGCAAGGTTAATTGTAACAGTGTTTCCAGAAAGGTAAATTAATGCCAAAGACACAAGTGAAGTTGTTAAAAAGGTCATTTGAGGCTTATCAAGTGGATAACGAACCCTAATGAGCTCTTTGTCTCCGTCCGTGGAGTCTTCCGGGCTGAAGTGAGCAAGCATCTCATTAAGGAGTTTGACGCTGTTGTTGACTGCCTCCACTGTGCTTTTTTGCTTTGTCGCTTTCTGTGTTCTTACCTCGTCCTGAAAAAAACCCCAAATAAAAACGCTGAGTTGCACTTGAGTATAAACAAAAGCTTTGAGATGAAAACGGAGAAATGTGTGCAGTAATTTGCTTCTAATTTCTCTAGAAGAAAGCCACCAGAACTCAGGCTCAAATAAACACACAAACATTTCATTTTGACACTGACACACCTCCTTGACCATGTTCTTGATGAGCCGATTGGCCTCTTGCAGATCTTCAGGCTTTTTGCTCTTCAGCAGCTCTGATAATCTCTGTGGAGGGATGAGAGAACCATCAGTGAGTGAGTAAACACTCAAGCTCATTTCCCACAGATTACCCAGATACAAGCAGCAAAGCCATACCAGCTCCCCGACCCTGAAAAAACAAATTCATCCATAGATCAACTACAGTCAACACAGAGTACACATGCAGTCGTGACCCGTTTTGGTGTGCTGTAACCAGTGAGATATTGGAGCGGGGGGAAAAAACCCAAACAAGAGCAGCTTCAGTGTTGTAAATGCACATTAAATATTAAATCCTATGATTTTTCTGTGGGATGCTACCATGCAAAGCCTTTAGTCAGTGATGCAAGAGCAAGAAAGGGGAAGAAAGAGAGGGAGAAAGACCCTCTTCATCTTTTGATCCTTTAAAACTCTCATTCTACAATATGTTGTGAGAAAATCCTGCAATCAAAAATTCCACTGAAGAATGAAAAAAAAACATGAAAGTATATTACTATGACAGAATAGTTTTACTGGTCAATTATGAGATTTACTTTTTGCCTTTTCATTTCTTATAAAAATGGGCTACAGGTACCAAATGACACCTACAACGCATCACACATACATATTGTACTAAACACACATATACAGTAGGTATAAGATAGGGTATAACAGATACATTATCTTACATTTTGATTATGATCTACCGTGCCGATAAAACATTTAATTGAAAATCTGTATCTGTAACAGAGATAAAACAAGAGAAAGAGGGAGTTATGTGCAGTGAGTTGCAGTGTTCAACAATCACATTCCAAAATAATTCTTCTTACCTTGCTCTTCTTCTCATCATCAAACACAGGATTCTTGGGTCGTGGAGAAGGTGATGGTATTAATGTCGCATCAAGAGGGATTTCTGGATCTACTAAAACAATACCTAAAAAATAAAAAATAAAAGACAGCTAGAAAGCACGACACAGTCATAACTGACTGCTCAATGTATTATTTTTGGATTGTCACTGTTATCCAAATCATATTGTTTGTTTTACTATGTTATTATATTATATCAGCATATTTTAACAGTTTTTAAGTGGTGTCTCACCCTGTGCCTTCAGCATCTGATACGCTTCACAGATCTTTGCTTCATCTGGTAGAGACATAGTCCAACTGTACAGCATCTCGATCACTTTTGTCTTCACTGTGTCTGATACTTTGTCTCCCAGATACTCAAAAATAATAGAGAGGCATAGCTTAGAATGACACAAAACATCAATTCAAGTAAACGTATCCCCATTAGCGGAGGACTGAACATCTATATTACTTACTTTGGGTGAAACCACCTTAATTAATTCATTTAAAAACCTAAATTTCCCAACTTCATTGTGAAACCTTCGCCCACAGTTCTTCATACAAGCCTCGAGAACCTAGAAAAGAAAAACAAGCAGAGATCAATATTTTCTAAGTGTACCAGTTTATGCCAAAGGATGTCAAAAAGAAAACAACAGTGAAATGATCACACTACAGACTGTTAATGCTTGCATCGCCTCCCATTCTTGAGGGGACTGAATCTTGTGAGCCAGCAGTCTAACGGATATTTGTGGGCTGAAAAATATGTCAGAAAGAAACAAACCAATGCTAACTCAATAACAAAAGCAATCCAGAGGCTGGGTTATTATAGGCTTTATGATGAATGCCATGTGTTTACCACAATGAGGACACACAAGAGCAACATTACATGGCTGTGATTCAACGTAATGGTTGAGATTTGGTTTACTGAAAGAATGTGACCCTACCCTTCTAGCTCCTTATTGATTTGGTCACAGAATCCCATTACATACTCCCAGTCTTCCTGTCTGTTGGAAGGGTTGGTGGCTTTGTCTGAAAAAGAGAAGTATATGATCTCTCATGAACATGCAGCCCTGATAGACACATTTAAAATCTTGCCAATAGATACACCTAAGGTTACAGCTGTGCGTCGAAGTACCCTTGAACAAGACACTGAACCCCAAAAATGCTCCCGAAGCTGCGCCTTCGGTTTGTGAATGTTCTCATATGTAAGTCTTTGGATAAAAGCGCCTGCTAAATGACTAAATGTAAACGTAAAGAAGCCACCCGGTCACAGGAAAGCTAATGAAGGCTGGACCTCTGTGATACATAAACTTGACCAAGACGTAACATTAAGTCAAACCACGATTATCAAAGCTCAATCCCTTCCGAGACCAGTTTCCAGTTGCCACACGCTTTTTGCGTATCTTACGTTATGAATTCTCTAACCCAAACTCTTATCCTAATCCAGTTTGAACTTGGATTAGGTTAACGCCTGGAGGTGTTTACAACAGCCGTCTTTAACTACAGGGAGCAAATTCAAAAGTGTATTGTGGCTCACCAGTAGAATATAATAACGTTAATCACATTTCTGACATTCAACATGCCGACTATTGAGTCCAGGACACAAGTAAACACAACGTCAAAGCTGATTTTGGCTAGCAAAAGCCATCAGTTGCCAGCAACTGTCTGTTAACGTTAGCCACTTTCCCGAAAACACAGAAGAATGGTCACGACACTTTTCAGATTCGGCAATGTCACGTGAGTCCCTGTAACGTTTCAGACACGGCTACGGTTATGCAGCACACCAGTGCACACCTCTAATATGAATAAATGACCTGAAAAACTAGTTAAAGTGCGAACTTACTAAGCCAGGACTCCAGCGACTCTCCATCATCCGCCATATTGGCACTCTGAAACAACGCGTGACTCCTGCTGCGTTCACGTGCTGACAGACAAATGGGAGTTGCTGATTGCTAGATCGTGACCTTTTTTTAAAAAAAATACAGTCTTATGTTCGTAACCCATTGACATGAATTGATTGATTGGGTGAAGCCTGAATGTTCTTCATTTTGCCGAGATGTGACGATATGAACAATGTTTTTATGTCATATTTCTATGTTAGTGTGTAGCTACATGTTTTTTTTTTTTGTCTTTAATTTATATGTGTCACACACACAAAATTACAAGCAAAATGGACGTCCCTCTCTTCAGTCTGCTGCTGCCAATGAACCATTCTGTTTTGCATCAGACCTGCACATAATGGGTATTTCACAAGACGTCCTGGCGCTCCCTTTTGGGGCATAGAAAACCGAAGGTCCAGCATGGCAAAGTGATTTGATGTGTGTTTGGATCGCAATTTTACCAAGTTTGTAGTCATTCCTTTAGTATTAAACAACCCTTTCTTTTAGACATGTCTAATAATGATTTTGTGACCATGCCTGACCCTGAGCATTCCTGAAACCTTGATAAATAAGGTCGGAGGGGTCACCTTTCACGCTCCTTCAGTCTTGCCCTGTACCACAGCAGCTAGACATTACTTATCCGGACATCTATACATATTTGAATCACCAGGTAGCATTAGATTAAGCGTTGTCTGTAATTAACTGTATAATCTGGGCAGATATTTAGTTGGAGACGACAGTCATGGCTACTATACCAAAACCTATGACTGTACTTTAGCAGCCTCCCACTCAATATATAATGTTATCAGTAGTAGGGCCTAACTGTCACCAGCAACATTTTGCTATTTACCACACTGAGAGTTTATATTCATGTATCTTATGTGCCTCAAATCTCACTGTGAAAGCTTGGTTTATTAGTACGGTTGTCTCTTGTTTCACTGTAGTTTCTCATGTTAACATATGGTGAAGCCAGAACTGGATACCAGACCCCAAAATGGTGCTGATTAATTCCAATGAGAATTGCTCCCCTGACGCATATGCCCAAAACGTTTTCTAGCTTCCAAGTTTACTTCTGGGGTATGTGGCCCACTGAATATGCGCAGTAGTGTTTCTCCAACTGGCCCCGCCCGCGAGTTTCCACTCACACATAGACATTACATTGTGATAATGTCACAGATCTTTAAATTGTTTTTCTCGGCTCAAGGAAAGTTCATATAGTACAAATATAAAACCTCCATGATTAAAAATTCCTAATAGAAAGAGTCATAATTGACCTTGTTTGCAGTTCAAGGGGTCCAGTCTACAGGTTTCTCTTTTATAATGGTGGCCTATAGGGATAATGGTTTTTGGGCAACAGGGGAATTTTTCCATACAGTACCATGAGTGGCCACTGGAAAATATTGGCTGCAAGTCCAAGCAGCTGTGCCTAGCCAGTTCTTATTATACATCCATGGGTGAAGCATTATGATTTCCCTCCATTTGCACTCTGCACCATTGCACTAATTGTCATAGCTCTTCCGGGTCCGTCACGTGATTCGCACTGGCCCATCAAGACTAACTAACAAAAATACATTTATCTGTTTTTTTGACAGCAGATGATGGATAGAGAGAGAGAATAGAGACAGACAGATAGCAGCAGATGATGGAGAGGTGAACAGTGCAGCACTACACTGAACCGTATCTGAAAAGTGTGTGTTTGTGTGTGTGTTTGTGAGAGAGAGAGAGAGAGTGAAAGAAAGTTAATTTTCAAATTAAATAATGTTAACATGAATACATTTAACTGCTTTTCCAATAAATGTTTAATGATAGCAGTAACCTGTTTCTACTCAATATGAATACTGATTACTAACAACTACTAATATATCATTATATGATAATTAATCTGTAATTAAACTAACCAACAGTTATTGAGGTACATTTTAATTTTTCAATGACTAAGACATGTACTTTGAATGTAAATAAGGTGCCAAAGTGCTTAAAAAAAGCATAAAAATAGATCTTGTATATCAATGTTTTTTTGCCCCTTGGACTCCCCTTCAGAGGTCAGGGCCCCAAATGTCTTGTAATACAAGAATGGCCCCTGACAGTGGGGCCATATTTGGAGTTCTATTTCTGGAAAGCTGGGCACAGTTTGTGGAAATACCGGATTTAAATGTTGGTTTCACCTCAGGCAAATAATTATGTTCTCATCCCAGGCAGACAGTGACCACGGAGGGCTGAGGTCACATATGGGGCTACAAAGTCGCCAGAAACAAAATTACAGGACAATGATGCTGATTCATGCCGCTGGATGTGTAAAGTACAGTAGCTTAGTTACTGCTAACATGTTAACCATAACACAGTTTTAGGTCAATAATAGTATAGTATCTACCATCTTGTTTTGGGGATATTTTTCCCCTAGTGGCAATTTTTTAATAATGTCAAAGGTAGAACTGAAGGCTACTTAAAAATTGTAAACAACAACAACAACAAACAAACACATGTAAGACTTTTATCAGATGATTATTTAGTTTATTTAAGTTGAACTTTGAGATACTTGCTTCAGTCAAGAAATAAAAAATAGTAACACAACATTGTTTGGAGACACCCACCCAACATCATTTAGAGGATGGCCAAGCTGTTCCCCTGCTGTGTATGATGGCATGTTTCTGTCTGGACTTGTTTCCTGGCAATGCAGCCCTTCATCACAGAGGCAGCTAAAGGCTCTTTATGACCTCTTTATGAGAGTCAGATGAGCTTGGCTTTCCTGCCACTAAAGCCCACATTATACAGTATGTTCTTCAGAACACGCCCACCTCTCCTGGAGAGCAGATCACCAAACTCCTCCACTAGGACGTCTCTCCTCCATTGTCTCTCAGTTTAGTCTGCTCCCCTCTGAGCTAGCAGATGTGACTGCAACAGCAACCACAGAGATACTGATCTCAGGATGTCCTCAGCTGAAGTAGGACATGGATCGCAATGCTGCAATATAACAGTTGGCTCCACATTTCCCAAATCATAGGACTGATCTGGAAAGTATTATGGGACAGCCCAATCAGCCTGTAGTTCACCTCATGTGAGCTTCTGAGGAGGCAGACAAAGTTACTCCCGGGAGCCAAGCGTCATCCCACCTTCTGTGCTCTTCAGGCAAATAGTGTGACTGCCAGTATAGCTCCAGGCCAAGATTTTCTACAGCCACCGCTGTCACTGCACCTCAGCCAGCTCCCTTTCCTTGTACTCCAGATGCTGCTTCCTGCTTTCCACTCCTTAACGTTTTGCTGCCAAGGCCTGGTCCAATAAGCCTCCCAGGACTCTGGAAAAAGAGGCGAGAATGACATGATACAGGGGGGTGTTTAGATTAACGTCCGGCCATCACAATGGGTCTTTTCTGAACCAATTATGTCCTGCTACAGAGCAGTCCTCATATGATCAGATTTGACCCCACTGGATCAGTTTAAAGCTGTGTCTCTCTTCACAAACACATCCACCACATTCTGTTTCTACTACACACTAAATGCCAGCTGCTGAATACCCTTGTGTATCTCATATTGTTACGAGCAGAGCGGCATCTCCATCTCATGTAACCACACCTGTCCATCCGGTCTCTATGCTTTTGTTTGGTATTCCCACTAGCAGAATTCTCCCCCTGCTCTCCTCCTCCACATTCAGAGCTTTGGGATATCATGCTCGGCATAAAGTAGTTCAGAGTTTTGGGGCTTTATCTACTAGAACCTCTAATGCAGTGAAATGGTCGGCTTTTTGAGCTGCTGTATAGAGTAGGGCACAGATCCCACATCTTACCCTTTTTTTCACATATGTAGTGGATATAGCTCTATCTCTATCCACAGTCATCGTCCTGTCATTAGAGTCTTGGTGAGAAACAAAAGATAACAATTAGGATTTAAGACATTGTGTGCGAGAGGAGGAGGGTTAGAAGCTTTGTCCAACAATTTTTGTAACTTTCCGAAACTGACAACCACGCCCACTTCACGCAGTGACTAGGCAGGTGAGCTGAGGTGAGAAAATATGCAAAATATGCAGGTTTTGAACTTCTCTTTCAAGCTCTCACACAAACTAGTTTGTTTCAAACATACCCAAACCTTTTGTGCTTGTTGTTGGTGTTGGGCCTTTGTTGCGAAACTTCCCCCCTGTGGAGCTGACATGCTCAAGTCTGTCAGGATGGCAGTCAGCAATCCCACCAGCTGATATAGCCCTGATGAAACTCCTAGTAGTGCTATTGATAGATAAATAGCCTACTGATGGAATTTTTGTTCAAATGTGGTTACACTTCCTATTTAAAAATGTGGAAGCTTTATCAAATCTTTGAGTTATCCCATTTACACACTACAAAATGAAGTGTAGTTAGAGAATTATAACTACTCTTGCTTAGTGGCTTTACTGCCAGGAACCGCTGGCCTGTCTGCGCTTGACCTAATTGATGACGATCATTTCATATTCTCCCAGCTCCTTTTACTGTGAGGCCATGTGGTGGCACTAACAGCTCATAGAGGATCTACGGTCTGCATTTATTATGTGTTGTCACCTTCAGCAGTGAAATAAAGCAGCATTTTGAGTGTGCTTGTGTGTGTGTGCGTCACAACCTTTCACAGTGGTCGTCAGCACTATTTATCTTTTGAATTGTATGGTTTGTGTGGTGAGGAGTGACACATTATTGGAGTTTATTCAATTCAAATCTATTAACTGAGGCAGACAAATGAGAAAGGTTATCAGGCTGATAAGAATTTTTTTTTTTTTAAAGACAGAACCACAGAGACTTTCTCTCTCTCATCCCAGCTGAGAAAATGCTGATTCATACTGTGCAAACAACTTCTAGTATACACATTTTATGTTTCACCTATAAATATAAAAGGGGTAGGACCATAAAGTCTGGATTGGAAACAATAAAACACGACAAAATGTTCATCTGCCATAGTTAAACACAGTTTTAAGCCAGATTTATAGCATGGATTTTCTTCCTCAGCATCTGTTTTCATGTGAGGAAATCTCTTATTTCTTTTTCTTTCATTCTTCACAGGGAATTCAGTTTCAAGCTGTATGTCAGCAACATCGGTAAAGCTGCGGGAGGCTCAAGGCCAACTTACCAAGTATAAACTGCTGTTCCAGCAAATGCTCACCTTATAACTAAGAAATGCATCTGTTGTCATTTGTAAAGGGAAATGTGGGTGAACGTATAGTGGATCAGCTTTCATTCCTATCATTTAAACAAATAACCTGATGTTCAGTTTTTTGCAAATAAAGCACAAGACCAAAGTTGTGAAAAGGCCTATCAAACACATTTTATTGTTCTACTTTTACACACAACCCACATTAAACAAATTTGATTTTACAGTCCATACACATCCATGCCAGCTCTATAAATGTCATGCAAAATGTGTGTGAATTAATCACACTAGAAAAGATTATTTCAACTCATGATTTGCTTTGAAGAATTATCAGGCTGTCGGCTCTGACTGAGGCAAGACATTGGCGCCTTATGTCACATGTTATGTTTGAAGCTGGTTAAGCAGTCGACCTGGGTTGAGGTCATTACTGATTGACTCAAGTTAATAATTGAAAATTGATGACTTCAAATGTAGATATCACACAAAACTGTTCTCTCCTCCTCTCCATCAGTCTTTCTCCACTAACACTAACTACCAACAGGGCTTTATGAAACCACTGTTTCTGTGGAGCAAACACTCTGTATTGCACAGTTCATCATCTTCAGTCTAATTCAGAAATTTCATTTCTCAAACAGCATTCATAAACATGGGATTTTTAAGGGAAGTGCCTATAAACACGTTTGTTCTTTGAGGCAGTAATGAGAAGATGCATCCAGTTACATTTTTTGCATACACATCAGCTGATTTTGTCAATTCAAAGGTTGTGCTCATCAAATGATGTTTGACATTTAATTTGTTTAAAAATATGAAAAGCAAAAAGTTTGTTTTGTTAAAAATATTGATATAAAATGGTAGTATAACATTTTCTTTACACTATGTGCCTAATCAAATGAAACATCAAAACAGACAAGAGTTTTTTTCTGGTCAAAAAGAAAATGAGCTTAACACAACCAGATGAAGGTGTTTCACATTCTTTTCCACCATTTGGCATCAGACTTATCCAGGACCTGAATGCTCTCTCTACACTTGAAGCCCAGCTCCCCGTCCTCCTTAGCCTCACTGTCAAACAGCGCCAGCATACTCTACATACGAAACAGGATGCAAGAGAAACAGGAGTTATAGTTAATTTTTGTATTGTTCTTTGTTTGTTTAAATAGCTACTTAGTTGGTTGTTAATTTGCAGAGATAAAGATTTTAAGTTATCAAGTTATCAACATATATTCATGATTTTGTTAATGTCACATAATGTTTCTGAGACACTGACTAAAATAATCTGTTGGAGTTAAAACTAAAGTAATACACAGTTGCACTGTGAAATACTGTCTGATATCTTCAAATTGAATAAGCGATTGATGGATGAATGATTGTCAAATCTCCTCAGGATATGGTGGGATCACTGTCATAATTTATACAAGGAACATGTAATTCCTCTTTCATCCCCCAGGATTTAAACTTTAATAAGACATGATATAATTTCTTGTCAGTAGTAATGTTATAATGGAATTCCCAAAGGTTCGGACTGGTGAAAAGCTCAAACACAAGTCTACAGCATCGTAAGTGCATCGCATCCACAAGATGACTTCTGATTACAGAAGACGTTTTTTCCCATCGACACAACGGTACATGAATGCACCATCTCAGGAGCCATTTCAATCAGTGTTTGAATGGAAAACCTAATATAAAAAAATACAAACAAATCGTTTAAGGTGGGGATAAAAATCTTTTGGTGGGCTGACCAAATAAAGACTACATGAAAAACATGCCACATGGTTAAAATCCATGAAACACGACTGAAAGCTTTAGTAATAAGCAAGTAAGTGAACAGAAAACAACCACATCAAGTTTCGTTTAGTCGCTGTTCTGTACTGCCGTTTCAATCGTATGATACAGTTTTCTTCAGAAGATGGAGTTGCCCGGTTGTTATAAAATCTCATAAAAATAGAAATTTGAACATCTATTTTCTTGACAACTGGCTGAACTCCATCTGCTGAGGAACATTGTTTGACATGATCAAAAGTTGCAGAGTAGCTACTCAATGGACCTTTTGGAAAGACTTTGTCAACTATGTGCATGTGCGTTTTCCTGTCAACCTTTCTGTTCATGCCTCTGTCCTCTAGGTTTGTGTAAGCTCTTGATTGTGCCTGTTTATGCACTGAGGAGATGCAGTGATATTCCACCAGCTGGTACAATGAGGTGAATTTTACCAACCAGAGGAAATGCTTTCCTGCGCCGTTGCACAAGTGCTGAACACCACTGCCATACCTGGGGAGGATGAAATTGTGGAGAACAATTTTTTGGTAAAAACAGAGTGAGTAAGTAAGCAAGCGACAGAACCTTCTTTTGTTTGTTCATCTAGAAAGCTAAAAAATGAAAAGGGGAACTAAAAGTAACTCAAGGATAAAATGATTCCTGAAAAAATTTAAAGCACCACACAGGATGTCACAGACTTTTAGATTTCATATGAACCTATGGGGTGTGGCAGATGATCACAGAAGGAAAAGAATGAGAAATGTGAACCATTACATTATAATCATACAATAGCAGGAAAATGAATGCTAAATCAGGAGCCACTGAGACATTTTTCACCTCTTTAATTTCTTGGAGATTAAAACATCCTTAATCTGAACCATTTTCGAATAACCAAAAGTGTTATGCAAAAAAAAATTAATCAATCTTGTTGGTTATTTTATAACAATCTAAATAAAGGAATCCAAATTTTCTCTTTATGTTGTTATTAGCCTTTATTTGAATTGGTAAGTCCAATTGAGATTGTAATCTAATTTTCAAGAGTTACCTGAGTTCATGAAAATTGACAAATGACAAAATCAAATACTATTATTAAAGAAAGGTTAACGTTGATGCATCTGAAAATGAATGCCCTCAACCCTTTACAATAGTCAATCAGTTAATTTATCACCATTCAAATGCAGGAGGCAACTTTTCAAACTCTGGTTGCACTATAAGGGAGAAAATTAAGCCCTGGCAGTCGCGTATGTGTTTCATCGAGTTACATCATAAGTGATACTGGGACCCAGTGAGGTCGGAGCTCAAATGAAATGCCTTTTTCATATTCTGACATCGCACAGGAGAGAGTGACAGCTTGCTTTGACAAAATGTTAAAAGATCAATGATTAGGCTGTCAGACTGACAGTTGACAGGTTCACAAAGAAGTCACCTTGGACGAGGCAGGTGAGAGAGAGAAAACAATCTCTAGACTAAAGTCTGTGCCGTAAATATAAATATGTTGCAAGAGGGTGAACTAGGATTTATTGTTTATACCTGTATCTTGTACTCAGGCTATTATTTCTGAATTGGTGATAAAACACGTCCTTCCTTTAATGTCCCTTCAAAATACACACACACCCACACTTTCCCGTTAAGGTGAGGTCAACCAGATTTCACCAGGTGAAAAACAGGCAGGACAGGATATAGCATCGGTGGCGTTGTAAGCATAAACTGTGGGAGCTAGCATGGCTAGGAAAAGGAAGTTACAAAGTTTTAAATTGTGCAGATTCTTATCCAACACTTCGCTGTCATTACCATCTATCATGCACTCACTGCAGCCAAGCCGCACCCCTCCTCCTCTGCTGCTTGCATTATTTAACTCCAGTTACATAAGCGAGAATTTAAACAATCAATACTTCCCTTTCACAAGCTGCCTGGACTTTGCAGAGCCTCGCAATTTCACGTGTCAATGTTCAGTTAGATTGGTCGCACCCTGGTGGCATAGGGGTTTAAGGCACTGATTATATATAATCGCAACGTCCCCCGGTTTGAGTCCTGCCAAGACCTTCGTTGCATGTCATTCCCCATCTCTCGAACACTTTGTTTCCTGTCACCTCTCTACTGTCCACCCTTTAATAAAAACACAGAAAGCTCCCCAAAAATGAAATAAATGTAGAGCAAATTCTGGTCACCTTTAGTTTTGTTGCGCTTGTTAAAGAGAAAATTTGCAAGTTTGACCATGATGGCAGGCTGCTTGTTACTTAGCGGGAAGGGTAGCATAACCGATTTCTTGGGGCAGCAGGTAGGACCTTGAATCTCTATCAGCTGATAATCAAACAGCAGGTGGTAGAAAAATACTGTGATAAACTTTAATTATACCTTTCAAGATTTCTTAAGTGTTGGCAGAGACAGTTGTGCCTTTTTCATTCTGATTCATCCACAACAAGCCATCTGAAATATGTGATTATTAGTCTATATAGCTGATGATGCTGTTGTCACACAATCATAGAATTTTTTATTTTGAGTCACAGAAGTTTGTTAAGGGTCTACAAAATATTGAAGCGAAGACTTAAGAGCAGAGAGGATTTAGCCTGCTTTCTCTGTTTTAATAGTCTTCTGTCCAGAGGGCTGCGATGGGATGTAATCGGCACAGTCAGCATGCTGAAATAAAACTTCACATTCTTCCTATAACATTAATTAAAAATGACATATCAATTAATTTACATTTGACTCTGAATTGCAAAGTTGGTTTCTTTTGACCTTTGTTCCCTTTACTGATGAAGTCCAGATATCATCCTGAGGGGGGATTAGTGAGGGTCATAAATTGCCTGACTGTCCAGGCAGGGGTCATTTTATGACCCCAAAAGGAGAGTAAGACAGAATGTCTGGGGAAAGTTTATCTTTAAATTCTCACAGAGCTTGTTTTATGAGTCAGAGGCAGGCTGTTTAGGAGAGGGCATCTGTTTTCTATTGAATAGTGAAATTGTTCATTATCATCATCATAATCCTACATTGTTTACGTGAAGCACAGAGCCCTTGATTCAAGTTGGCATGAGTGGCATGTGCCGTATTGTGTGCTGAACTCAAACACAGTAGAAACTTTTGTTCATAGAGGTAGGTAACATCATGTAATTTCCAGCACATTAATTGTAACTGAAAACACCAGAGTGGGTTTGCAGGCTGGTAATCCTCCCATGACAGAGCAGCAGGTTGTTAGTTTGAAAATCTCTGGCATTTGTCCTAAATAGTCTTGAAGAGAAAGAGGTGGAATGTGAGAAATTCTGCTATTGGCATAAAAGGACCTGAAGGCCAGGCTGAACCTGCGACTCTCTTATAGACTCTGTTATAGTGCATTAAGTGTTTTTCATTCATAGCACCCTCAATTAATTATGCTATCTTCAGAATACAGTAAACAGTTGTAGAACTCAAAATTGTATCAGTGTAAATAACAATGATAAAGAGAGAATTAATTATTGTATTAATGGGCAAATTAATTTCCCCGAACTTTTACAATCAATGCAAATTAGGCCTTTTGAAATGTGTCATGTGAAGTGGCATTGAGGAACATCAGCATAGAAAAGTGTGTGTGCCACAGCCAACAGCCCTTCAGGGTGGAGTAATTGAAATGACAACTGACTTGACAGAGAGGATGAAATGCCCTAGCTCTCTCAGATGAGGAAGGCTCCGTCCAGTCTCTGTTTGTTCAGCAATTCATCCGCTTCGCCTCGACACATGCTCCCATGAAACCAGCAGTAAAAGTCAGCACCCCCCCCCCCCCCACACGCACACACACCCCCCTGCCCCTCCCCCGCCCTTCCCTGCCCAGTAACTTAAAGTTAAACCTTGATATGATGTGTATAATATAATAGTAGCTACCTTTATGTACAAGAAACTAGACATTCAGAACTACTTTTGAGACTGTTTTTGGTCAAGGGTAGAGAGGGGTTCATGTAAGTTACAAAACTTCTCACGATGTCCTGGAGGCTTCTAGTTGGCAGCACACAACCTATATAGTTCCATATTTATGACATTTTATATGAAACAAAAAAGGCATTTTCACTTTTTAAAGAAATTGTTATCCTTCAATGTCCACAACAAAATACTTTGTATGTTCTACTGTGCTTTTATTTTATTGAAAGTGTGATGGCATCGGCTGGTTTGGCTATGCTACTGAGGCACAGACAAAGTCTCTTAGAAAAACGGTAACAATGGCCAGCAATCTCTTAGGTATCTCGTTAACAAGTATGGAATGCATCTATAGAGACAAAGTGATGAATAAGGCAAACAACATTGTGGGTGACAAGAGGCATCCCCTGACCTCTTAATTTAAATTGCTGCCATTGGGGCAAAGCTACTACCTCCCCCTATTCACTAAAAATAGATCCAAATTTTCATTTGTGCCACAAGCCATAACAATTTTAAACAGGTAATGCATAGGCGGGATGTTCAGTTGGACTGGCCAGCCTAATCTGTTGTTAAGGTGCGAGGTACAGTATGTGTAATGGTATGTTTATGGGTATGTGTATGGATATATGCATGACTATGTATGTTGGTGTCTCAGTGATGTTGCATTGTGGCATATGAGTAGACAGAATCTGTTGATATGACAAAAAATAAACAGTTATATTGTAAACGCGAGGGTGTACAGTGGTTACCTTACATATTTACAGGTTTGTATGCATTTTGTGGGATGGACTGCACTAGCTGTCAAACGTGCATGTACTACAACGGAGTGTCACGGAAGAAACTGGAGCCACATTTTGTAAACTATATCAAAACTCGAAAGGTTCAATACATTTACATGTAGCAACTTGAAGGAACTGACACTGTGAAAAGAATCGGTACACCCATCACTAGGCGAAAGATTGTTGATATGTGAACTCAACAGCCAAACAAATAATCCCCTCCCTAGTGCTCCTTCAGAGGCTCTGCCCCCTAAAATCATGGATGCGCGTTGTCAAGGCAACGACGCTAACAACTGGGCAATATGGCGGAGTCCAGATCTGCTGCTCAATGGAAGCTGAAGCAAAATAAACATAATATAAAACGTCAAATGAACAACATGAACGCACACAAACACAGCATCCAAAACACAACAGAGATTAGATTGTTTTCACACAACAAGAGTGACCAAACACTTGTGGGCAAGCCATTTAACATTTAACATTATCTAACAAACAAATCATTAAATGGGACAAAACAATACTGACCTATTGGTTCTGGACGATTTTATAGCTACATTTGTGCCAGAAAACATGCCTGCTGCTCTCACTTTAGATTTCTGGTGGGCAATATAATTGAGGTCAGGATGGCATTGAAGAGATAACGTCTGAGGCATAGCTGGTGTGGTCTTGTAATATTGCCAAATGAACATTACTTTAAATAATCCTAAAATCCTCATTGGTGTGCAGTGGTTGTGTCAACCAAATTTGGATATGGAGGACTGAAGTTTGAGGAGTTCGGAATGGGACAGCCCCCCCTCGATTTTTAATAGCACATGTAGCCTTGAAATGTGGACTTTGAAGCATGCAGCCGCTGAATTGAGTTGCAGCATACTGTATGTGTGTTATGCCTCTGATAGACTGCCAACCTGTCCAGAGTACTTAAAAAAAAATCTTAAGAAGAGGGAGAGAGTGAAAAATACAGTATCTACTTTTATGTCCAATAAAGCACATGCAGTGAAAGTAGATATAAGAGGACACTTTTAGGGATTAACCCCTTGTTGGATTTAAACATCTACAGTTCTGAATTAATAACGAAAGGCACACCAGTGTAGCCTACTCTGGAGTGATGTCAGATGTGGCATGTGATGTTATTCATGTGACCAAAGTAAGTGTCAAGCTTCACACTCATGGAGTCATGGTTTTATCATAATTGCCCTACAATACAGTACAATATAGCTGTTTGCTCCATGGCCAACAATGTGCTTTGCAGCCTTTACTTCACGTTTCCATGCAGCTGAAGTGAGAAAGCTACTTTTTGTCTGTCACGTTTGTACAGAGGCAGTGTGAAGGATATCTAGTGCTCTAGTGACAGACGTCCTGATGGAAGGCAGCTGAGTGAATGTCACTTGACATTTTTCAGCACCTTTACCATCCTGGGGCAATATCACAGCTTGTAGGAGAGCTGAAAAACATAAAGATGACATATGTGGTTCAGTCATCAGCTGTTTCTGCAATCTTAACAAGACTAACAACCTACAGCCATGCTAGCAGCCCTGTGAGGCTGTACTTAGGAACAGCGATGCTTTGAGCTAAATGCTATCGTCAGCACATGCATACTTCAGTTGATGCAACACTACTTTGAATTGTTAATTTCCTTCAGTCATGACTTACCATTTTGATTTATCTGTGACATGGTTCTTGGGAATAAAGCCACCTCTTCCGTTCAGCTCTGCTTTGCATGCTTTGTGCCAGTTGTAGTATATGTCACTCAAAATCTCCAGAAATATAAATAAACTGAAAATGAAAACTATGGAGAGGCAAAGATGACAGAGCTAAAATGTGTTTCATTTTCATCCACATAAGAAGTACAGTGTCATTATCAAAGTCTGACTGAACTGTAAAATTGCAGTGCCATTGCAAAATAGACAACCTGGGCAAAAGGAAATTCTATTTTGAAGAATCACATGCAGAAATTTCACTCTAGGTCCCCTGCTGGAATTTGAATCATTGCTGGGACTCGAGGTCTTGTTCTGGTGAGTGTCTGAGAGACAAAGTGAGGCAGACAGTCTGGGCTCTTTGTGGCCATCACAAAGTCAGACAACCTGAACGGCTTCATCTGAATTCTCCAAACTCCCTGCCATTTCATGCCTGTTTATTTGAGTGTCTGCAACTATCATCACGCTAAAACCGAGACACTGAAGATTTTCTACCGCGGGTGGGAATGAAGTAAGAACATTTTCACACTTAAAATGAATACAAAAATGAAGACAGAGCTATGTAGCCTTAGCCCCCCAAAGAAACAGCACATGAAGAGAACCTACTATTTATAGGATTTCTGATACAAATTTTAGGAGATTAAGGGCATATCCTCATACTGTAGGATTACTAGTCACAAAATGTCCTTAGTAGCCACTTTACACAATACAAAGACAGAAATGGTAGAATATCATTGTGAAACACTAAGCGAAGCCTCCCAGACATGCTAATTTACTAGCCATGATGATCCAAAATAGTCATTTTCAATGCATTCACTCTTGGCAGGGAGTCTCTTACACAGGGTGAGCGATCTGCCAACAGCTGTGATGCAAATTAGAACGTAATTCATTTGGTACAGCAACCTGGACAGGTCGTGCTGTGCGTGAAGATTCAACAGTGTCAGAAATGTGATGCATTATGAATAGTTTATTTAGGCTATAGTTTACAGAATCCACTTTCTTTATCTGACTTTTAATGGTCCACTGGGTTTTTTCTGTAAAAATTAATTTTTCCTGTATATTTACGTGTCTGAAATAAATGGTAGGCTAATAGTAAAGCACTTGTTAACATGCATGTTTATTTGCACATAACAATTTCCAATAATTTGTGTCTAACAAACACAATGCTGTCTATTCCTGCCGTGGCCATCCATGAGTGGGGGCCATAGACTATAAAACAGTGGGGGGCGCACTCAACGCACATTTCCACACTGTATTTAGTTTTTCAAGTGAACATCTTCTGGTTAACAATTGAATGCCAGTAAAAAATCTTTCTGATTCTTTGTTGTCCCAGGCTAAATATTGTCTGTATGAATTAAAATGTATTGATAGTTTATATTTATGATAATTGTTGTTTCCTATGTGGTAAATACTGACTTGAATTTATAGCCTACCTGCTATTGTCTCACTGAGTAACAGGTGTGTTGGTGTGTGCTGACGTACGTGTGAGATGTGCTTGTTATCTTTATGAACACATCTATTGTTAAATGTGGCTTTACAGCTGCTGCTGCATATGTGCATGTTTAACTCCTCAGCTCTACCTCAGGCTTTCTTTGCAGCTAGTAAATATCAGAGACTGTGTCCTCCTGAAAAATGATTCACAGACTCTCAGACAGACAAATATTATTCATGACACTGATCCTGCAAGAATAAGTGGCCTAACTGGCCTTGGTTCTAAAGACTGGCTCCAAGAAATGACTAATAAATGTTTGTAAATGGGTCATATCCCTTGAGTTTCTGTAATGACGTGGACTCGATTTAATGAATACTTCACTGTGTGCATGAGTGTTTGTGTGATGTGTATTTATGTGTGTGTCTCCAGTTTCCTCTCAGGGATTGTGTGACTGAGCAGATGCCGAATACCCTTAAAAAAACACACAGCCAATTTCATTAATCTGTGCTCACATGTGTGTGCTTTGGGTTTTGACATGTTTGTAGTGTAGAGGAAATGAGAGAATATAATGGCTGAGCTCAGTCTCCAACTCCTTAAAGTGATCTTACCGAAGAAGCACAACAGGAAGACAGAGAGATACGGACAGAGGACGGGAGGTAATGAGAACACATACTGAGTTTAATCCAGTTCCAAATTTTTAAGAACCGGAAATTTGTTCAGAAACATGATTTTTGATTCCTGACAGCAGTGCTTCTGTCCAAATACAATGTGGAGGACCGTATGTAATGCTCAAAAGCCAAGTGTTGCTGAAGACGATAGTGATACAGCAATCACTGCACAAAATGTTTCATGTAAGGGAGGGAGCCTGTATAACATAATGAAGCTTTTCCAGCAGCGTGGTACAACAATGTGAGTTCAAGTATCTTTGGGTCGTGTTCTCGAGCGAGTGTAAGATGGAGTGTCAGGTTGACGGGCAGATTGGTGTGGCGTCAGGAGTAATATAGGCAAGTTATCAGACCATTGTGGTGAAGAGGGAGGTGAGTCTGAAGGTTTGACCTATTGTCACAAGCTTTGGGTAGTAACAGAAAGAATGTGATCGCAGATACAAGCGGCTGAAATGAGTTTCCACCATAGGGTGGCTGGGCTCACCCTTAGAGATAGCGTAAGAAACTCAGACATCCGGAGGGAGCTCAGAGCAGAGCTACAGCATGTTCCCAGAACATATCTCATCTGGCTTGGGAACACCTCGGGATCTCGCAGGAGGAGCTGGAAGACATTGCCTGGGAGAGGGACATCTGGTCTAACTTGCCTAGCCTGCTGCCACTGCAACATTGCAGCAGTGGAAAATGGATGGATGGTATAAGAATAGGCAGATTTTTTGTCCCTAGTTGTAGTTATAATGCCGAAGAGTGCGCTAATGTTACCATGTCCGATTCAAGTAAACAAGACAAGAGTCTACAGCCATCCTAGAGGTCTTGTGATGCTGTGCATCAGAGTGCTAACATGCTCACAATGAAATGTTATCATGCTAATGTTAAGCAATTAGAGTAGTTGACGAGACATTTCACTCAAAAACATAATGTCAACATCATGGTGGCTATAGAAGAAAAGTAAGGGCATTGCCAAATTAGTTGGGATACATTGTCTGACAATACTAAACTCTGAAATAATGTGTAATTATTACGTTATATTCTCAAATACTCAATTTTATTTGAAAATATAACAAGAGAGAAAAGCCAAAAGAAAAGCAAAATGTTTCTGAGCATTCAAGGGCACTTTTGCTCCAAGATCTGTTATTTTCTACTGTAGAGCATATCAATAAATTGTTGAGAGTTATACAATTTTTACACAGCTTTTCTATTTTAACTGGTGCGGTTTTTCTAGTCTTTACGGCACTGGTTTAACAGGAAACTCATAGACCAATTACATGTGTTGTAAATCATCTCAAGTGATGCTACTCAGCCAATCAAATTTGTGCATTCCTACTATGAGAAAATAATGAACTTGGCACCATTCTGCTTGGCATCATGTGAGATTCTTCAGCACCAACTCCTCCTTTATTTTCCCATGTCAGAACAATTGGTACACTACTGCAAACATGACCTTTCCTATTTGTATTTTCATACTGTTGGCCTTAGGAGCTGATAAAGAAGGGATGTACCGATCCATTAATCAAGCAGATTGCGTACTGGCTGGATGTTACCAATCCACATAAAATAATGTTTCTTAGTAGCTGCTGTGAAAAAAGATCACAGCGCAATTGTATAAAATGTCTAGAAAAGTATATTCGAAATGTAAAAAAAACAACTGATGTTGGATTGATACTTGATGTCAGCACAAACCTTGAGTTTTGGTATCAGAATCAGTATCAGGAGAGAAAAGGTGTGATTGGAGCATTACTATTATAAAGAACATAAAAGGAGTTTAAGCGTACTTAATTTGTGTCCTGGAGATTTGGGGACAAAACTCTGTTTAAAGCTCTTTGGTGATCAAGGTAGAGATGACTCTCAACTCTTAATATAATCTAATCTTGCCTGAATCTAAAATGTCCATTTACACATTATCATAAATATTTAAAACACACGACAGATACGAAGGTTAGTCTGCATTAAACAGGGCGTATTGTTATGTTTGCACTACTTGGCAAGCAGTATTTGTTATGTGATGGTGTTGCCATAACCTACTTAGGTGCATCTGGTCAGTTGCTGATACATTTAACATCAACAATAGTTTGGGCAGTACGACTCATTTTGATTTAGTAATATAAGAACGATAACTTTGTCAACAATATAGAAAAAACAAAACAGAATAAGAAAATAAAAATGTAATTAAAAGAAATCTCAAAATTATAATTGGTTTGATCTGGAGATAGGGTATCGTGTTGTTCCCTTTGAAAAACATGTTGGAAAATAGAGCCAGTGAATATAATGCAGCGCATCTCCCCTGTGAAGATATTTCTATGATGCTTAACACACAGACAATCTAGCCAGAGGGATAAACAGTCATTGAACTGCAAAATCAGTTTAATAGTCAGCCTGTGTGAGTAGGTTACAACTGCTCAGCAGTGCCTTCACATTGGTTTGTGTCTATCCTAAACTGTTATGGTAATACCGAAGCAAATATAGTATTATAAATATAGATTTTACACATAGGAGACAAAACTGAACACAGCAATGTTATGAGTTCTGAGTGAGAGAAGGGCTATATTATTCTCTGATGGTAGAGCACTCTGTGGGTGGATGAGTTTGTGTTTGGTGGAATTCAAACCATAACAATTTAACAAAGAAACAGTTGATGTCAGTGATGACAGTGCCCAGAAGGATGAGTCACAATATGTGTGGGTGTATGTAACTTGTGCACATGCACACATGAATCGATGCCTGGTGAGGAGATGAAGGTAGAGGTTTTCTGATAGGACAGATCGGCATGATGATGATCCTCATCCCCAATGAGAAAGGTTTTGTCATTGCAAATTTTCCCTGTCCTTTCATAATTCGAAATCCAGAATTTGCACCGTAGAAGACACCTATTATCATTGTCTGTGAAACAGCTGGAGAAATAAAATGTTGTTTATATTGAAAGAATAATGCCCTTAAAGACAGAGGGCCACAGAGAGGGAACTTGACAGAAAATGGTTCGAATTGTTTTTCCACAAAAACACTGTTTCAGAAACAATGGAGCACGTCCTAATGTGGAAGTTTGTGTCATAGGTATGCTGAGACCCTGATAAACCAGAAGATTTTTTGGGGGAAAATCTCATAAATTGAAATAGTGGAACAAAGAGAATGACAGCATTTTGTCAGGCTTTGGTAGTTTCGGTGGTTTGGTTTGTCAAACAGGTACTTAGAAAAGGTCAAGTCAGTTGATGGGGTCTCATCACTTTACTGGTTTTAGAAAGGGACCTCCTGTGAAACCAGTTTTCACCCCAGTGTCTTTTCTAAAACATTGGTCACAAAACAACTGTCAACATTGGTGTGGATGAGCTGTACAGGATTGTTATCTGTGTCTAATTTCTGTGTGTCATCTCAAGTGTTTTTGCTAAAACTGTTTTCAGGACTAAAACAAGCACTGAGCTGCAGTGAGCATGCTGCCTTCTCTTTGCCCAAGGACTTTTGTGTTTTGTGTGTTTGTGGTGCTGCTGTCAAGCATCTTTTAATATGGTCAGACTTGTTTCAAGGTTAATAAGTGCTGTTGATTTTATCAGGACTGTGAGGGGATGACGGATGCAATAATAGCCTGACAGCACTGGGTTATCAGGATCTTCCAGCTCATTGTTTTTTCTGGTTTGTGCTTTTTAAGATCTCTTCGACTTGAACTCTTTACTCTATACGAGAGAATAATGATGTCTTATCAACAAACACTTTCCTTGCATGGCAGCTCCACTGCCATCGGTGTGTGTGTGTGTGTGTGTGTGTGTGTGTGTGTGTGTGTGTGTGTGTATGAATGGGTCCGTTAAGGTAGAAAAGCGCTATGTAAGTGCAGTCCATTTACCATTGTGTACTGCTTACACTAATTTTTGCTCATCTTTTGTTAAAGAATCCATCTTGGTTCATTTGTAGGTCTAGTGTGTAACACTTAGGAGGAGCAATTGGGAGAAATGGAATATAATGTTTATAAGTATATAATCAACTGAGAATAAGAACTGTTGGGAGCAGTTCCCCTTCTATGGAGATCACCATGTTGCACCACCATTTTTTTTACAGTAGCCCAGAATGGACAAACCAAACACTGACTCTAGATAGGGCTGTTCGCGTTTCTCGTGAGTTTCGCGGCCACCGTAGTTCCTCCTACACGTTAGGAAGGGGAGGGTGATGTGGTATTCACATGGTTCAAAACAAAAAAATCCCAAAACCAATTGTTTATTTATAAAATATTAAGATGCCAGAAAGCTTCCCCAGCAGCACATGAGATCCTGCAGAGAGAGAGAGAGAGAGAGGAAAGAAAGAGAGAGGGAGAGTGTGTGTGTGTTTCACTTTTGGCACTCATAGGAGCTTACTTAGCTTAATAACACATTATTAGTATTACTATTATTATTATTAATGGTAATAAGTCACAATAAAAATTTGTGACATCAACATAACTTCTGTTACTTGTGAAATTTATGGTGCTGATTCCAAATGCAATTAGCAAAACAGCCCCCCTAGTCTATTACATTTCAATTTACATGTCACCATGCTCTTTTGGAGTCTAAATAAATAAAAAAAAACCCAGCATTTCACATTTCAATTTTTAAAGACTTAACCTGCTGTACAGTGGACAATATTCAAAAGCAATATGCAAAACAGCGCCCCCAGACTATTGCATTTACATTTACATGTCACCATGGAAATGAAAATTAGTGAATCTGTCAGTTCAAAATTAGAAGCATTCAACTTGCTTTTATTGTGAAGCAGTCATAGGAAATGCAATGAATTTGTCAGTTTTAATTTGGCAGGGAGTAATGGAACAAAAAGTAGCAGTCACAGTGAGCTGTTAGATGAAGAGCTGCAGGCGACAGGCTGTTCACCTCAGCATCTCAGTAAGGTAACCAACTCCTTTCAATGTTCCCTTTTGTGTGGAAAACTAATCAAATCACAGTTACGCTTGGCATACTGGGAAAAGGCTGATTATTTACCACCTTCTTTATTACTTCTTTGTTTGTTTGCACTGTGAACAGATACAATAGTTGACCTTCTGTTGTTTTCTGACAAACTAGCCGCTCAACAAAATGTTGCTGCCCCCAGAATTCGGGGACCTGTAAAGTAGTCTTGCTAATACCACGTTAACCACGGGTGTTGCCAAATGAATCAGAACCACTATGTAGGGGGTTGCTGCTAGCTACAGAATGTTCAATTGAAACCAACTGCTGTGGTCATAATGACATTTAAAAAACAGTTCTCAGCACTGCAGTAAACTCATTTCATTTGGGTGAATCAATCTTTTAAGAAATAACAATATATACTGTATTCAACCTTGCTTTTGCAATTATGGAACCCCTTAGATGTCCAGTTGTCAGAAAACTATATAATCTAAAATTGTGAATTTATTCAAGGCCACTGAATGCTCACACTTTAGGACTTATTTTGGATTCATGGATACTGTTATATTTGCTGAATAGAAAAGATGTCATATTAGTAAAAAATCTGTTTCCTTTGCGCTTCTAATGTCACAAAAATGTAATTGCTTTTTTCTCCACTATAGAAACGTTTTTCTGTTATAGCAACCAATCTTTTCTCCCTGCCTCTCAAACGTCATAAGCTCCCACCACTTTCCATTATCTCACACTGTTTCCTTGATCTGTTGCCAATGACGAAGCAAAACAAAACTTGAATTTTATTTGAAAACTATCTTTGTCTGCCATGATTTTATTTCTAGTGATTCAGATTTTTATAGATGCTAGATATGACAGGATATTTTGTCCCTTACTGGTGTGGGTTTAAGCGAGCATGATCAACCATGGATTTAATTCTAAGCTTGGGCCAATGCAAATAAAGAGTTGATGTAGAAAACCTGTATGATACACAAAGAAAGGTGGGGTTAATGTTAAACTGAATACTGCTTGTTTGAGTGTAGGAATATTTAGTTATAACAGCTTTCTAATGTGCGCAAACTATTCAGAATAGAGTTGATAATGTATTTTCTGATAGGGCATATTATTATTTTATTATTATTTACAATTTTAGTTAATGTGTCAAGAGGGTTAGGTCTCCTATTTGCTGATGGTGGGGCCATATGGAAACAGAGCATTTACTGTATCAACAAATCTTGAAAGCAATTTGTCAGCTGTTGCAGTGGCCTGAATGGTGCTTAACATATTAAATGGTAAAACAAAATATGTGATATTCGAAATCAGCCTCAATTAATATTTGAAACTTTCCCTGGATTGAGTCAAAACATTTCAGTTTTCTGGAGGATGGTTTGATGAAAGAATGTGGAGTGGCAACAATAGGAGAAGGTCACATCTACGGGCAAGTATGTCATAATGTTTGACATTGTTTGGAAAGGTCTGACTGGAGGGCTGAAACGGACACTGTGAAAATGGTATGACACACAAAGATCTATGGTTCATTATGGATGTGGGGCCAATGGGTCGTCAGCATTGTCAGGGTCTTATAAATATGTAGTGGGACCATGTTGCACTACAACAAAACCAGCGCTCTTGATAGACAGATAGAAGCTAAACCCCCAGAAAAAGGATTAAGAGCATTAATCAAAATTTCAAAGCCTTAAAAGCTGCTGGACAAGTGAGCTGTAAGTCTAAATATGGGTCTAAAGTTTGTGAAAAAGGAAGTCAAGGGCCACTTTTAAAGAGCGTGAGGAAGACACCTAATGCTTCATACTGATGAGAGAGCCATTTAGTGAGGAAGTGGCATTTATATACAAATTTAGGAATGGACTGAGACTTCCAGATGTCAGTACATATGACTCAGCTTACTGCAATCGTATGGGCACTCAGGGGGCACTAAGCCAAATGAAGGAGTGATATGCAGTGATCGGCAGCAACCTCTGTCACAATAAACCAAATAATGAGTGTTACTGGCAACATAGAAAAATGTTGGCTAGTGGGAGAATAGGGAAGGAGGAAGCAAATGAAAGAACAAAAAAGGCAATTTCAAGTGAAGCAATTCTGATTTCATTCCACCAGAATGCTAAAGCTTCAAAAAGCTATGCAGATGTGGCAGAAGACATGAGAGAAATGGCAGGTCATACTATTTGATACAGTAATGTGTGAATAGGTCCTTTAAGCATTGGTTATTTTGAAAACAAAGATAACAAGGATAAGACTAGGTTATTCTGGGCCCAGACAAGGACTGGCTGTGATAAATGCTCGGACTGAAAGTGTGAGTGACGCGTGTTCTTCTGATTTGGAAAAGAATCAGCAAACAAAGACTGCAGATGTATGAGCATCTTTCAGAACAAGTTTTTAATTTGCCAACTGGATAGATGACTGGAGGAACACTAAGCTGCTGCTGAATGATAACTGGCTTGGAATATGATCAAAACTTGTTGAAGCAGAAATGATGGTCCCCAAACCAAGGACAGTATTATGCCATTGCTGCATGAAATGAAGAAGAAGAGGAAGCAGTGGCATGTTTTTCAAGATCACAGCAATATGCAACATGATTTTGATGGGAGAAAAGACAAATCATATAGTGACAAAATCACTACAAAATATACATACTACAATCGTTATAGTACTGGGTATTCATTCATAACTTTGTGCATACATTAGAACTGTAGTATGTTTTAAATGTTTATTGTGAAAAACAGTTTTGACACCAATAATAATTGTAATGATAATAATATTGCATGGCGTGGGAACACCTCGGTATTCCCCCAGAAGAGGTGGAGGAAGTGTCTGGGAAGTCTGGACGTCTCTGCTTAGACTACTGCCCCGGCGACCCAGCCCCGGATAAGTGGAAGAAGATGGATGAATGGATGGATAAAATTGCACAAATGTAAATATTGTTTGTTCTTATTTATCGTTGCTAAAGTAATCTTTCATTTTACAACTGCAGTCCTGCAGTATACAATAGGAAAAAAAAGATGAATAAAAACATGAATAGTTAGCAAATTATCAATGTTATTGAGAAACCTATCAGGACATAGTTGGATTTCTGCTTAAATTAAACTCTGCCTCTGCTATATCTGTGACATGTATTGTAGTATCTCATGCTCACATTAGGCTGCTGCCCATCCTGTCCACATGAAGCACTATTTCACTGAAAAATCCTCCCGACCCTCTTTAGGCAGTGCAAAACATGTTTGAGATGCAAGATCTTACCACTAGGCTACTTGTTTACAACAGATGCGAAACTCCCCAGGATGTAATCGTGTTCCTGAAGCGCATGGACTCACACACTCACATGCACAGTTGTGTTTCCGTCACTTCACCGAACATTACATTGATTCACATTCATTTCCTGGACACTTACACTAACCTTACCCTAAACCTAACCATAAGCTTAAACCAAATCTGCACCCTAAAATGTAACGGTTCAGCCTACGTTAGAGGGACTTACGTTTTGTCACCAAAAGGAAGACGAGTCCCCGCAATGTGACTCCGTAAAGAGATTTATGTTGCCACAACATGAGTGATACAAGTCCACATACACACTGTATAATCTTGCTTCCTCCACCTTCAGCCAAAAGAATCCCACGTTTTGCTTTACCCTCTAGGCCTATGTCACCGTATTAATTGCCCTGAGTTCCTAAATCAGTCACTGCACAGAGTGCATTCATGCCTTGGGCTTCTTCAGAAGCCTATTTATGACCCTCAAACCATGTCATTGTCACATCCAATTTTCATAACAGAGACGTGTGAGGACTCCAAATAATGGGCAGCAAGGCCATCTAGTGGTTCGAAGTGGACACGACCTGTTTGGGGCTGTTAAAAGGGTTCAAACCTGCCAGGAATTTGAAGTCATGGATTCACTTGTTGCTAAGTAGAAACATCTGTTGCTCATTGCCTTCTCCTCATAAGCACAAACTAGCGATGGCTGCTGCCTTGGACACGTCCAAGCTTCCTTTAATGGCAAATTTCAAAACTGTATTTGGGCAGTGGAAACAGATGAGCATCTTCTTATTTGCGCTCTACACTTGCACTCTACAGTCAGTGTAATTCCCAGGGACACTGTGAGTAGCTTTTTTGTTTGCGAATTCATATTTAAAAGCATCGTGCTACATTCTTCGATTCAAGTGCTATGGGATTTGCTTTCTTTCTTTTCTCTTTCCATTGCTGTGTCATGATAATGTGCGCTGCTGTCCAGTCTCCCGTCACACCCATACCCAGCAACCGCGCCTCGAGATAACACAACTAAAATAGCAGATTTGGCTCAAACGGGTCCAACAAGGACGTGCTTGTAGAGTATGTCAGCTTCAGGCTACCACCTATCGGATCAGATGTTTCACCAGCTTGACTGACAACTGCAGCGCAGTCGCAACTCCACTGAGGGCGTCGCGGACTCCCGAGTGAAGATGCTCCCACAGGCTTTATATCTTTGAAGGCACAGAGCGCACTGCTCGGTTCGCGGAGTGAAACCAAACGCTTATGCTGTCAGGGATTTAACTATCTAGGATATCCGGAATCACTCAAAGAGTAAGAACGGATTTATGTTGCAGGCTGCTTCGGATGCATTTTACTTGGGAAGCAGGCACTTGGTAGGAATACTTCTTAACTTGGATATTCTTTGAATCTTACCGATGGATTTCTTTAACGAGTCTAATTTTTCAATCCAAGACACTAATTCAACAACAACAGGTAGGCTGAGCAACCGGGAACACAATCCAGATAGAAAAACAATCCGTTCACATGTTGTTTATAAGCATCATAGCTGCATTCAACATATTCATAAAACAGCAAAAATCAAATAGATATACTTTGCTTTTCTCTTTTCTTTTTTCCTTTTATCTCCCAAAGTCATCTTGCATCCTTTTTTTAATCATACAAGCTTTCATAGCCTGTTGCACAATGGCTGCAGTGAATTCCCTTCACAGTGATGAGAAATATGAAATACCTTCATCACATCAGTTTAAACTTTGCCACTGCTGAAAGCTATATTATGATTTCTACTTAGTGATTGGTGGACATCGTTTTAGTGTTAAAAAATGACATAGTCAGTGAGTCAGTGAATGGGTTTGGTAAGATTTTATTTAGACATTTATGTGACCTGTTTGAAATGTACACATTACGTATCCATAACAACCTATTTTATGGTAAGGTCTATTCTTCTAATATTATATGAATCATTACAAAGATCTTTTGCCCCCTATCATCATCTGTCTATGCTTTGTGCTGCGTTGAAAGACCCAAGACACACACACACACACCACATACATACAGGCATGCGCATGCAGACAAATCAGTCATTTCCACATTGAAAGTATCCAACAGCCTAAAAGCTAGATGGAGAAAATGTGCTAAGTGTAGTGTCTGATTATAGATCTGCTTATGTAATAATCCCCTGACAAACCTGTATACATTAAACTGCTGCTTCCTCCTCTTGTCTCCAGCTGCAGATGGGGCCCTTCATTGCAGTGCCATCCTCCCTGTCATCTTTGGCATCATCTGCTTTCTGGGTATCATAGTCAACTTTTTTGTAATCTACACCATCATGAAGAAGACGAAATGCCGTGCCAAGCAAACTGTTCCAGACATATTTATCCTAAACTTGTCAATTGTTGATCTCATGTTTCTCCTTGGGATGCCATTCCTCATCCACCAGTTGCTGGGCAACGGTACCTGGCACTTTGGAGCTGCAATGTGTACGGTCATCACTGCTCTTGACTCCAATAGCCAGATTGTCAGTACTTACATCCTCACTGCAATGACTCTCGACCGTTACTTGGCTACGGTCCATCCCATCCGCTTCAACTACATCCGCACACCTTGTGTGGCAGCGCTGGTCATTGGCCTGGTGTGGGGTCTGTCCTTACTCACTATCATCCCAGTGTGGATGTACGCAGGCCTGATGCCTCTCCCAGATGGCCTGGTGGCCTGTGCTCTCCTTCTGCCTGACCCAGTCACTGACACCTACTGGTTTACACTTTACCAGTTCTTCTTGGCATTTGCTGTACCTTTGGTCATCATCTGCCTGGTGTTCTTCAAGATCCTCCAGCACATGTCCACCAGCGTGGCACCACTGCCTCCACGGAGTTTGAGGGTGCGCACCAGGAAGGTGACCCGGATGGCAGTGGCCATCTGCCTGGCTTTCTTCATCTGCTGGGCCCCTTACTACATCCTTCAGCTGATCCACCTAGGAGTGCAGAAGCCAAGCCAAGCTTTCTCCTATGCCTACAACATAGCCATTAGCATGGGCTACGCTAACAGTTGCATCAACCCATTTCTCTACATTATCCTTAGTGAGACCTTCAAGAGGCAATTTCTTAGGGCCATACGCCCGGTTAATAGAAAGTTCCGTGTGAACCCGAGCACCACCGATGGCGGCAGTATGAGTGTCAGAATGGTACCTGAAGGGGCTCAGCAGGCGTCCATCCAATCCAATATGGCCCCGCAATGAGTAAGAATCAGTGAATACAAATTTCAATCACTTTGTCCCAGTGTATCTGTGCAACTAATAAGCACTATGAATGGGACACTAACACAAGAAAACATATACATACTGTTTTCTGAACAGCAATGTCTGCACATTAACTCCAATTGACCATTATATTTAAGAAATATGTTTGCTATTTTTCAGACAAGACCTGAACAATAATGCTGTTTCCCATCGTTCATAATCATGCAAAGAACAGTATCACTGATTTACACAGCTTTATTTTTTGAAAGACTAAACCAGCCTGGTGTAGCTTCTTACTGGGCTTGTTCAAATTACTAAACTGAGCTCAGTTCACGTTTTCAAAAATGAGATGCTCACAGTATAGTCAGATAGGCATATTTGTTGAACCTGTCCAAATAATAACAAACCATCCTTTTAATTGACTTACGTTTGTACATATGTAGCCAAGACAAACAGTCAATAAAGACTCATTGTTTCGTTCAGTTGAACATACATGTCTGACAGTCCTGTGATCTTCCCTTTGAAAATGACTGGTAAACATTTATTCCAACAATTACACCACTGGACTGTGTTTAAGACCGGTTAGAAAGTGAAGCAAATTGAGTAGTTGGCTGTATGACTCCTCACTATAGTGTCAGTCACTGGAGAGCAGAGTATTTGTATTATATTTGACACTTTTCTTTAGCCCTCTTTGTATTTAACTATACTTTATCATGGAGGGGGTAATCAGTTAGCCTTTAACCAAATGTTAGTTTTCTGTTCTTCTGTAAACACTGTAAAACAATATATATATACTGTAGTCTATGTAGAAATTGGTAAAAATCCAAAGGTTGCTATGGCATCGGCTAGGCATGCAGACGCAGTAGCCGGTAGCTCCATTTTTGTTTTAATGTTATGTGTTATTTTTTTATTGCTGAAACGTAAGTGAATGATGTGTGACTGGATTTTATTTAAAGGGCCAAGCCAACATTGTTCAAATTGACTGGATCAGAAGATTCTGACTATGACAACAGTTGCGCGTGCAGATGCTGCAGCCTGTAGCTCCTTCAGTCTTCCCTAGCTACATTCTTTTTTTGTCATCAGTTAATTTTTTTTTCATTTTTCGGCTTTATTGCTGAAACATATTACCTATGACAGCACCACATCATCATTGTCATTGGAAAAGAGAGTCGGGGTTTGGATAAAAGACCAGCAGACCTTGAGCCAGTTCAACCGGATCAGGCAGGCACTGGCCAAGCAGAGACTGTTGTGCCCACATCTTTACAGCGACCCGCTCCATCAACAACTTGATTTAAAGCACTCTACGGATGTTCCCAAATGTTGAGCTTTTTAAGTAAGGATGGAAACCGTGTTGTCTCCATCTAAACTTTACATTCCATTAGACCAAATTCAATTATGCACAGAATAATTATTTCCTGGGTGTATAGTGTTGGCTATGTATATAAATAACTGTATATATTGTTTAATTTATTTTCTATTTATTTTATATGTTACCCTTTTTTTTATATGAATTGAATTATCTGTTATATGTAAAATCTGTATGAAACTATTAAACTGGACACTGTACTGTGGTTGTCTTTTGTCTGCCTAAAAGGTCCAGTATGTAGTATTTAGAGGCATCTAATGGTGAAATTGCAGTTTGCAAACATACTGTCCCCGTCCATGCATGTTGGAGAAATTATGGTGGCCACAAAACTCACGAAAATACACAAATGGTCCTATCTAGATCCAGTGATTGGTTTTTATGTTCTCGGGTACTTTAGAAACATGGCAGTGCAACATGGCAGCCTCAGTGGAAAGTGAACCTCTCCCTATGTAGATAAAAATAACTTATTCTAAGGTAAAGAAAACACAACGATTCTTATTTTCAGGCGAACATAAGATATTATATAAATTATATATTCCATTTTTGCCAATAGCTGTGTTACACACTGGACCTTTAAGATTTCAGTCAAGGTACATTTTTAGCTTTATTTGATGTTTAAAACATGTAAAGCATTTTAGGCTCTCAGATATTCATAGCTACTGTATAGTGTGAATTGAATGTAGTCACACAGTAATTTGATTATCCAGAAAAGGTGGTGTTCTCAGCAAAAAATGTCCTGCAGATGCCTCCCATGGTATAATTAAAATTTTAACTTAAATCTTCAATATTTGAATTTGTCAATAAACACCAATTTGTCTTTAAACAGAGGGTTTCTTTACAAACAACAAGAAAGTCTACACAGGAACTGGATACAATATGAGTCATTTGATCATTTATGGATAAGTGAGGGGCAGAGAGAGAAGAGAGATGGAGTGAGAGAGCCATAGTAAGACCACATGAGGTGGGGCTAAATTCTTACAGAACTCGAAATAATTTGTATTGTTTGATCTCGGACGATATGGGGACCAGTACCAGTCTGATGTGCAAAATATGTCTAAAGATTTAATGAATGTATCCGCCTGGTTTGAAGTGTAATTGTTCAGTAGACTACTCAAGACACTTGCAGTATATCTCAAATTACAGAATGCAGATGAAAGGTCCATCCTGGGTCTTCCTGCTGCTTTATCATGACTACAGGTATTTCATGAACTAAAGCCTCATTTATACCAGAAAAAGGTTGTGGATGACATAAGGGTTGTACAAGGTAATGTTAAAATGGAATATGTTATTGTATCACTTTTTCAGACTATAACAGAAGAGATTTTGTTTGTGTTAACATCCATCTAAGTGGGTGAAAGGGGAAATGACTGCTCTTTCCTCATGTATCTGGTAGAGGACTGAGCATCCCCCGGAATTACCAAGAGACAAAGTACAACACAGCATACTCACCAATGTAAACTGTATAAACATGTAAACTCGCTAACAAGCTAACATGTCAAACATTACATATTAATGTTAATTGTGTTACATGCTAAACATAATGTTAACTCCTAGTACTTGTCACCATGCATATTACAGTAACATACCAAATGTCAACATTTTAGCATGAAAACTTGCTAACATTAGCATTTAGCTTAAAGCACAGCTGAGCCTTCCTCTGCCACCACGCTCGGCCTCAGGCCAAAGGGATCTAAGATATAGCAAGAGTGGCATGTTTCCTGCTTACAACACAGTGAGACGATCTAAAAAGGTACACTTGAACCGAAGAGAGCGCACATAACTCCTCTCTTCATGAGGTTACACTGGCTCCCTGTTGTCACCCGCATCAAGTTCAAGATGCTCCTGGCCTACAAGACCACAACTGGTTCTGCACCATCATACCTTTGCTCTCTAATACAGACCTATGTTCCTGCCAGATCACTGCACTCTGCAAACGAACAACGTCTGGTGGTAGCATGCCAAAAAGGAAAATAATCACTCTTGCTCTCCTTCTCTGGATCCGTTCCACATTAGTGGAATGATCTGCCTGCTCCTACAAGATCAGCAGATTAATGTACCCACCTTTAAAAGGCACCTGAAAGCGCATCTCTTCCGTCAACACCTAACCGACAATCACTAACTTCTTCTTCCTTTCTATCTCTTTTCATAAAAAACACAAAAAACAAAAACAAAAAATCTTCCTATCCTTAGCTTTGTATACTGTGCTGGGCTTTAACAGACTAGTTTCTGGTGCACTTGTGCTTTTTGTTACCTTGTGTTGTTATAATTGCTTCCATTGTCTTCCTCATATGTAAGTCGCTTTGGATAAAAGCATCTGCTAAATGACTAAATGCAAATGTACTTGTCTCACAGCTGGCTGTACAGAGAGACCAATATTATTTGTCCATCTGTGAGGACTGGTTTGGTGAAATTTTGGTTGTAGCTCCCTGTCTATCTTAGTACGGTTGGAAAGAGGTGTAGTTTCTGTTTTAACAACTTTTTTGCGTATGAGTTATTGATCCAGGAAGTTCGAATCTGTGTATATATTTCCAACTTTACTGAACTTGAAAACTGCAGGTGTTTTTATCTAGTGTATCTGTGAGAATGAAAGATCTGATTTCCAGTTTACCAAGTTATTTGCCACTGCTGTGTTGACAAGTAACATTTTTTATAATGGTTAAAACCAGACTGTAGTATAATAAGTAGTGTGATGTTTTTATTGGACTAGTCCTACTTTTGGAGGTTTGTCTGACGTTACCCAAGTCGCCAGATCGTCTATGAAACACATCTACACACTACATACAATTGCAACCCATCTGGAAACCCCCAACGCAATCCAAGGGGTGTGTACGCAGCAGCTTTCAGGAACACGGGCCAGCTAAGTTAACGCTAGCTGTTGTCAAACTGTCAGGGTAGGACAGCCTGAGTTACCTTAGTGTGCACTTAAGGTTGCAAAAGATAAGACACTTCATTACCTTTGCTGTCAGCTCTGTCCTGACAACCTATCCAGAACTTCATGTGTTTATGTGTTTCATAAGTGCCTCTTGACAGGGAGCCTGTTGACAATTCAAACAGCTGATCTACTTCTGCAGCAGTTAAGGCTGACCCCCACTGCCGCCTCATCACTAAATGGGCGCAGGATCCATTTGCTGTCACCACATCACTTGTCAGGAGGAGAACTTTAAGAACTGAAGCAGAAGATTTCTTTTGGGAGTTTTTTTTTTATGACAGTTTTTCCTTATCTGAATCGAGGCTCTAAGGATAGAGGGTGTCCTTTGCTTTACAGACTATAAAGCCCCCTGAGACAAATTTGTGATTTGTGATACTGGGATGTATAAATAAAATGTACTTGACTTGACTGCACAAATGACCAGTGATGATCACCTTGATGTCAGAAGATTCCTCAAGCGATGGAACCAGAACCAGCCTCTACTTGCTCTATTCAAATTAAAAATTTTGTGAAAGCCACCACTTTTACAGCTGTAAAAGAAATAAAATGTATACGGACATAGCATAAGTTAACCTAGCTGTATAATAACGATCCCCTGTGTCCCATAGAATTTCAGTTTAGAGTGAACTATTCTACAACTGAAACTGCAAGTTGCTACTTCCTTAAAGTCAACAAGGTCAATTTGGGTAAAGCAGGGGTATTAGAAGTAGTATTTATTGGCCTGCATAAAGGGCAACACACATTAGCAGCATATGATGCAAGTCAAAACAACATCAGCATCACTTTTCTTTTTCCCTGTTTTGATGTGCATCAACGCTCCAGAAAATTAACAATTTCAGAAAGAAAAAGTAGTCAAGGTACATTAGCCAGGGATGAGCTAACCCAGGGAGAGAAGGAAGTAAAATTGCTGCTTTTCTGAAGCATCAACATGTGTCAGTCATCCAATAGTCCCTTCAAAGTTGTCTGAACTATTTTACAGTAATACAGTGGATAAGCTGGTACCTACCAGAACAGTCCCAGTTAAACTCAGTAAAAAAATATAACTCTGTTATCAACAAAATCCTGCACAATTGGTGTACTGCAAGGTTCCTCTTACAACCAATATTATTCAGTCTATAGGTCAACAACCCCCTATCTCCATGTTCTGATAAATTAAGACAACATGGCCACATACACTCACTGGAAAGTTATGCAATTACTTATGTCTTACTTTTAATGTTTGGAAAGCATTGTATTTTGTAACAAGTCTAATACACATACAGAGTTTGCATATTTGTGTGAATTAACAAATCAATTAGGTTAAAGGGTCAGTTCTCTAAGACTGGGGCTTTAGGGTTTTATTTGTGTTAGCCAGCTCACACAAATAAAGCCTGGCTATGTCGAGCTTGCTTCGTAGTACACCCCTCTGCTCCTGTGTTTTCTTTGTTCAAGCCTGGACTCTCACCTTTGTAAATTTCTACCTGCTTCCTTTGGATTTATGAACCCTTCTTGGACTGCCCTTTTGTATTTGTTTGCTGCCTACTGGCTGTAACCTGAGTAAGCGTTTTGTTAATAAATTTGAACTGAACCTGCTCTGCCAGTGTGGTCTGTATTTGGGTCCTCAGCTTGACCAATTGTGACAGTATCAGGACAGGGTGTTACTGGGTGGGCGGATGGTTGGGTCAGTAAGATTCTGCAGACATGTACAATAAAAATCTATTTAGTTTATGGGGAATGCTGTGTTCCACAAAGAACAAGTCATTTGTGCTACTCAGATTAGCTCATCAGCTGATCTCCCTGACACCATCACCACCTTTGCCTTAATTAACCATTATTACATTTAAGATGATTCTTGGAATATTATGTTTCAGTATTATTAAAGTAGTGTAATGCTCTGGCTCCATTCACACTAGAGAGGTATGGATTTTCTGAGATTTTCCCAGGTTTGATAGAGAAGCTGCTTTGAACATTGTGACAACTGTATTTGTGTCAGGGTTGGCAACAGGGAAAGGGAAAATAAGGATTGGGGTCCTCTAATAGTGACAGTTGTGAATTACAGACAGCTCTGACGAGTGAGTATTTATTTAAAGTTTACCAGCATGGAGGCAGATAAACCAAAGTAGTCATAATCCAAAACCTCAGACAGGCAGACAAAACCAACACACGTACAATGACAAACTGAGGCAGAGACAGGGAAATACACAGACTAAATACACTTGGGAATGGGGCGCTGAGACACAGGTGAAACAAATTAGGCAATCAGGGAGGGAAGCAAAACCACCAGAAACATGAGAGAACAGACAAATTACAAAATAAAACAGGAACTAACAAACCTGACCACAAAATCCAGGCAGAACTGACATCTTCAAAATAAAACAAGAACTCCACAGTGCAAAGAACTCAAAACCATTAAAGTTTGCCTAATAAACTACACTGATTACAATTTTCTGAATTACCTCTCTTCAAAATGTTGCACCTTTTGTCTGGCAGTTGAACATATACTATTAGGCCTGTTTTAGTTAACATAATGTGGTTGCAAATTCTAACTACAGAGAGCTAGCTTCATGGTATGCATTATTCAGCCTAATCGGTTGATGGAAATACACTGGAAATATAATAAAATTACTATTTGTTTCTTGTTTGCACAGGTAGCCTTCAACGATTGAAGCAGGGTGAGAAGAAACAGCAGGACATTCTGAGAAGGCAGGCTTAGACAGAGGCTGCTGGTATCCCCCACCAAGACCACATCTCCAACCCCATCAACTCCATTATTCCTGACAGCGGCATCTTCTTAGCCTTTCTCATTGGCTTAATCCTCTGGTATATAGGGGCGGCTGTGGCTTGGTGGCAGAACGGTCGCCTGCCAATCAGAAGGTCGGCGGTTCGATCCCCCAGCCATGCGTCGAAGTATCCTTGAGCAAGATACTGAACCCCATAATGCTCCGGAAGCTGCGCCTTCGGTTTCTGAATGTTCCATGTAAGTCGCTTTGGATAAAAGCGCCTGCTAAATGACTAAAAATGTAAAAATGGTATTCCCAGTAGGAGAACGAGATGCAACAAGATGAGAACGCTGAAAACATAACAAACATGCATCATTTTGCAATTACGTATGCATTTAAAAAAACCTCTTAATGATTGTTCAGTCCTCATGAGGGACGTAACTAAAGCAGCTCATGAGTGAAGTCGTTACAGGCATCAGTGCTCTTGCAATCCTTCATGGGTGGAAGAGAGATTATGGACAAGATGTTCATTAGATGGTCAATAGTACATGGAATACATTTATATAGCGCTTTTATACCTTAATGAAAAACTCTTTACAATTTTGCTGCTGTATCTCTTGAACCACCGTCGCCACAGATATGAGCAAAATACACATTTGGCAGGTTGTTGATAAACTCAGTGAAGTGGGACAGCAGCTCACGAGGGACCAAGTATCAATATAGAAAACTGTATTTCTATGCTTACCATCTCTCTCTCTGCAGTTGCTTGTCATTGACTGGAGGAGAGACTGCAGCAGTACAAAGTTAGGCTCAAACATGGTACTGAAACCAAAAACGACAGAAACCTGCAGCCACCCCATAACAAACTAACAAACAATGAGCAAGAGCAGTTCTTGACAACAAAAGTGAGTTCCCAAATTAACTTTTATGAAAAGTCCACACGCTCTCTAGCACAATAGGAAAATGATGGGCACTTTTCTTTATGTTACCGCTATTTGTCACCAGCACTAAGTCGATTTAGGGCTGACTCAGCCTCACTACAACCCCAGAAACTAAGCTCTTACGTCCTGCTGGCCAACCTCAGCACCAATCTTCACCCCAGTTGAACAGACAGAGATCGTTATCAGTCACAATAACAAACTGATCATTAAGTGTGTGTACCTGCAGGAGATGTGTTATCATCCCCAGTGATGCTGTGTCTTCCAGATATACTGGGTTATATTTTCTACATCCTTGTTCTTACATCAGTGTCTTAATTCTGCAGAACTAAATCGAATTAAGTCCGATTAATTTCCTCCTCCCCCAAATTTGACTTTTCTACATTATGTAAATGCCTCTTTAACCTGTGGTGGAAAGTAAGTAAGTTGGTTCGCTCGCTCTGTTATAATAGCATCGTTTTCGGCTCTCAGCTGGCAGCTGTTTTCAGTGAAAAAGCTCTGAAAACCATCAGTAGCTACACTATCTGCTCAAACATCAGAGACAGTTAGTGACTGGTGAACATAGTGGAGCATTTAGCAGCTAAAGAGCCAGATATTTCCCCAAGGAGCTGGTAAAGACAAAAATACAGAGCTAAGAGGCACATTATGATGCATAATGAGTTCTTATATGTATGTATGTACAGTAGGACTGTATAGTCACACCAATACTCACTGACAGCTTGTTTCCCCTCTGTTTGTTTGTGATTTTATGAACAAAAGTAAAGATTTTCATCTGTAGCCTATATTTTTTAAGTGATATAATCAAGCACATAAAAGGTGTTGACGGAAAGCCATAGTCATAAATAATACCTTTTTATTTGTTGTATTAAAAAATAAAACAATATACCATCATGTACAGAAGACAATTCAGCCAGAAAATGTTGTTTTACAGTGAAAGCATACTTGTTACACCTGTATGCAAAACATGGAATACATTGCATGTGAGTTCATTTGGATACCTTGGCATCTTATTCCTAAATCTCTACACCCCACAGGCAGAATGTCAATGACAATAAGCTTATTTATTCACTCTTTGTCTCTCACACACACCCAGACACAGTTCTGTCTGTGTGTATCCACACATATTTACACCGATAATATTTTTTATAAAATGTAGAAAAATTGCATATAAAAACATCTTCAACCCACATTTCACAAAAACTGTGTTAATACAGAAGTGCTCAGTTTGGCAGAGTAAACATTGTGTATATATGGCCACAAGTGGATTGAGCCATGCAAAGAAAAACAGAAACCAACTTATTATTTTATAATGCAGTACAAACTTTGTGTCGACATTCAAACTCTATGCCCTCTTCTGCTTTGTCCTCAGAGAAAAAAAAAATACATCAAATTAATTTATTTAATTCTGTATCAGTATTTATCTGCTACTTCTGAATGGCAGGGGAGATACCTGATGTTTTATTGTAGATGTAGGTGGTAGCTCTCCGGAAAATGTACTGAAAAAATGGAAAAGGTCTGCTTTGGCCAGCATCTATAATGATTTGTAAAAGCAAAAATATTCTCCTTCAGAATGACTGACACTATTAAGTTGCTCAGATATAGAAGTTCATAAGAATCTCAGCATGGACAATACTAGAGGGGCCATATGAATGCTTGTATTTATTTTGTTAAAAACAAAGCCACAGGTGTCATCTTCTCCCTGTTATTGGATGGGAGATTCGCTGTTAAGAGCATTAATCTCCAGCTACAGTGTGTTATTTTATCAACTGTGTGATAATAGCGATTTTGGCCTTTTTTTAATCTGCTACTGGTGTCTTCAGTTGAGAATGGGAGTCTTTGTGAATCCACTTACACGGTTCGGTAAACTCAGTCGAGGAAAGCCAAATAGCAGCTGCAGTCTAAACTAAATATCTGACTTTGTGGTTTAACAGTGTATTGAGTGTTGAGTTTTTATTTGGAGAACAAAAGCCACTGCGCTTGACTTCTTCGGTCTTTAACTTTGCATGCACCGGCTCAAAGAACAAGTTTTAATAACAGCATTTCAGAGACAAAACCTGTGCAAAGGACCAACACTAAGACATTCAATGCATTATTGCTTAGTCACTTGAAACTGGCTCAGAAAATTACAGCTTACGGACAGTGTTAGTAAAAATAAATGTGGTGTGTTCTTGTAAGGGATGTGTGAGCGTCAACTGATCCAGATACATCACTCAATGCATTGTTTCAGTAGCTGAATTGCCACTCGCACAAATATCTTTTACCCATTCGTTGCAAGACTAGAAATATTCTGGAAAAAAAAAAACCACCCTTAAAGAACAAAAGCTTAAACATTTGATTTATAATGTACCAGTGTATCATTAATCAAAGATATGTCTAATGCCTGCAGCAAGATTAATTACTTGTCAACATGAGCTGTTTGGCTTGGGACACAATAAGGGAAACAATAAATACCTTTAAAAAATAGTCCTGCTCTGCAAAGTGAGTAAAATTGCCATACTGTTAACATGACCATACCATCTGTATTTAGAGACAAGTTTTGGGGAAATCTCAGGCACCTTTTGAAGCAGATTTATGGGCGTTGTTGAATGGTTTTGTACAATGTGGATACTGAGAATGAAGATGGAGGCAAATGGAATTCAAACATTTACTAAGAGTATAAAAAAATGTGCACGTTATTTTTCATTTCTGGCCGCTCATTACATTGTGGGAAATATTCTCATTTGGGTTTCTCCAAATTGGCTAGTAAAATCTAACATAATTATTTGAAAACAAAGAGCACAACTAGACTAGGAAAACTGAAGCAGAGTTATTTAGTAAGGGAAGTAGAATCTATTCAAGACATCTTCTAACACAAACAAAATGATGGCTTCACTATGTGATACACAACCTTCACCTCTGAAACAAAGAATTTCATGTGTCATGGACTTGAAAGCATAGTGCTCTATAGTGTCATCGTTTATAAAAAACAGCAGCTTATATGCTTGGCAAAAACATGAGAAAATGCTAATTAAAATAAAACAATGACACATTGAGCTACAAACTGATGATCTGCATAGAAAAATGGATTCCATAATACAACTTTTTGATTTGAATCCTTACAGGCCCTTTATAAAATGGTTCCCAATAAAAAGGACATGCTTTTTTATTTTGAAGTGTAACCGTGACAATGCCTCACCTTCAACATCAAACTGAGGCATTGTAACATGCTTTTAACAAAATACAGCATTTGCAGTAAATTACACGTTTTACCCAGAGCTTATCAAAATTGGTGATAGGCCGCATGTGGGGTTTCTTCATATTTAGACTGAGTCACATGAAATTTCTAAGGCAGATTTGGTGCTTTTGAAAACAGAATACAAAAGCATGGCAATACTGTGAATACATGACCTGATGGAGGTCTGCTGATGTGAATAAACTGCTTCCCTTTTTAAATAGTTGCCAAAACAAGAGAGAAGAGCTCATTCCAGTCTCTAATATTTGTTGATACATTGATGCAAAGCTCCAATGAGACTCAACTGAACTCCAAAGAAAAACAGAATTCATTTTTTTACTTTTGTGCAGTTTTTTTCAAAAAAGATTTGACAACTGCACAAAAGTGTATCTACTGTTTATTGAGAATATATAGACATTTGGAAGTATTGCAAATTCTTGAGATACTGGATAAATAGTGTTGCTTTTCAGGTTTCAAGTTAAGAGAAATTACAGTTAAAAGCACTAAATAGTAAAAGGTTGTTGGTATTGTGTTTAGACAGTACTCAGTGTTGTTCTCTATTTATGCAACTGAAGGCCACAAAACTCAGCAGATGACAAACAGAAAATCATAGTGATTTTGCATACAGAGAAAAGACTATGCAAAAGTCATGGTTATTTAATGTCTTCTACATTTTGCTATAGTGCCTTATATTTGCTTTAATATATCTTAATTAACTATATCACAATGTAGGGCTTTAATTATCACCTAATCAATATTCAGGGTCAATATTCAAATGTGTTTAATGTTGGTGAGAAGTGAACAAAAGCAGCTTCATCATTTTAAATGGAAACATAGGGTGGTGTAAAATGATAATAATCACAATGTCAGTAAGTTGTTTGAAGGATGAATAACTTTTTCTAACCTCAATGTTTCAGTTAGAAAATCATCATTAAGTATCAGTAGAGTTGTTCACTTAAAGAGCATTCCCGTATGTGTAAAGTGCAAATTAAATCTCAGCACTGTGCAACTATCAGTGTAGGGCCATACATGTGTAGAGCCTGAGAAGGCATCATGGGAAATGTCTGGGCACGTACAACATCTAAACATCACTACAGCAGCAAATGAGGTGATCCAGCCGGCCTGTTATACTGTTCTAGTACAAGCAGAATTTGAAGCAAACTTTGACCATATGAATTGTGTATCTGGGGATATCTGGGCCAGGAAAATGAAATGAATGCTCTGCTTTCGTCCACCAGTTAAGTAAGTGACCTTGCTTTACTCCCAGTGGCTCTGGCTAAAGCTACACAGTGGCCACAAGTACGAGTGTAATTGTAATGAGTATTTCATGTGAACAAGTGAACATGTGTCAAGCAAGTTCATATTGGAAAAAAAATGTAGCAAGGTAAGATTAAGCAAAAACAACACAGATTTCACTGAATTAAATAAATTTTAGTTCTCGCTGATGAGTATGGAAGATTGAAAATGTCTAAATTAAAACACATCAAACAAAGAAATAAAGTGAAATACAATACACATTGTCATATGTATTTCCTATTCATGTATGCATGTCATAATTAAAGGAAAACATTTTGTTAAAACCACTCCTACCCAGCGAGTTTTTACAGTTAGAGGTCATGGTATTTCCACTGTAGGTTTAACTTAACAACAACTGCAGTCTGGGTCACATGGGGATAAATCAATTCTTTATAAAAATACTATCTTGTGTTCAAAGCCATCCAGTACTTTAAATAAACATTGAACAAGGGATTAAAGATAAAGAATTGATATTAATAAAGAACTGCAGCCTCAAAGCAGCAACATTAATTAAGTGGACACATTACATTCTTATAAATGAACACAATCAGTGTGTCTTGATTATAAGCAAACAACCATAAATATTCAAAATGGAGTGATGAATTCCAGCACTCACACTACAGTAATAAGACACAAATGTGGATATTATGCTTATATGTGCGTGTGGGTGTGTGTGTGTGTGAGAAGGATTTCGTGCTTCCAGTGCTAAACAGACAAACTCATTGGTCTAAACTGCATATTCGTTGCTCAGGCACTTGTTTTAAGTCAAAAAACAGAATAAAAATGGACTCCCTCTAACTTTTGATGGACAGGTCACATCATTTCATTCTGCTCTTTATATCCCAGCATTAAAAGACCCTTCATTTGCTCCATGTCTCTCAATTCCATGGTGCAAACCACTTGCGCCATTTCATTTTCTGGGAACAAAAAGGCTTACCACTGTGAATTGAGCTCTATTGCTTTGATCTCAGAGATTGGACTTGATTCACTTTATAACAGATTCAAGGCTTTGTGAGTGCGTGGAAGTATTAAATAGCTCTGTGTCAGAAGCTGGACTCGGGGACTGTCCTTTTGCGTCCCAGCGAGGCCGTGCTGTAACGAGTTCTCTGCAGGGAGCCATAAGATGGTTTGTCTGTTGTCAGGCTACGAGATGGTGCTGGGGTTGTAGACATCCCATTACGATGCAAAGATGCTGTTCTACGCATGCTCTGCTCCGCTTTGGTGGGGATGTTGGAGGAACTTTGGGAGCGTTTTATGTTAGCTGTGGTCCGTCCAACCTTCCCGTTTGCCAGCTCATCACGCAGGTGGCCATTAGACTTGCCTCCTTCCACCCCAGTTCCTCCTCCTACTGCTCCGTTGGACAGTGACAGCCTAGAGAGGGTCCTTCTGCCTCCTTCCTCACCACCTCCTTTCCCTGACTCACCCTCCTTGGACTTCCTTGAGTCCTTGTCTTTCTTCAGGAAGTTACCTTTGAAGAAGGAGAGCAGTCCATCATGGCTCTTGGGCATTTCTCCTTTCTTGGTCTTAGAGTTTCCTTCATAAGTACCATGGTGTTCCCTATCTGCCCTGTCCCCCTTTTGCCTTCTCAGAGTCCCATCATGAAGGCTTGGAGTGCTGTAGCTGGGCTGAACTCCAGCACTGGAAATCCGTTTTGCCTCAGTATCCTGGGAAGCTTTGGAGGAGCTCTGCTTCCTGGCATCCTTCCTCCTAGTGAGGGTGTTACTGCTAGAGCTACTGCTGATATTCGTGGTGCTCCCATCTCTTGTCTGGCTCCCCTTCCTGCGTCTCAAGCTGGCTGTCTTATCGGATGGCCTCCTCTGACCCTCCGGGACCTGTGGAGATTCGTACGGCAGCTCATCACCTGCCTTACCCACACAACTCATGCTCCCAACACTGGAAGACCGTACATTGGTTGTAGCCCGGACAGCTTCCTTTGTGCTGCGTGGTTCGCTCATCAATGTAACTATTGGATCCTTTGTGCACCGGGGCCGACGGCCAGATTCCAAGTACTGTACCAGCTCCACAGGGGCAGCTCCATCTTGGACAGATGGAGGCACTGGGTCAGGTTTCTGTCTGTCTCTTGAACCAAAAGACCAGCGCATGGGAAGCATTTTGCTCAGGGTGTCCTTGGTCTTACTGGGGGCTCTCATGCTCACACTGCGCCCCTGAAGACCCCTAATAAATGGCCTGTTCTCAAAACCCCCTAAAAATTATGTAGAGAGAAAAATGTTTTAGTTTTTACATTTAAATGCAAACAATCAACGAGCTATAAACTGATTAGAGCAAATCCTGGGTACGGCCCCTTACCTCTTTCCTCTTTAGAACCATTGTCAAGGAAGACTGGAGACTCAGGCGAGTCAGGTATGGAAGAAGGGCAGGTGGTGGAGGATCGTGAGACCAGACTGCCCCTCTTACTGTCCCCTGTCAGCCGGATTAGCCAGTGGTCTGACATTGATGAACTTGTGGATCCTGTGAGACACACAGAGGGAAGAGAGGGATCAGTGGAGGAATATAAACCATAAAAGAGGACTCCACTGATTTAGCATTGCACTCCTATAACACATTTGGACTTATAATGGACTGTTTAAAAAAAAAAAGACGAATGTTTAATGAAGCGAGGGATATTGTCTTTTTTATTCTATGCATTATTCTTCTTTGTCAAAACCTGCTGCAGCTCTGAATTTGCGCCAGTATCATAGCAACTCACAAAGGAGGAAAATCAAGAAAGCAGGAATTGAAGAGAAGGCAGTAACTGTTCAAAATTACACTTTATGAAGTAATACTGATGTAGTCAAAAACTGATTTCTTCATGTTTACTCGTCGCCGATATTTTTAGTGCTGTACTGAGTAAAAACTTTAGCCTGCATCGATTACATTAATGTACATACAACAACTAGGAGAGTCTAGTGCATGGTACATGTTTGATTTGTTAATTAGCTACTTCAGTTGTATTTTATCGATGTTGCTTTGCCTTTTAGTTTGAATAATTGTTACTGTGAAATATGAATAAAGTTAATTAATTCATGGGAAAATCTCATAATTATATGATAACTGGAAGTAGGCCTTGCATGCTTTGAACTACGCAGAGTAATGTTCCTAACTTCATCTTCTTTTTAATTTTTGTTCACTGATATACATTTACAAATCACAAATGTGTATTTAATGGTTTAATAGGTCCTGCAAGAACATGATAGTTTGTATGATGCCCACATTGTGGCTTACATGACTGGTGGATGTTAAAATATAAAAAAAAAATTAAATTAATGTTAAAAAGAATCTGTGTCAGAAAGCTCTCTCAATTGCAACTCTCGGATGGTTTATACTGTGTGTTTATTGATGGAGACAGAGTAACTGCAGCCAACGAGGCAGTGGTTTGCAGTCCTTTGGGTGGAAACCGATGTATCCCCCTCCCATCTATTTGCCCAAGTTAGTCCTTATTGATTCTGTTTAAAGTCAACACTTTCATTTAAACATTTTTGTCCTAACAAGCTCTTCCATGCACTTTTTTATCCATTAAATGATTATTGGTTTCCTGTTTGCTAGTTATTTGATTGCATACCTCTGACAGAGCAACTGGCCGACCATGGAGGAATGGTGTCGCGTCTCTGGTAGAACAGAATGTAGGCTCCTCTGGTACATACTTCTTCCTCTGGCACCAAGTCCACGCTGCTGTCATCGTAGCTATACCACTGTCCGTCCACTGAGTTCCTACAGTAAGCTGGATTAGAAAATGACAACAAGTATGAACAACGGACACTTGAACATACCTAAATATGTGAAAGCGCTCACATCAAGTGAAGCAAAACTTAAGCAAAACTTAAAGCATAAAACATCAGTTAATTTTTTATTATCATGCGCAAATCCTATGAAGAGAATGAAACCAGCAGTAATGTCTGTGTAGATGCAGCCTTATATAGCTTATTACACCATGCTATATAACTCCACTTCGGTCCAAAAACGATTAAAAAGACATAGGAGAGCTATACCAATAAATATGGGTGGCATTTATTTTCTTTGCAATGAGTGTGTGCTAATTTATTTCAGCTTGTTGAACTAGCAAAGCGATGTAAACAAAGAGCCGCTTCCTGACATGGAGCTGCTCTCTAGATGTCGATAATGCTGCAGCTGAGTTCTTTCAGAATAAACTAAACTAGCTGTGCACATTTTAGAGAAGGAAAGTATGGCTCAAGTACAAAGATATGGCTCTTTTGGAGATGTTTCATTGGTTTTGGACAACAGTTCTGCTGCGTGGTGGAATAGGCTACAGTATATCAGGCTTGGGTTATACTGAAAACACATTTTTCATCTTGTCGTGCGATTTGTTGACACTAACCTTATCCTTTAACATGTAACTTAACTTAACTTAAGATATTTTAAATAAATAGAGTCATTCTGCTTTACAAACTGCAAAACAAAAGTGGTTCAGAGGTCATAAAATGGCTTAGATATATAGTATCACAAAAAAACTATGTAGGTATTGTACATACATGGCACATAGAGAACCCACCATCTGTCAGGGGACAATAGATAAATGTTATAATTTCTATATTTAACTTTTAGGGTAACTAATGCATCACCCCACTGTGTCCATGTTTATAGTGCATGAGGCTCCCACGTCCACCTCCATACCATAAAAGACCCATAGACAGGGTGCAACTCTGCGAGCAAGCTGTCATGGCGATGACTGCTCCACCCTTCTCATCGCCTGCTGTCTCCCATTCTCCTTCATTAGCCTCAGTACTGTGTATGTCTTCACCAACCATCCCCTGCAATTACACACCTGGTCTTGCTGTGTATCAAGTTTCTTATCCTGCAAGTCACCCGAACTCTTCAACTACAGTATATTCTGGCCAGTGTGTCTCCCAAAAGCTGAAAGAATGTAATACTAGACTAGAAACAGAAATGACTGCCTTAGATTTTGGCAAGAAGAGGATTTACTCTGAAGTCCATGGCTTCATTATATTCAATTAAACATATATAGTGTTTTGCATTATTGTGGAAAGTAACCGTGTCCTGTTTCTGCTGTGTGTTTTTGTGCTTAGCATTTTCCATTGTATATCAGTACCATTAGTTTTTAGTCACTGTGGAAGCTAATAACTGTGCTTTATCAGACCAAGGTCCAGTAACACGGCTGTTGAAAGCAAGTTCGCTGCTGGGTTCCTGTGTGATAAAGGAAACAGCCCTTGTGCCTTACTTTGTGTGCTATATGTGTGCTTCTCTTTCCTCTCCACTAATCCAAACACCTTACACGTATATACATTGCTAAGTTACAGCCAATCCAATTTACTGACCTGGTATACGTTTTGCTGGAGGCACCAGCAGAATGGGAAAAGAATAGCAAGCACCTTTTCCTCTACTTCACATTGATTTTGTTGCTGAGGCATATCCCAGGAGGACAAAAAAACTGACCATGGCTCATCCACAACTTAGAAATTTCCACTTGAACTCAAATGTTGTCTACCTTGCTGACTTTGACACTCCAGGACAGGGATAGGACAACATATATATACATATACATATACAAACATATACAGTAGTCAATGGTAAGTGTAGTCAATATGTATCGGGTGGTATGACATGAAGCAAAGTTAAGAAATGCTCATATTTGTAAAGGTGTATTCACCAAATGTTAGTATTTTTACCTGATATGATTATTAAAACTGTCATCCCTGCATTTTCTGTCAACTAATAGATTCATTGTTTCAGCACATATTGTGGCAAAAAAACCCTTAACAGTTATCTAGTAAATAATGAATTATACCACGCAATTCCATACCAGTATAATGTCCTCCATGCATTCCTCCATGATGGTTACACACAGCGTAGAGGTCGTACAGATAGTCGTGGGGGAGGATCATGTCGGCAGGTTGGTGGTGTTGGCCTGAGGGCTGCTTCCAGGAAGGTGGCCAGGCCCCTGAGTTGAGGTTCTTCATACTCTGACTTCTCTTTACTACATGGGGGGCCATGTCCAAACCAGTCAGTGGGAAACGCACCAGGGTCGACAGCTTGTTCCTCCGCTCGCCTACCTGTTTCAACATTTCTTATTTATATACACTATACAGTACATGCTGTATATGTGCAGGTATGAAAAATAACGCATTTTATTGTGAAAATCTATGAGGAGGGGATGTAACATAAATAAATTCAACACTGTATTGATTAAACAAATATCCAATTACTTTATCAAAAAGCTATCAAACTTACAAGCCTGTTTGTGTGCTTTTGACCACTACCCTGTCAGTGATGTCACAGCAGGATTTTTGCTTTTCATGGAGTCAGAAAAATATAAAAAAACATCTGCTTGTGACTTTCTGTTGCACTCATGAGTGTGATTAGAAGTGACCAGACATGTAAGGAACTTTGAAGCCTCTAAGAGAAGCACAGCAGCAGTTTTTGGCGCAATGTGATTCAGTATGGATTTTCCCTTCAAATTATTTTCAGTATTGAAGACCCGGTGCCCCTCCTGGGATTGGCAACTTATCATGAAGGAATTGCCTGCATACCCCCACAGCCTTAGAAACTGTGTTGTACGGATCACTGGCGTCTCCAAGAATGTTCCTTGGCACACAGTCTACCAGGCTGATTGACTGAATTCTAATTCCAAGACGGAGAAAAAGCACATTGGACACACTTGCAGGCAAGTGCATGATGGGGTTGGCTGGTGTTTGATCCATGGGGCCTGACTGGACTCGGGATCAACGTGGTGCCACCTGCTTTTGAGACCACCATCAGTGAGGAGAGGCAGACAGGTGCCAATCAACCACTGGACCAAAGAGGAGGCATAGCTAGACTTTTCTGTGCTGCCTCTGGGATCCCCTACATCACCAACATAGACCTGTTCTGGGTGAACCCCAGAATCTTATTCAAGGTAATAAAACTCGGTCATCACCCCCTTCTCCTTGTCATTTTACAGATGCCTACCATGAGATGTGGGAGAAGTTTAAAAAAATATTTTTATAAATAGAGTCAATAAGGCAAAAAATTACCCCCCCCCAGACCATGTTAACCTGTCCCAATGACGACAACAGCAGCAGGAACGCAAAATAATATTATAGTAATATTATTATGATAATATTTTTGTCTAGACAGGACCTTTAACCAAACAGGACACAAGGCAGCACCTTGAGTCAATGCAGCCATGTGGACGTTTGTGGTGTCAGGCATGTGTGGGGATACTAATGATTCCCCTGAATGCTACTGTGTTGGAGTTTGTCGCAGAAAATGAGAGGGTGGTGGTATATGAATGTGTATTGCAGATGGAAGGCTCTTATTGTTGTTGGTGCTTGTGAATTGCAGAGCAGTAGTCTTTTCCTAGGCCTTTTTCAGAGCAGACACGTTGACTTGTCATAGTACGAAAGCACAGGTGTTACTAATAACATTAACAATGGCTCTGTCCTATTCAAGTGTCCCAATAAGCAATGACAGTGTGACAGTGAGTCAGCATGCACATTACCAGGACCCTGAAACTGAAGCAGCTGAATGGAATTCAGCCATCATTAACATTATTATTTACACCTATGCTTTTCCTACTGTGATTTGTCAAAATGTCTTCTGTGATAAAGGCATTCCTTGAGACCCTGGGTGTGTCCCAATTTCATACCACACATGGTTAGTTTACAATATGTATTATAAACTAATTGTCATGGTATACCGTATTTGCATTTAGTATACAAACAGGCTTCTACAGCCATGCCAGTAGCTCTGTGAAACTGTACTGAGGCACAGCATTGCTTTGAACTAAATGCTAACACCAGCCAGTCAACATGCATGTTTAGTAGGTGTAATGTTTACCATCTTCACCTTTTTAGTTTAGTGTGTTATCTAATTAGCACTAAACACAAAATATGGCTGAGACTGATAGGAATGTCATTAGTTGAAGGTGTTTGGTGATAAACCAAAGTATTGGACATATTAATATTTGACCTGATGATGGCGCTAGATGAAAAGTCAGAGGATCACCAAAGTGATTAGGAGACATTGAGGTCCATGAACGTCTGTGCAAAATTTCATGGCAAATAGTTCTAAAGAGATTTTATGAAGCGGACCGACCCATAGACTGACATTGCCATCCCTAAAGCCATGCTGCTAACATGATTAAAAATCTATGTACTTTACGTTTTTCTTTGCACACTGACTTTTTTGAGTATACTTAACTTTTCCAGTGTGAGTAAGCTACTTGCTCAAAACATGGCTACTGAACATGGCAAACACGCCCTCTGTGGAACAGTGAGATGTATTTTAAGTGTTGGTCTTGGGTGGGAAGCCGCAGTGGCTGACATAGTGCAGGTAATAGTACTAATTACTACTAGTGTTTATGTCCCAACCCCCAGTCGTGATCCCGGAGCATGTCTGTATGAGTGTGTTATGTTGTTGCCTTGGGTGGTGTGCTTGGTGTGGTTGTTGTCGGTCTGTCTGTTTCCCCCTTCACTTCACTGCCCTGGAGATAGTGGGCGTGGTCTGGTTCCCTGACTGCTAGGACTCACCTGTTCATGGTTCACAATCAAACACCTGATCCACATTCCCTTAATCACCACCAGGATTTAAGAACCAGACCAGTGTGCAGTTCCTTGTCGGAGCATTGTGTCTTTTGAGTATGTCATATGCTGTTTTGACATTGATTCAGTTGTCATTATCTGCCTGTCTCCCTGCCTACCCAAATTGTATCTGCCTATAGGACTCTGTTGATCCACTTGTAGACTTCAGCCTGCCTGTCACTGTTCGCAGAACCACAGCTTGTGCAGCTTGCTAGATCTGCCTGCCTTGCTCCCCTGCCCGCCCAATACAGAGATCAGCCAGTTCATTCAAATTTGTGTTAATAAACCCCTTTGAAGTATTTCATCTTTCTGCTCTTGTTTAGGACTGGAAAGTCATCAAGGGTTTGAGGTTAGAAAGTTGTCCAGCATTTATCCTTCTCTGTCCCCTCAGTCATACCCAGCTGCATTCATTTATGTTCTACCATTCAATAAACAGTCAGAATGCATAAAAAACCACTTAGTGTGTATGTGTGCTCCCATAGCTCTAGGCAAAGAAAAGCTTGTTACCGGTGGAGGCGGAGGATATGTGGGACTCGACTTTCTAATCTCCCTATCTGAGGGCACGGAGGTTGTTTGCAGCAGCAAGGTTCTGTGGGTGGATGAGATTCACACGTTATGCTGGATGTTGACAGGCTGTTGTGACTCACACGTGTCTTCACCAATGCGTCAGGGATGACGGTTCCCATTTTTAAAAAAGGAGACAAGAGGTTTGTTTTATTTTATTTAATTACACTACTCAGCCTCACTGAAAAAAAAATAAGCAAGGGTGTTGCAAAGAGGATTGCCTGTCAAAGCTCCAATTAAGGAAGAGAAAATTTATTTATTCATTTTGTTGTCGAAATTTCCATCCATGCTACTTTTCTGTCTTTAATGCATTCTTGCACAGCATCAATCTCAACCCTCCCTTATATCCTTTCAAACTGGAATAGCCTGAATCTTTATTCTCTACAAAATATGTGATGCAACAATTAATGAGAGCATTAATTGCTTTCTTCAATTCAGTTAGCTATTGATTCAGTTGTTGATCATTTTGTTACTTCCACTCCTCACAGAAAGCAAGAGCACAACAAAACCCAACTATACAGAAAGCATGGATACAATACTAATATTTTTAAAGCTTCACTTTTCTTAAAGCTGCATTAATTAATTTTTTTGGCCACTTAGGGGCAGCAGAATAAGCTGGAAACACAATATTGACTTATTACTTTGTAAAGTTGTTATTGAAAATGTGTTAACAGACAAGGGCCTTTTCACATTTATCCAGTAGACATGGAAAAACATTAGCATTCATTTGGAGTTTTCTTCGGCCACCTGATGAATAATCAGAAATAGCTTAGAAAAATACCTAGAAAATAGCTGTCTGAAACAAGGTGAGACTGAACCAAAACAATAAAGCTGTGCACGTAACCAATGAGCTGAAAGATGCTAAAACACTCTGTAGAGCTGAGGGGAACTACAGAGTAAGGGTGATAATTCTCTTTGGTTTCGTCACCACGACTGACCCCTTTAACATTATAATATAAAACATTGATTCGTGCTGCTTTAATAGATAAATACTAAAGTTTAGAGTACTTGTCTTCACCAGAGGCCACTTTACAGCTCACCTACCTGTCGGAAGCGCTTGAGATGGAGGATCAGTATGTCAGGCAGAGTCCACAAGCTCATCTTCACCATGCCCTGCTGAAGCTGCTTACAGTGGGGACACTTCCAGGCATCATCTGGGGCAAGCTGGAATTAGTCAGTGAATCAATCAATTACATGGTTATACAAATCAAATACAATTGTAAGTAGAAATGTAACATTTTTATTTTGTGGTCATTTCCTCATGTAATGTGACATGTTTACTACAGATGAATTATCCTTATATGGAAGGTGGCAGGTGTTATCTGTTTTTCATTAACTCTGCCCTGATTAAAACCCTATGCGCTCAACATCCTTTTATATGTTTTTCAAGAGGGGAATTAGTTATACTTCACCACAACAGAAAGCATCAAGTTTGAGAATGTGGGCTGTTCGCGCTCTCTTTTCTGCTTGGTTTTAGAGCATCCAGGGTCAAGGTCTATGACATCTCAAAGGCATCTTCTGCCCACTGCTTACAATATACTTGTAAAGAATGGATCAGCACAGGACACACTGGGCTTTTATTAAAATTAAATCATCCCAGTCATGACTAAAGCCCTCAAATTATAGCAAAATCCTGCCTATATCAATTGTCAGTTAACCCCAGTCTACACTTCTCTCATGGTAAAATTTAACATTCACATGCAGGGCTCCAGGATCTCATTGCCACTCTTTCAAAACTCCACACCTCTCTCCCAAAAGTGTTGTGCAAGATGTTTATATTTTGTTTTATAAAACGAGATTAGGAAATTAAATTGCCTCATGTTGGTGCGTCATTTAACAAAACATAATTAGTGCAGGAGAAAAACATGTTGTGGGCTTTACAATCTTGTCCGTTAGCACCAAAGTGCTGCTTTGGCGTGCTGCGAGTTTCAGTGGGCACTGGAATCGCTTCCTGCATCTCTACTACAATTTAACACTGAGATGAATGCTTCTCCTATTATGTTCCTGGTGAGAAAAATGATTTTCGAACACAGACGTCTGCTGCACTGTGAGCCACTGTGTGTGTGTGTGCGTGTGAGAGAGATAGAGAGAGAAAAAAGGATACAGATGGTACATCCCAATTCACTTGATTGTCTCCTTATTTCCACTCACATGAGTCTTTGTTAAAGTTCCTCCCACTTATGATGTAAATAACAGGCTCAAGGAAGAAATTTGAGGGAAGGGAAAATACATGTTGTTAGTGGTCTTATACTGTTGCTTTAGAGTTTGTATTTGTACAGATAATGTGATCCACTGCCCAAACAACAAGGACTTGTTTGCAGCCCTCAATGCCGCAGGGTGCAACGAAAGTGGGATTTGATTATGTCACAACATCAACAACAGAAATCTCAAATGAAAAATCACTGTACGTGAGGACAGACTTAATGCACACAATGTAAGCCAGTTATACTGGTTGGAATTTGGTTTTCTATATTTGAATTTGCCCTGCGAAGAGTTGGCCACTGTCCAGGGTGTACCCCGCCTAAAGGCCCAAAGTCACTGGGATACGCTCCAGTCACATGGAGGTCTATGGGGATTGACTCGCTTTTGGAGCCAGGCACCAAGTGGCCATTTGATGAACTGCAGTTTTTGGCACTTCAATGTTGGCTTCATTTTTCAGCCCCGGAGGTTGCAGCTTGGTTTATCTGAAACAGATTTGTAGTTTCAACTTATAGTTTGAAAATTAAACTAATACTTTGATTTCATTAAATCAAATCTTTATTTTTAACCTGAGATTCAGTGAGCACAAATGCTCTTTTCCAGCAATGCACAGCTCCACAGAGACATTAAGAGAAGTATTTGATCCTGGCATTTTTACGGGACTGTAAGATATTAAAAGCTGTTTAATCAGTAAAGATCTGGACTCTAGTTTCCACCCTCTGTCAGCACTCCATGGCTGTGTGATTTTTTCAACCATAACACACATTAAGTGCTTGAAATCTTCTGGCATATAACCTGCTGTAAAACATAATTTTTACCCTTCGGTTTTTGTAAAGATTAAGCAAACGAGATATAACATGTTAATTAGTGAGCTTAAGAGGTACTGGTAGATAGAATAATTTACCTTTTGATAGAGCCAGACTAGGTGTTTCCCCGTTTCCAGTCTTTGTGCTAAGTTAAGCTAACCGGCTGCTGATGGTAGCTTAATATTTACAGATATGAAGGTTGTATCAATCTTCTCATCTAACTCTCGGAAGGAAAGCAAATAAGTGGATTTCCTAAGAAGCTGATCTATTGCTTTAAGTCTTCAATGATAAGGGAATTCATGCTGAGAGCAAGGGTTAATTACGTACAGTAAATTAAGCCAAACGTTTTCACTTTTTCTAGACGCAAGCCAACATCAATGGCATTGCCATTACATGGATCATTAGTAAAATCAAACAAAATCACCACAGAACCTTTGTTCTAACCTTTTTTTAAAAAAAACTATAGCTACAGATTTCAGAATTCAAGCAGGAAAGTGGGAAAGTGAAACACAAGAGGTCAGAGCCACAAATATTTACAACAAAGATCACAAACCTGGAGGACTGATTTCATAATATAAGGCTATAAGGCTGAATTCAAAATATTTCTCCAAAATAATTGTAAACGCTCCAACCCAGCCTCTCCTCGTGAGAGACCTAAAGTAGTCATAGTAATGGGGGCATGGCTTAAGCCGTTATGGTAAAGCTTTGACCAAGTCTGAGTCAGGAGAACTGACTGCGTAAGTGTATGGACTGAGTGTGGAGGCAAAATCATTTAAACCAAAAGTTTTATTTCAAAGACATCTAATATATAGCAGAAGGACAGCCAGCTTAACTGGGATATCTTATGTGAGTGATAAGATGAAAAAGAGCCACGAAGAGACAGTGTATTGGAGACACTTTTGTTCCCAGTGGACAGGGTTTAGTGGTACTATAACAGAGGCATGGTGTAAACAAGCTGACATTCAAAACTGGACTGTGTCCTTTCTATTTGACTGCAGCGACTGCCTTGCAGAGAGTTTTCCTCTTGCTAAATGAGCTGAAGTGGCTGACGTACTTGAAACTGGTGAAGCAGAAGGCCACGAAGCAAAAGAAGAAGAAAAACCTCACAGAGTTTTACTCAAATCATTTCTCCTCAACTCTCAACTGTGATTGTAAATTTAGGGTCTTGACGGAGTCTTCTAAATTATTGAGAAGGATCGATTTTGAGTACCAGCTCGTTGCATCCAAACCCACAATGTAGATTCTTGCACAATATGAATAGAAATTCAGTCAGTAGATGTACAGTAAGCCACTGCCGATGCAGTTCATTTGCGTTCAGAACAAGGATGCTCCTGCTGAGATAAGAGGCCATTCCAAAAATCTTTTAATAGAAACCTGATATTCTACTAATGAGGGAAACTGACACAGAAATATGTTTTCACATATCTAAATCACACTATAGAGGAGGAGTTATCCGCAGTGCTGAGTAAGGACTGAACCAAAGATGTGGACAGAATGAAAATTTTCTTCTTTAGTAGTATAGGATATTTACAGCAAATCCAATGAAAAAGCCAAAACTAACAATAACTTTCTCTTACTAAACACATATTGTGTGTAGCTGAACTCTGATTTAGCTTATGCTCATCGACAGACCTAATTTTAGTTTGTGTCCTTCTGTCATAGGTAGTATAATGTGGTGTGCCCTTTCATTCTAATTTACTCTATAGGTATCCTCAGGTTGTGTGATTTATCTAAAGAGTTAGAAAAAATGTGTAACAAAAAAACATAAGGAATTACTATAAGTTCTTAACACACATCTTCAGTCATGGCTGACATTTTTTGATTAAACAAAATTAAATTGTGCCAAGAATAGTATTTCACAAGCGGAATATACATTAAGTAATCAGCACCTGTTCATTGGATCTGACTGGCAGTGCGTCAACACTTAGGCTGATAAACTAACAGGATTTGGAGCAGCTGACACACAGCAGTTGAGGTCTCCCTACTATGGAGCAGTTACGTATTGCACTGCACTTCTTCCCCACTGGCACATTTCAGAGAGTAATTGGTGAGTTGGGTTGTACACAGTCTAAAGGCTCTGAATTTACATCGCATTTATTAGGAATGAATAAACAATCTGTAGCCATAGGACACAAGTGGTGTAGCCAGGGCCGTATCCAGGATTTTAGAAATACAGAGGTCTCCTAGCCCCTAGAGGGGTTCTCGGGCAAACAATAAGCCATAATAAGAGTTACACATGGCATTACAGTGAAATTTCAGTGTATAAAACATAGAAGAATTTATTTAAATTATAAAATGAGTGTAAGTGTAGTGTATAATTATTGCCCTTGGTGATGTCCCAATGGGGACACAAGCAATGAATTAGCATTGGTTCATCAGTGTTTAACTGTAGCCTACTGCTCAGTTTGTAATATTTTGCTTTTTACTCTTGGGTGTGGGGTAGCCAGACAGGGACAATACAAGGGAAGAAAGAGGTGCTGGAAAATGTTTGACTTTTACAGATTCAGATTGTCCCACAGATTCAAAGACGTTGTATATAATTGTTGAAAAGATACATAGGCCTAATATATCTTATACCAACACATACTATAGTGTTAAAAATAAGGAATACAATATTGTAAATATAATTTTTATTTACAATAAAATAAAAAGAAGAGGTTTTTCTCATTATTGATCAATGGGTTGGAGTGATAAGTGAGTTCATTTAATAATCGCTGGACACACAAATATCTATCTGTACTTAATTTCCAGTCTGCATAGATTCTGATATGAAGGTGGAGCATTAGAGAGAAAAAGGAATTAGGAAAAATTGTCATTTCAAAATCTTTAGCAGCACAATGACCCAGAAGAGACTGATTTCCTTCTCATACATACGAACATATTTATTTTGGCTACATGCCTTACGTGATCCTTCACCACCACAAACCTCGTGCAAGGCCAGGCTAGGGCCGCTCTTGGAGTAGCTCATACAGCTATAGAGTGCTGATTTTTTTTAATAACATTTTTTTATATAAAAAAACCCCCATTTCTATAGGAAAAATTTACTGAGGTTTGGTCCTCGGTGTTCTCATTGCTGGCTACGGCCATAGCTTTCTTCCTTGTTTTGTACACATCTTCCTGCTCATTGCTTATCCTTAAAGGTAATATCATCTTATTATTTTCCAACTTGATCTTCTGTTCTTATTGGTTTCTAGAATTAATATTAGCTGTTCTTTCCTGACACATTGTGTTAAGCATTCCTTTTCTCATAATATACCAGAGACACCACTTTTGCATTTTAATTTGTTTTTAGGCATAGTTAAACACTGTATTCTGTTCTATGTGTGTGTGAAGTGTGTCTATGAAGTTAATGAACGCATAAAATTGTAGGCGGGGCAAATGCAGGGCTCAATGCTGCAAATAACTTCTATAGGCCTCACGTAAATCTCTTTAGCGATGTAAATACAGATTTTTAAGTTAATCAAATATCATAACATGCCACGGGTAACTTTTCTAATTTCTGGAATAATTATTATTTGTCAGCAGGTGTTCACACCTGTTGCTGATAAATGAAAGATATTTAAACATAGCTGGCCGAGCATTGTTATGCTATGCCTCATCAATAATTCATCTTACAATCCCAGGGTAACACAGGGAGTCCAGACCCTACTGCTCAGGGGTTAGGTGATACTTCATTATAATAATTTATCAGCTTCCAGTGGAATCATATGGGAGTGAGATGATCATTGTAGCAATCTTGTGCTCCCAGATCTTAGTAATTAATTAAGTGAGAACAATATTATCATCATCATCATCAACAAAAAGATAATAGTTGTAATAAAGTTGTAATAAACCATTTGTGATTTCAAGCAAACTCTATCAACTACCAAAATAATATTTGTATTAATATAGTGATAGTGATTTACTTCAGGTTGGAGCCGTAGATGGCTTCCTCTGTGTGTTGGTGCACACTGTTTTTATTTGTGCAATGCAACGCAGTATAAAAAAGGTGACAAATTAGACAGATATAGGTGTAACAAAATACACAGACAATAACACATAACATTAGGACATAACAAACAGAGGTTATGATTTGAATTTTGTACAGATTTCATTTTTTTGTTAGTGGGAGAACTATGTGTGGACAATTCGTATTCGTATGTGTTTGTGTGCGTGTATGAAAGTGTGTCATGTATTCATATATGCGTAAATGTGATCAGAGGAATCTGCAGGAGGAGGGGGAGGGGAAAAAACAAACAAGAAAAATCTAATAATAATAATAACAAATAGTAATAATCTTTGGATCATAGTTCACTACCTTGGCCCATCACCCCATGCTGCACTGGGTCACTTTCACCACTTCATGGCCCATCTAATTCCTGTATACGGGCAGAAAGCTCTAAATCTGTCGTAAGTATATCAAAGAAGTGGACCAGCAAATCTATGGAGGATCTTCGCGCATTATTGGATCTGGATGAGTAGACAGAGGCTGTGACGCTCTACATCAGCTTCTGTGAGAACTACTGTGTACCAACAAGCACCAGGGTGAGTCACAACAATGACAAAACCCTGATTCACAGCTAAACAGACAGCTAAGGTTGGAAAAAGAAAAAGCATTCAGGAGTGGTGACAAGGACAGGTTTAAAGATGCAAAACACAGGTTTAGCAAGGTGGTGAGTGAGGCTAAATGAATATACTCTGAGAAACTTCAACAACAATTCTCAGCTAATGATTGCTTCTGTCTGGAGAGGTCTCAGACAGATCACCAGCCACCAACCTAAAGCTCCCTGATTTGCAAATTCCTTCTGAAAACCTACTTGGCAATAAACCTATTTCTGTTTTTTTTTCTCCTGATTTCTGAACCATGTGTCCACTACAGACAGAACAACTGAAACTCAGTCACCCACTCTGACCTTTTGAAGCACTCCCGGCTGAACTGTTCCAATCTTCCCAGCTTTGTAGTGATTTCTATCCATCTGTAGCCATTTCGTTTCTTTGCCCCATTCGCTCTTGCTAGAAAGAAGAATTCACTCCTGATACTGTGTGTGGGAGTTCAAGCTAGCAAGAATTACTGAGTTTATAGACTGTGGTACTGTATACGGATATTGGAACGGTCACTCAGAACAGCAGGAGGTGGAGGTGAAACTATGACTAACAAGGTATAAAGTTTGGATGTCACCACTCGCCAATCCCACGCTGGTTAGATGAGGTCTGCTTGTACTTTTGTTTAGTAAGTTTTATAATTGGACGTTTGGAACAGAAAAGACTCAAAGATACACAGATGTTTGGATTTACTAGCTGAGAATAATGTTGTTATGTTGTTTACTTGATAGTTGTGTTGCCTTCAGTCTCACCTGTTCTTCTTTGGTATACAGCTGGAAGCACTCGTCTAAGGTACAGCTATGCTGCTGCAGATGCTGCTGCTGCTGGTTCCTCACACTCTCCGCATCCTTCACCACCTCCTCCTGGATGCTGCCAAACAGACTGAACACACGCATGCACACACACTGGGCCTCAAGCAAATGATAAAATGACACTCAGGACGACACTGATAAACTGTGTGTGTGTTCTGCCTACATATTTGTTTTCATATGTATACTAAACTAGAAGTTAAAATGTTTGTGCGCAATGCTTACCATTCTTTAGTCTTGTGTTCCCACTCGATGACAAGCTTCACGTGGGGAGGGCCCCCGGGGCCACAGAACTTCAGAGCTCTACAATACACCAAGAGACAAACTGTAAAACTACATTTTAAATCTAAATACACATCTTAACATCTTAGATTAGTCAGTTTTCGTAAAAAAGTAATGCCTTAATCTCCTGACACCTGAAAATAAGGGAGGCTGAAATCTGCGCTGCTGTCATGCAGTGAAAAATAAAGACAATGAATCTGAGACTTCTTTTTGAAGTATTTGTTTGTGCTTTTTAGTTATATTTTATTTTAATTTCACCTTCATACACACACATTGGCAATAGCCGGATTACACAGGGTGACATTGGGCACGGGTGAGACCTTGCTTCACATCATGTATTAATATGCAAACGTCTTATGTGGAGTCATAATGTAGCGAGGGGCGTCGTGTTTGTATTCCAGAGCTTCACTGCTTTGATCTCAGGAGGAAAGATAAAACAGCATCAGTATTCTACAGCCAAACAGCCCTGATAGAGGGCCAAGGTAGATTTAACAATCGCTGAATGCTAAAAGGCAGTAGTTAGTTTGTTCCGGGAACATGACGGATCACTGGTGGCAGATGTTTAGGAGCTGTGTCAAAATTCAATTCCCTTTGATTTAGCAATGCATCTGTATTCTTGATAGAGACAGTTTGGAGATTTCCAGCATGGCAGAACATTGACTGTTTCTCACTATAAGTCGTTTCATTCTATCTTCAAAGATAAACACATGTTGTTGTCTCGTTATTGTTCAGTGAACATGTTTAATGCATAAACTGAGCCTTACCACTAGATGTCAGGCTTATGGATCATGTCAACACAATCCAGGCAGGTCAAAGAACTCAAAGCAATATTTTTTACAAAACTGATTATGTAAAGGAATGGGCACCAAAGTCTGATATATTATTAACTGAATGTCCACCTACTGTATCTAAAAATGCTCCTCACTTGTGAATGTAGTTAAGTATTACACGAGTGCTACAAATATGATTGCATCTGGATGAATGAGAAACCTTATCTACTTATGCATTTCACTCTAAAATGCAGGACACACAAAGCATACTTTCCACAGATTTCTCCCACAGCAGAAATTCAACCATATTAAAACAGTCTTCTGCCTACTCAAGGACTCGGGGAGTTGTCATGGGGCAACGTGGCTTTGCGAATCTAAGAAACTACATCTGTACATGTGTGCTATTGTGTATCTGTTCAGGGACAAGTGGACAATTCTTGAGTGCTGCATTACATTAACTAATAAGGCAAGTGACAGAGACACAAGCTATGAAATAATTGTGGACTTTTACACCACTAAATTATAACCAGTAATAAATAATAAAAAGGTCATTAAGAATTCTATTACCTGATACTGTCTTTAAATTAAAAAAACAAATTATTTAATTTCAAAACTGAATCGCAATTTCTTTTTGTTATTTAATTTAGTAATGTGTCTGCCTATCATACTCCAAATCAAAATAAATGTTTCATGATTTAACTTTTTTTTTTTTGGATAGCTTTGATTAAAAGACAGCTCTCTGTGTAAGCAGTGTGCCAACTAAAACTTTAATGAAATCCAACTCGCAGAGCAGTGGTAGGAGCTTCGATTGGCCAGACTGCTGCCAACAAATAACAGCTGGTCATTTACAAAGTGAAGTTCGTACTGTACTGCACTGTACTGGTGTTATGTTATGTTGCCTCAGTATATTTGGCTCTGGACTCTAAATGCATGGAGTATTTCGAGTACTTTGTCTTGAGTACCTTTTAGGCCACAAGAGTGGCAGGGCACACGGACATGCGGGTATCGACTGAAAGTAAAGCAATACGTTTCATAATCATCTCAAAACATTAAGCTGTGGGCTGCATAACTCTGATAACATATAAAATCAAGTGTTTTACTTTATTTACTGTCATAATACGTGTGTATTATTTTTAAAACAAGTAAACTAAAATATCGTGTATCGTGACAGTAGCAGTAATGAGAAATGACCTGGATATGATTAAAGTATTAAAATAAAAATGCAAAACTCTTAACAGACCTGTACTAAAAGTTGTCTAACTATCAACCAAACTGCCGCAGCGAGTCTTGACACAGTTTGCAGACAGCTAGGAATAATGGCCACAGGCTAACAGGCTAACAAGCACGGGAAGCACACCTACTGTGTGTTCCCAGGTCCCTATGTTCCTCTTAAGAGACATTAAGGAGATCTTTCAAAGGGCTTTATGTTCTCAGCAATGTTTTTTTCCTTAGGTCAAATGTTCAGTGTATGTGTCCCTGTGTCTGATCACTTGCAATGATGATAAGCCCCAATGGGGATAACATGTGTCAGTCAGTCACCACCCAAATTGCTTAAAGCAAGCTAAGCTTTGGCTTTGGTTGTAAGACTTGCATTTATATGCCTGGCAGTTGGTTTGGTAACACATAAAAGCTGAAAAGGCGAGAGAAGCCGAAAGTCTTTGTCATGCCGGACTTTAGAGTGCGATCATGTGGCTATTTCCTGAAGGCAGTATCTACCAGTCAGTGGAGTGCACTAATCAAACTTGCAAAAGTATCAGTAGGAAATAATCGTTTGTTTATCTTTTGCCAGCACTACACTATACAAGACAGGAAATGGCAAAAACATGCCACTTCACGGTGAAAACTCATCACAGTGAGTTTTGTTGTCTATCCAGAATAGCTGGGGCATTTAAGCTTTGAGAGCTACGAACCAAATTACATTCAACTGCAGTGCATTGGGGTGCTGGAAGAAGAAGAAGAAAAACCATGGCTCTTAAAATCAAGCACGGATATATGGAATACATCTTTTTGTGAACAGCAGACCCCTTAGTATGCTGAACAAATCGCTCTCTCTCTCTATTAGACAGTGCCTCAATAGAGACACTGAATTCAAAGTAAAGCATATTTATACACGCTGAGCTCACAAGTTACCCACAAGTCACTACGACTGACATAAGGGAAATGACGTTTCGCCAAAGTAAAAGTGTGCAAACATGAAAGGAAGCTGATAAGTGCAGACTCCAAAGGCGCTTAGTGACTTGGTGGTACTGGTCAGGATTTCTGGCTCAGTAAATCAGAGTGCGTCTGTGGGAAACTGTACTTTCATAATTCCTCATTTGGACAGATGGCTTTTTCTGTACAGGGGATCAATATGTGGAATTCCTCACCCAGAGAATTTAAAATAGATTATGGCTGGTATCATTTTAAACTCAAGTTGAAAATAATTGGGTGCTTGTCAATGAGTTTTATGGTAATTTTATTCTATCATTGTTTGTGTGTTGTGCTATTCCTTATGCATTTTCTTGTTCAGCTTTGTGCCTTATTGCAAACTAGCTTCAGCTAATTGCTGTGGTTCATGCTATACACTGGCCCCTACACAAATAAAAATTAAATAAAATAAAAAAAGTTTTCATTTTATGAGTAGATGGTTAGTTAGTTGTGTTGATGATCCTATCTACAGGTATTGTGTAAAGTGAGCTAAATCGTGAATATGATAAAAGCAATGAGCTGTGGCTGACGCAGAGAGAGCAGACAGACAGACACGTTCACAAAAAGCATGAACACAGACCGACACACATGCTTGAATAGAAACACACACACACACACACACACACACACACACCTATTGACTGTCTAATCTAACCTGGAAGACGATCTAATTTTCTAGCTCATTTGTTGAAGGCCTGACCTTCACTGCAGTTCAGTAGAACAACAGCAGATATTTATATTAAGCTCCTCAGCTGTATGGCGACACATTGAAGCTCTTTATCACACAGGAAAGGAAGGCCTTGTCTTCACAACGTGTAACTGATATCATTATACTCCCTTCCCTGTAATCCTCTTAAGGTCCATTCAAAGGAATTGTGGCTTGCACTGCTGCCATGGTTCTGAATATGAATTTATGTAGTCATTTCAATTTTAGCCTTAATTGGCTGATGTAGTTATTTGTTTGCGTGTTAACTGTGGCAGTACAGTGCAGTCTGTTGTTTTTCTTTGTGTGAGTGTGTGTCCTACCTGTCAACTGCAGGGTGGTACAGTGGCCGGCTGTCCTGCGGAGACAGGTAGCTGTAGGATGCCGATCCTCCCACCACTCTGATCTTAAACAGCACGCCAGCATTCTGCAGGGAGAGAAACACACATTGCTACCCCAACTAAAACAATGTGTAAGTGTTCTATGGCCTTTAACAAAACTCCTCCCTCTTGCAGTAAAAGACTCAGTGGTGATAGGATTTTATGATTGAAAGGATAAAAAACATATTTTAGATTTATCCAGAAAAGCTTGTTTAGCTTTAATAGTCTGACAAAAATGAAATTCAACAGAAAATTAGTTTTTTAACCAGCATGTTCAAACAACAAGTTGATGAGCAGCCGTGTGAGGTCAGATATGCCTGTGTTTCTATAAATCAATAAAGAAATATTTTTTTTGTAGTATGTAATAGTAACAATCAAAACAAAACAGACTATAGTATACTCCCTCCCACTTTCCCCCAATAGGAAATATAGTTTGGTCCTATAGTTTTCATAGTTACTGCTATAAAAAAAACTATTTTTTCTAAGACACAGGCAAACAACACACTTTAAAGAGCACGCATTTGTTTAAAGACAGCTACTATTACTGTAAATATCACAGCAATTTCGCTGAGGACAGACCAAGGTGAACGCTGCTAGTATAAATTACACCCCGACATTCTCTAAGATGGTCTCAAAGAGGACAAAAATGGAAGAAATGTCATTCTTCTGATGGAGGACACAGCTGGTATCTTAATATTGCAACCATACGCTTATGATACTGGTAAGACGCTTGCAGTAGTAAGAGTAATCCAGCACTAACTTAAAGCCTCTGAAATAACATTAAATAATCATGATTAAATGTGCAACAAAGTTAAAGTTGGGAAAAAAACATGTTAGTTAGGATTTATTTCAAGACCGTTGTATTAGACTGCATTAGTTGTAGCTAGTTGTACCTAATAAACTGGAACATTTGTACATAGTTCTGTGGATATAAATAAAGTTGAGTTGGGTTTAAAAAAAAGTATTGTTGGTGTGGTTACTTGTGGTCTAATATAGGCTTAGCAGCCATGAGCACTGATTTAGAACAGTAAGTAAATAACCAAATATAGTTTGAGATGTCAAAATGTGTCATTTGAATGGAGAGAAACAATAAAAAAAGTATTGCCTTTGGGTATTATAAAGCCTTTGAAGGGATGTGAATAAGTCATTTAGAATTACAGAAAACCTGTAAGAAACTTCCAAAATGTGGACAACTCATGAAATGAAGTGCTGTGTAAACCCAGCAGCTCTCTAATTTGAGGCTGAATCCTGCAGGATCTATACATAACATCACCACAGCAGTTAAAAGCACACAACCGCCCTCATTTACATCCAGCAACAAGTCTTGCAGCCTCCGCACTCAAATAAAGAAAATGCATTTACAGATGGATTGTATCTCCTCTGCTGCCTCAGCAGCAAAGACAAGAGGGCTGAGATATTAGGGAGCAGAGAGCAGAATCAGGTTGCTAATGCGTTCATTCTGAGTGGGCCGCCGTCTGGCCGCAGTTGGAGAATAGAAACTGCAGCCGAGCATAAAGAGAAATAAATTAGTTGGTTAGTAGGAGCCTAAAGCAGCAAATGAGAAAGGCACATTCTTTCTTTTCAGTTGTCAGGGCCTGAGCAAGCATACATTCAGATGGCCTTATCTATCTATTGGACTATAATGAAGAGGAGCAGACAAGACACCTCACACTAATGAGTAATCACACAAAGTAGGTTTTTGAATGAACTTTGGAGAGTATCCACAAGAGTCTACATGATGATCCGTAATCTTCCTTAACAGAGAGCTGTCACCACCAGTGAGGACGCTGGATGTTGGCTTACTGCCCAAACTGCTGGGTAGACGTAAAAAAAATCCATAGTCATTGTCTGGTTATATCAGAAAACCGAGGTAATGCTACACTTCACTACAGTACAATGACAAAACATTTCAGCCACAGATGATGAGGATAATTAAAACAATCCTCGGGGAGGTGGAAGGCTCACATGCAGCGCAAGAAAGGAAATTGGTCATTCAGTAAATCTGGTGATCTCAAAAAACATGTTGTGGAACATTGTGTCATCTATTTCAACTGTCAGTCACTCTGAAAGTCTTTTGGCTGAGACCTCTAACAGGTGATCAATAACTCCACAAAAATAACTAATCTCCAAGAACTCAGATTGATTTAGTATTTAGTAAAAGACCTGAGAGAATCTTTAAACGCTTTAAAGTTTTAACTGGCTTTTGTTGCCAAGAAAAATAAAACCCAACAAACAATTTAGTCTCTCTTTTGTCAGAAAGTTTGAATGCTAGAGAATCTAAAACACGCACAAAAAAAGCCAGATATTCTCAAAAAAGGACACAGTGCTATCAGAGAACGTACCCACAAGTTTAGGTGTAAGAATAAAACACCCATCATTTTTCTGCATATATAATGTTTTAAACCCTTTAATACAGAAAAGCTAAGGATTTGTTTTCATTCATTTCACGTTCATTGTAAAGGTGACGAGGAAGAGGAAAAGCCACTTTAACGTAAATGTTAAATATTATTTCCTGGAGTGATTTTGAAAATATAAAAATGTTTATTGCACAAAAGCAGACTCTGAAACATTCTGGCAAAGGTAAACTATTTCACCTCTTCAAGTCATTACAGCCATTAAGTGGCCGTGGCTTGGTGACAAAAATGATATATGGAAGTTGTCCAACACATTAAAAAAAACTCTCCCTATCATCTAATTTTTAAACCTCCTTCCTTCGGTGTTAAAATCACATGACCGGCCATTTGGCACAGACCATACACGGCCATACATGGTGCAAAACCTAACGCTTTAACACCCATGTTCAATTTTAATATTCTTCTTTTTACAGAACATCAGGGCCAGCAAAGAAGAGTTGGATTTTGACATGCAAGTCAGTAGCAACTGAAAGTTGTATCTTGCTAAACAAACCTCTGGGTGGCGCCGAAACACCTCATAATGAGGAAGCAAGGGCAACCGACTGAATAGCAGCAAAGTACTCACACACTTGCTGCCTGTCAATGGAATTAAGAATATAAACAGCATTATGTTGATTGTAGGTGCCTATATTACACAGTGATAGCAGTAAGCTCACATTAAGTCTTATTTGTGCCTCAGATCACATCTCGAATTTCTTCATTTTTTCTTTTAAATTGAACAAAGCATCAGCAAAAATTGAAGCCCCACACCCTTGGGATAGTAGTGGTCTTTTCAGCTTCAAAATATTAATCCACAACCAAAAGAACCTGGTGATTGTGTTTTATTAAGGAGTTTTTTTATCTGGCCAGACAGGCTTTTGAGGAGCTAACTAAGAAACAGATAGTGATCAGTAAATCACAGGCTGATATTTCTCTTTCCCCTCCCCTTCATTTCTTTTCTTATAAAGCTTGAGAGCTGCTTGGTCTGGATAAGGCCACCTCAAAGATTGCCTGTCACCATGGCGTTGCCCATGGCAACTCGACAACCAGGAGCGGGGACAGTGTGTGTGTGCATGAGTGCATGTGTGTCTGCGTATTTGAGAGTGGAGTTGTGGTTTAGGGCTTGAACTATCTATGGAGAAACGGATGAAACTGAGGTGGGGATGTGCATGTGCATGCATCATCGTCAACTTGCAGTAGGCCTCAGCTTGCAGTAGCCTACATACTGAGTGGAGGATAAAGTAGAGGTGGATTTTAACATGCAAGACAGAAAATAAACACTTCAGAGTCACAGGATGTGTTGTGTAAATCTTAATTCAGGAATGTAGCAGTAATGTGTCCACTGCAGCAGCAATACTACACATTTTAAAATAATAGAATATAATTCAAATTTGCTTCTTCTCTTCACTCTTTATTCGAAAATATAGTCCTTCTACGGTGGTAAAGATGAGGATCTTGGTTATTGGGCTTTGAGTGGGCGGTGACATAATTAAATGTATTCTCAGCATATAAAACCATTATTACGCTCCCATCAAAGGCTTGGATTGTGTGTGCGCGCATGTGTGAATAAAATGTCCTGAGGTGCACTTTTTGCCAATATGGCTCATCTGAACGAAATTGTTTGAGTAAAAGCAGTTTCTGGTGTTACAAATGTAATTTTTCTTTTCTCTGAATGAATGGAGGACGCAAGCGTTTCGGCAGAACAGAGCAGGGAATTTCTGAACTCAGAATAGAACTAGAACAACCATCACAGAAGGAACTACAGGACACTAAATGTGACTTTCTTTAATCAGGTGTGAGCACCAAGTATTTCTGCAGCTGTACAAAACATCAGTCTTTTGTGTGCTAGAAAGCTTTTGGGGATGAATGCACTTCTGGTTTTACAGCACGATAAACCAATGTTTAAGAAGTGATGTGTTTTAGTTTACTAAAGCAGCAAATGTGGTTACTTTGGAACTAAAAAAAAAAGAGAACTGCAGAAGAAGATTTACTCCAACTTCAACTACAGCGAATCCAACAATTATTCAGTCAGCATGCTAAGCAGGAAATCTATTTTGTAGTCTCAGCAGAGCAATGAGCTCTTATTGAAAAGTCATCACCAGAATCATGAAAAACAAGCATGTGACTCAGGCAATTGTAAGCAAACAATGGCAGCTATTTAATTTAAACAGAGAACCCAAACTTAATTAAAATTGATCAAACTTCTAACCAATCTCTGCTCTGCTATTTTATTTTGGTCCCCTGGAGTCAGGAAGGTCCAGGAACCCCTGAGCTGAAGGGTCCAGGGCGCAGAATGGAGTGGGTGACATGTTATTGGTTACTGAGGGTGCAGGCATTACCTGAGCCTGAGATCCATTCAGCATCAGATAATAGAGTTTGCTGAGGATGCTCTGCTGCAGCTGGTCCCAGGAGATGCTCCTGTCCTCACGCATGAGAAATGGAGGTCCAAACCTGAGAGGAGAGTTTGCATATATCTCAGTTGCTTTTATCAGTGGAACCCTGTTAATATGAAAGTCAATTCATTCATATTTGTTAGCAACACGTTTTAAAATAAAATAATCCAATAAAAACAGCGTGGCAGTATTCTGATGTTATACTGTGAAAATCAATTAATTTGTCACCATTTTCCTTTGAGATTGATTAACTTGGTAAGTCACACTGCAAATCATCATAAATTAATTTCCAAGGAGGTTGATCACATTGACAGTAGAGAAAGTGCCATTATAAAGGTCATTGCAACTTATTGTGTCACCACCACATCTGTCAAGCTGTCAGGTGTCAGGTGCATCAAGGCTTTACTGGCAGTGCCTCTTGTCCTGTACTGACAGCTTGAAGTGACATTATGTGGGGTCAGGGGCCGAATAAAGCTGCGAAACCACTCTGTATATCATCAATGCTCCAATGCCTCATAATGGGTTCTCTGTCTCTAGGTTAACTCAAGGCTTGTGCTCACCCTGACTGCACAGCAGTGGCTGTACTCGAGGCTATTATATGTGCGGTTAATGGGAGAGGCAATTGTGTTTGTCTGGACAGCCAAGTCAGGTATTACAGATTGAGACATATGTAGCTGAAGATTAAAGTTCCAAGGTTTTTTATTATTGTATTAATCTGAGTGAGGGAGAGAGAGACATACTGTTCACACATACACACGAAACACACATACACTCAGTTTATTAGGTACACCGAGCTAAAACTAATGTAGTTTAAAACAACATCCCTGCAATAACTCCTACCTTCATGAAGGTTGAATGTTTTAGAGAGGTGTTGATTCAATTGTATAGCCATTTTGGAGGCTGTAGTTTGTGGTGCTGTTATTTTTTGCTTCTCAGTATGATAATTGCAATAGTGTCGCTGGACCCATGTGTTCCAGTTAAAGGGAATCTTAGTGCTACAGCATACAATGATATTTTAAACAATAATGTGCTTCAAACTTTCTGGCAAGAGAAGGCCATTTCCTCTTTCAACACACAAAACAAGGTCCATAAAAGAAATAGTTTTCCATGTGTGGAGTCAAATAATTTGATTGCACAGAGTCCTGATCTCAACCTCGTCAAACATCTTCAGGATCAGTTGGAATGCTGACTGTGAGTCATGCTCTAGCGGGTGAATGGGAATAAATCCCTGCAGCGGCGCTTCCAAAATCTTGTAGCGTCCCAGAAGAGCGGAGGCTGAACTGTTCAGTTGTCCACATAGTTTTTTTGGGTGTCCAAAAGTTTAGTGCCATTTGATTCAGTTTCATGGACTATTTATGCAAGCTAATTCTGATATAATAAAATAATTAAAATGCTACTGTAGCTACCTTGGTTGTGCAAAACGTGGTGCAATAGACTAAGAATTGTCCTTGAATTTTGGTGATAGACAGCTACCATACAAAGAGAAACTCAGATTTTTACTACAGTGTACACCCAAGTCTTGTGGCATGTGAACATGTCCTCAAATGTCATATTCTGACATTATTAGGTCTTTCTTAGGAATGCCTGTTATCTGTTCCCAACACATGGATGAGTAGTGTATGAGCATGAACATCGTGTACTCAGCAGCAGACGACCAAGCTGAGTTTCACTACAGTCATCCTTCCTTGTGTCAATAATAAGTTGGACTTTATTATTGATAATGTTCTGTTAAAATGCACACAGTGTCTCATAATGTGTTCAAGAACAATACAGTGACTTAAATGTACTGCAGTTAACTACAGTCCTTGGAACAATCCTGACAGGGGTACAGCTGGGATGCGGAACATTATGTTTGCATCATGAATGTACCTCAGCAAATGAGGGACACAGTTAGTGAAAGTGAAATGTTCCCAGCAGTTGAATTCAAAGTGACACAAAATTCACTCTTAATGCAAAAATGAAATACTGGCTCAACTGAACTAGAAACAGACAATAAATATAAACTGGACACAGTATTTTAAGCATGTCTGATCACTTAAAAAAATTGTCATACACAAAATTAGTATAAATACAATGTGTGAGTCTACAGTAAGGTCACTGAAATATACCCCTCCCCTCATATTATTCAGTTCGAATTATGAGTCTTAAACTCATCCACTGAAGGGAACTTTTACATCACAGAATCAGTAAGTCAGATGTGTTTGCTAATTGACTGCACAGCAGTCTGGTGATACATGATCCTTAGCTTAATCTGGAGGCACCAGTCTTCACATTTAACTGTAGTAAAAATGTAATCACATGCAATTCTACTGTAATTCTCACTAGGAACACTCAAATGTTGCTCCAAGACTCACTCTACAAAATATTTCACTCTTTTATGAATCACTGGAAGCTCAACTGGACTATCAGACATCTGCCCTGCTTTAACTATGATCCTTTGTAGTGGAGTGGATTCATCGTTAAAGTAGCTGCAAAAGAATCATGCATTAATTTAGACTGGGTGCATAAGTCAATATATCCTTCATTGTCTTGTACAAGAAGATTCTGGATCTGTTAAATATTTGTGATGTTGCCTAGAGTGAAAATTTCATTACTGAGGAGGTAGATGTGATCAGAGCATTTCCTCTGTGATTTGCAATGCTACTCAGCCCCTGTGGGACATTTATCCCCAAACAGAACAACACAGCTCAGCTGTGAGCAACAAACAAGTGCTTCCACTGTTTGGTCCAACTGTGCTGTTGTTGTACATCAGATGCATTCTAGGTGCTAAGCAGCTTAATGAGGCTGCCTAGCCTTGTTAGAAGAACATGTGGCAATCGATAAAACCTAACTTTCACAGGTTAAGTGCTACAATTTGAACGCTCGACTCAGGTTTCTACACTGTCAGCTTCCAGCTACACCTCAATGGGAGCTCAAGCTGCCCAAGCTAAATAAAACCAGCCTAGTCTGAGGCATTCGTGCAATAGATATACAGGTCGAAGTTGAACAGTTGGATGTTGACATTGAGACAGCATTGGATGATGAAAGGGGAAAAAGAATAAATGAGGTATTCTATTTCAGACTGTAGGCACAGTAGAGCAGGAGAAAAGATGTCTCTGCAGCTGTACTTGAACAAGCTCTAAAAAAACTCTCTCACAAATGTTAGATATAACATCCTCAAATGCAATCTCATAAAAGAAATCGAAGTTAACTGACCCTGCTACAGTGTGCCTAACCAAAGCAATTCACAAGATGAAGCCCTAACTCTACAGCTGAATAGTACATGATATCAGGCCAATAAATTCTAAAACCAACAAATATAACCACTTGATAATCATTCAGCCTGCAGCTCACCTGACAGCCTGCTGACCAGATCCCGCTGTGTTGCAGATGACAAGGAGGACTTTTGTGGAGCCGCCCTGATTCAGGTATTCAGAGGAGAGGGTGCCAGACGGGGGTAACCTCTGACCATCAGGTCCAGACGTCGAGGTGTAGGGGGAGGAGGGGAGGCTGTGGTGATAACCTGAGCAGAGCAGAGGAGTGGAGAACGGCTTAATAAAGGCTGATGTACAACCTGCAATCCAAACTGTTGGGCTGCAATCACTTGAAAGGTTTTTATATTCTTTTTGGTGGCAACCATTATGAAATACGTTTTTTGTGAAGAAAAGTTTTCACAAGTACCTGCAAAATCACATCAGTTATATATTCATTTGGAACTACAGTGTCCACCCCTGGTGTGGAAATAAACAGGGAGTGGGACCACTGACAAAATCAGATTTATTTTTAAGCAGAAATTAGTGACTAGTGAAAAATATGTCATTATTTATGTACATAACAATCCAAACAAGGCTAAGCTTATTTAAAGAAACTTAAAAATGAATGCATACGGCCAATGTCTCCTGTAGCTTGTTCAGATTTCTCATTCATAATAATAATAATAATAATAATAATATGTTTATTTTTTATAGAACCCAAGAACCCAAGGTCGCTTCACAATGTAGTACAAGAGTACAATCCAATTGAAAAACAAAATAACAGTCAGCCTGCTCATCATTACAAATAAACATAACATAAGAAGTTATAATTAAATACAATAAAGTTGTCATATTATATAAAATGAAAAAAGTGCGAGATCACTTGAAGGCAGAGAAATTGAGAGAAAAATAATTATTTCCTGAGCATAGAGAATAGAAGTTGGGACTTAACTGTCTGGAGAGTAGAGTAGTAGTGTGGCACGAAGATTCGGGGACAGCTTATTCCATAGCTTAGGGCCAATAACACTAAAAGCCCTACCACGCACAGTAGAGTGTTTATACTTGGGTACAACAAGCAAGTTATCATTGCTTGTTCATATGAAATCATACCTCAGTTTTCCATGAAGAAAACCTTTGTCCAGGCATGTTATTTTTTTTTATGTGTGAAGAATCAATACCTCTAACTTGGAGGGGTACAGTAGGAGGTGAATAAAAGTGTATTATTTGACAAAAGAAATAGAAGCTGTTACATACTGTAGGTAGTGTGTTTTCTGTTTGTGGACATTTTTAATGCTAAAGTTTTGGTAAGTTTTAGGGACATAATATGCTTTATATACTTTATGAATAAAACCCACAGAAATTCTGTCAAAAAACAGAAACTAATTTGCAGGCGGAGAGATAGTAATGTCACACCTGGTCAAGCACTGATTCTATAAATGTGTTACTCATATCAAAAGCTTGTTCTATCAAGCTGGGAGGCAGGACTAGAATGGACCAGGGTTACAAAACAGCTTTAGGTGCCAGAATGAGAAACTGCTATGCAAGGAGCAACATCTAATGTCACATGCTTACACTGGGATTCTGGAAACATTTTCCGAAAATGTCAATTATACTAAAAATGACGCCCTTTGATTCTTATTTACCCCGAGGAGCTGTAAAAAGAAATACATCTGCTACCACACATACACTTACCCACACACACACACATGTTGTGATTAATAGTGGGTAATAGCTGAGGGGATACAGAAGGCCCAACCTCTTGTCTCCCAGGAAACATAAACTTTGACATTATCAGAGGATTTAATTAAACAATGCTTGTTCGAACCCTACCGTGCAATTAATCACTGCCACCTTCCAACATCACACACACACACGCGCACACACACACACACAC
>CM022472.1:18695197-18718346 GCA_011952105.1 Coreoperca whiteheadi
GACACACAAGGAAGTGTTGTGTAAAAGCATTTCTTTTTGCGTCAGAGACAAGGACAGAAAAGGCCACCATTTTTTGCTGAATAACTGGCATTTCAGTAAGTAAATACACCTTTTGGTAAAAAAATAATAGTATCTAAGAAAATAATAAAAGTTCTGACCGTTAAAAACGAGCTCAGAAAATTGAAAATTGACTAACATTTGTCCAACCTGGGATGTTTTTCTTTCTTAGCAGACAGGAGCAACTCGATGTGACATTTTATGCAGATTGCCTGCCCTTTAGGTGGCCAATTCATCTCCTGTCTCTTTGTCTCAGACACCCCTCCCTCTTGCCTCTCTGTCACCTTTAACTCTCGGTTTTTCACTTGCAATGACCTTTCACCAGGTTGAAAAGTAAAAGACCAGGCAATTTTGTTTCAATCCAAACTGTACAGCATTCTACCAACCATTAACCCTCTGATTAATCACTAAAGCACCTATAAATTTAGCCAACTCTTGGTGTAATCTTGAATGATTTGTTCTTTGTTCATTCTTTAAAATAATGCTTTAGTTGCTATAAGCAGATATTGTTTTGCAAGAGTGGATATTGTAGGGGAAACCAATGAAATGTGTTGCCAGTCAATGCTTTGCAAATACATTATGTATAAACATTTCGCAAATGTTGTGTTCATTAAAAATGTTTCCTCATTATGTAGTATATAAACGCAACGTTTATACAGGGTTGAATAACATTAAAACCACAAGTGGGTAGTTTCAAAAGCAGAAAGTAATATGCCGTGCATGGCGAGGAGTGTGATTTCACCCACATGTCCCGGGGTGTGCTGGGAGAACCTCCCGCCAGACTCTCATTCTCACCTCCTCTTCCCTCTTTCCCTCCCTGAGATGGACAGAGGAGAGCCACAGACGGAGGGAGGTGTTAGAGAGGTGGAAAAAGCGAAGAGGGAGAGTGAAAGAGAAAGGAGACCAGTATGGCCAGAAAAGGAGAGACTGTGAGAGTGAGAAGAGGAGAAAGAGTCATTCCCAAAGTGAATAAACAAATGTACAGCGACAACATGACTTCCATGACATTTGAGAGAGTAAGCATTGCTTGTCCTCTCATAAATGTATTGATTTAATGATAAATTAGCATGATACTGAACCATTTGTTGGTGTTATTGTGACAATGTCATGGTTGCTGCGGGAATCGGTTTATAATCGGCTATTTTTAATTAAAAGATAAACATTCAGACTGAAGTGAACGCAAGTGAACTGAGGTAGAAAGAGGTAGAGCAACAGCAACAGTGGGTGTAGTGAGAGAGAGGGAAAAAAGAAGAGAAACAGAAATTGCTGTGAAGATTGGAGGTGGAGAGTATGGCAGCATTAATTAAACAGCTTAGCCCTGAAGAAGATACTACACCTCCTCTGGCACGCACTCTCCTCTCTTTCCTCACCGTTCTCCATTTCTTCCTTTTGTTTTATCTTTTACTCCCCTCTCCCCTGACTATATTTATCATCGCCGCTATCGGTTTTCTCCCCCCAACTCTCCACTGTCTGACTGTTTAGGATGAATCAGCCCTCAGCTTCGTAGAAGTGGTCAGGAAGTGAGATTATTTGAGTTATAATTGCCACAACAGAGGATTTTTGAGTGCGTTTGAAATCTGTGGGATGAGTGATGGAAAGATTTTTATGCCTGGGAGGACACACTGTGCTGTTACATATATTCTTACAATGTATTCTTACATCTAAACACATTCAGGACTACAGTAAGCTTTCACACAGACACATGCACAGTTACAGAGTCTCAAATAAAAGACCCCTTAACTCCACACTGAATGACACCTTTATTATTGTGAGACTGGTGAGGAAAGTATCTGCTAACCGACGGTAAGGTGCCAGTGGTTCAGCATGACTTAGAGCTATTTAGTATGAAAGTGTTAGAAAGTAAATTTCTGCAGTGTCTCTGTTAATATCTATAGACGATGAGTGCCTGCATCAGTTAAAACTATGCTCTTCATGGTCCCATTACTCTGCAGGTATCCAATCACACAAAAGTCTTAGTATAAGTCAATCATACTTTGCTGTTGCATCAGAGCCAGAAGTCTTTCAACACTCCAAGTTGTCTTATTTTCCAAAACAGTTGTGTTTGCTCATTACTGAGTAAAAATAGCAGAGAAAGCAGAAAACCTCAGAGAGGACTTTAGCCACATACTGACTGGAACTGACACTCCTCCTGAGTTGTTCAAGACCAAATGAGTGACCCCTGTCAGTGCAATCCACACACCTGACTAAAAACACCCAGGAGGCCGTGGGCCCCGGGCGAATCAGAGGTCCTGGCAGCAAACAGCCATCTGACCACAAATGCCCCAGTTGACAGCAAAGCACCTGCGCTTTCTGCCAACAGCAAAATGACAGATAAGAGAGTCGCCAGGAAAGGAGGTAAATACACCTGATACTTCTTCTCTTCACATTCTTTCACTGGTAGAGGAAGTTTTCAGATCCTTTTCTTAAGTAAAAGTACTAATACCACACTGTAAAAATACCCCATTACAAGTTAAAGTTTCCAGTACATTTTCTATCAATCATTTAATCGACTAATCATTTCAGCCGTAGTTTTTAAACATGTTCATACCACAAATCTTTGTAACTAGTAACTAAAGCTGTCAAATAATTGTTGTGGAGTAAAAAGTACAATATTTCCCTTGTTGCATGAGTAGAAAATACTCAAGTAAAGTACAAGTATCTTAAATTTGTACTTAAGTACAGTACTTCAGTAAATGAACTAGTAGGCACAATATTGTGTCAGCAATAGCCACAGAACCCCTGCTGCCTCCTCATGTTGCAGGAAAACAACACATAAGATAAACAAGTTGCAATCACTGAAATTGCCTTTGGTATTTTGCACTTAAGTTACATCATGTCCAAAATATTAGTCCAGCAACATAAAGTCCACACCACAGTGCTGAAACATTTGAGTTATTTGTATCTGTGAATCAATAAGAGAAAAATGCTAAATACGCTGTATTATGAGCTATGTTGCAGAACCCCAAAGACAAGTAGGAGAAAAGATTCCAGTCATTAAATGAGAAGCTGAGGACAAAATGATCGAAAACAGAGGAGGGCTCTCTGAGGCCAACACGACCATAAAAATAGGAGACTTCAGAGTATGGCAGTAACAAACTTCAGCCAGTGTCTTCTGCCCAACTGACTGGTTCACTTCAACAGATTTACGTTGTGTTGCAAGTTATACTGTAGGTTTAGTTTTAACAGGCTTGTGGGAAGAGAGAGCTTTCATGTTGGCATTCTTACAGGCATTTATGCACCGTTTGTGTTTCTCTTCATAAGGCAGCCGAGTTGAGTGTAGCTGTTATTTCCCAGATGAGTTGAGAACACGTTCCAGGGGCAGTCGCGATGATCAGAGCACCAAGTGTAGACACACCAAATTTTTTTCTGCCTTCATTCTCTTCAGGTTATTTTAAATGATGATGGAGCCTACTGGAGGGGTAAGAGTTCCCCTGTGAATGTTCCTGGAATATTTTTGCTTTTCTGCACTGAGTTTGCTTTAGGCGGCCTGTAATTTTGCAGTGTTTCATTTGCATATGTGATGTCTTTGTACGAGTTCATGAGCACACATGGCGTGTGTTCATATGTGGAACAATCTTTCCATCGCATATAAAATAGTCAATTATATTACACAATATAAGCTAATTATTCAGTTTTCTGAAAAAGAGTTTAAAACCAACATGATTACTACATTTTATGAGCTGAACTACAAAAGAAATTATACACCAGTTCCAGTTTTCAAGCTGGATTTTGATAGTTTTAAAGTGGGTATAATCTATATTTTTGCAACATAGAATGAGCGTCTGAAAATGTTCCCACCATTGCCAGAGACCTTTGTTGCATGTTATCTCCCACCTAACTTTTCCCTTATTTCCTGTCAACCTGGCACTGTGCTATCTACTAAAGGCAAATAATTGCCAAAAAAGTGATTATAACAAGTCCCATAAATAATACATGGTGTCCATTCTTTGATCTTACTAATGTCATGATATTCTCGCAAGAATCGCAAAGAGTAAAACACTCAAAAGATACTGACACTGTTTGACTGTGGAAAGTGATTTGTCTATTGTGCTGACCACATGAATGAGGACAGTGTGTGTGTGTGTGTGTGTGTGTGTGTGTGTGTGTGTGTGTGTGTGTGTGTGTGTGTGCGTGCGTGCACGCGTTCTCTGTAAGCTGTTGATTGACGTATGTGACTGCCCAGATAAACACCTCTGGGCAATGCTGAAATCCCTGACTCTCCAACTGTACACCGCCCTCAGTGGGTTGATGGGAACGACACAGTGGCATAACCTCAGCTCTGCAGTTCACCGTGACAGGACCTGAACACTCAATAACCTGTGGTTTGCGGAGCCACACTGTACAGTAAATGGGTGTAAGTGAGAGGGAGGCGAGAGAATGAAAGAAAGACTTTGATTACAGCATCTATCTCAGAATGTAGATGCTGTTTGTGTGAATCAATTCCTGACAGATCCCTTTTATCGCCATTGAAAAATCCCTTTTCCTACCACCTTTCCGTAGGGAATCCTCTCAAAATACCAAACAAACAAAACAGATACATTCTCCCTCTCTCTTTTGGCTCAGTTGGCCTCTCTCTTCGCAGGCAACTCCCACAATCCACTCTGCTCAAATCTTGATTGACTTCTCCATTATCCAGGAGACACATGGCTCAGCTTGGAATTTACTTTTTAATTTCAAGGGCACCAAGTGAACATCACACAAAGTTGTCCTGAGCTTCTATTCAGCAGGAAGTCTTTGTCTTTGTGCAGCATTACGGAGCTTTATCACTCTATTTATGTGCAAATTGGCCGATTGTTGAGGTGAAATAGGATGCTATTGTGGCGCTTTGGACCTAATTGATTTTTCAGTGTTTTCCACCATGAGACCTCCCGCTGCCATTTCCTCTAAATGTGAAACCTCATTATTGTACCTGGGAGCAGTACTGATTCAATATCCCCGAGAACGTTTACTGATAAAGTCGGGGAAGTCTAGCTCCACACACTGAAACACACAGCAGCTTATGACGACAGAGGAATTCCCAGCATGCAATAAATGCTCTCCAGCAAAACTGCCTACAAAACGTGACAGTTGCTCGACGTAGAGGTTTACATCCTCTATGCTTTTCGTCATGCTGTTAAATGAATGACTACTCATAATGCATTGGGCCATATCAATCCCCCAATGCACCCACGCAGAACACACTATAGGTGGATCCCAAAGCGTTACCCTCCTCCTTCCCGTTCTCATTATCACATTGCTTCTACGAGAAAATGATTTGGGGGAGGGGACAAAAAAGGAATAAAAAAGGACAAGCCAAGAATGAGCGGCAAGCAGAGGCCATTTGGAGAAATAATTTGCCAAGCTGGTATGTTTATTTTTTTTACACACATTCATAGAAAAAACTTCTCAATGCCTACTCTGGTAAATTAATTTAACCAGAAACTTCCATATTGGACTCCTACAACATTGTTTGGTTAACATAATACAGTTATGTGGAACATTAGAAATATAAATCACTGGACTTTTATTTTTATTTTTGTTAATTTTCTGGCAGCCTGGACAGAGGAGAGTTCCTTGCAGCTTAATATTAGCAAATGGGGCTAATGATGCATGCACACTTTATGGAGAGGAAGTTGAGCAAGTAGGATCTTTTAAATACCTGGGTACAGAGATTGACTCCCAGTTTACATTTGATAAGCATTCAGACAAAGCTTTTAAAAAGGTTTATCAATGTCTAGGTTTACTGAGGAAATTGAGGAGTTTTAAAATTGAAAAGGGCATTCTGATAGTTGTGTATATATCTCTTATTGAATTCTGTGCTCACTTTTAACATTGTATCCTGGTTTAATTATCTTTCTGTTAAATGCAAAAACAGACTCTTAAGGATTCTAAACATGGCTGGTAAAATTATTGGTGAGAAACAAGTACCTCTGTCTGATCTTTAAACTGTGGCAGTAAAAAGGAAAGCCTCCATTATTGTGACAGATTCTTCCCATCTTCTGTATAGTTCATTTCAGATATTTCCGTCTGGTAGACGGTATAAAGAACCTTTGCTGAAAAAGGCAAAGTATAAGAAGACCTTTATTTCAACTGTTACTGGTATTTTAAATAGGCTCTTTAAATGAATTTTTAGAGGTTTTTTTATAAGAGTTGTGCGGGTGTAATGTGATTTTTATCTTAAATTGTTGTGTAGTTGTTTCTTGTATTTAATTGTCTTGTATTGTTTATTGAGCCTTTGTCTAAAGACAATTTTCTACCTCTGTGGGGATGGACAATAAAGCTTTTTGAATTTGAATTTTTTCACTTAAGTCAGCAAACATAATTAACCAGCAGTTAGAAAGGAGTGGTGCATTTTCAAGCATTTGCCATGTATTGTCTTTGACATTTGCTATCGGCGTGGCTCTATGGCGATGTCGGTCTGTCGGTCTGCCAGACTAAAATATCTCAAGAAATATTATATGGATTGCCATGAAATTTGGTGCAGACACTCGTGGTCTCAGGGGATGAATCCTGCTGACTTTGGTGGTCCCCTGACTTTTCCTCTAGTGCCACCATGAGGTTCAAATGGTTTTGAGTGAAATGTCTTGACAACTATTGGATAGATTGTCATTTAGTTCAGAAATTCATGTTCCCCTCAGAAAAAACAACTTTGGTGAGCCCCTGACTTGTCCTGTAGTGCTACCAGCAGGTCTAAATGTTGAACCTGGTAAATATTATCTGCTTCAAACAGCATGTTAGCATTGTCATTGTGAGCCATTAGTATGCTAATGATAGCTCTACTCAAAGCACCACTGTGCCTAAGAAACAGCCTCACAGAGCCACTAGCATGGCTGTAGACTCTAGTCTTGTTTACATTCTGTTCAGACTGAAAATAGCACTAAAAATAAATGAGGCGTGTTGGTGTGAACACGTTATTACAGGAAGGAGATGAAAATAAGAAATGCAATCCAGGTAAAAGATCCATGAATTTGACGGATTATTAATATTATGAGACAGGATTTTAAAATTCTGGGAAGTTATAACATTGACAATAATTTTGTTCTCTGCCTCAATGATTGAAAGGTAAAAAGTGGAACTACACTTTTAATGTTACAACGTAATCTTCCTGGAATATATGCTGGAACATATCTGATTGGCCGATGCAGTGCTCTGCTGGATGGCTAGTGCTACTGTAATTCTGACATTTCAATGAGGTCAATCCCCTAAATATGAAAAGCCCTCTTTCTTGTGGGGAATATATGTGTGTTTCAGCAGCAGCCGCCTCTTTTGTGTCCTCCACTACTGGAGCAGAAATAACATGGTGGCAAAAATATCATTTTCAGAATCACAGAGAAAAAGGAGGAGGTAAAGCGAGCAAGGGGGTGTGGTGATGAACTCCATATCATAGTAGAAAATCATCATCTGCACTTGCTACTGCATGTCCAAACTCTGTTGTGCCATAATTTTCCTTATTCCCATTTCAATCCTCCCTTTCATCTGCTGTTAAAGCACATTTTCAGCCCATACACCCTGGTCTCTCTTCCAGTCTGAAGAGTACATGAAGTGCATTTCTGAGCAGAGATGTCCCATGCAACTCAGTTCTACTGTTTTAAAGTCACTGTACAGCTGTCAAGTGTCCTACAAATTGTCATGCTGTGGTGGTTTGACAGAGAGATAAAGACAGTCCTGGGAGGACATCAGTATGTGACGGCTGCCTGCTTTCAGACTGTGAAAACTATAATTCTTTGCCACATGCTGATCGAACTACTTTGAGAATACATTAAGGCTAAATTCCATGTCTCAGTTACCAGTTTATTACACGTTGTGTTTTTGCCACTACTGTATTGACTACAGTTAAATCTGTGTGAATGTGTAAAATATATTTTGTCCTTTTCTTTCTTTTTTAGAAGACTAAAATAATAACAATGCACATAATGGGTTGTTGAGCTGCTACACTGTTGCTTTCACGTTTAATTATCTTGGAAAAAGATTTATTCTCTGTGACAACTGTCACACAAATCCAATTGTCATGAACATAACTGGATTTTCATATGATTTTGATTTCCTGAGATAAATTAGCTATCTTCATGTCATTCCACAGAGTTTAATTTATCATATCTGCAAATCACACATTTTACCTCCTTTATAGGGGTGGAATATTTATTTGGTTTATGTTTTATCATGTTTGATCAGGTTCTTATTGAGAGTTTATAATGGCAATAAGAGAAGTTAACACAGTTAAAGACATGCAAATGATGCGCATCTACCACTGCTAATAGATGAGTGACTACTGTGTTTATATTATAATATGCTTAGTATAATATATTTACAGCAAAGCGGCAACAATGAATTGGCAAAGTGAGTCCTCCTTAAACCCCAGAGTAACTATGGCCTCACACAACCTTGGTAACCATAGTAACACTTCAATTGCTTCAAACTAATATGGCTTCTTTTAGTTTAGACTTTTGTTCAGATACAGTCGACAAACAGGTAGCTGGAGACGTAAGTTTGTCAAGTTTTGATAAACCACCAACAACAGTGGTGTTTTATTCTCTGAGCTGTCAAACCTGGCGTGATGACAGTTGACCAAAACAGTCTTTATACAATGAACATTCAAATCAAAATTAACCACAAGGAGATTTAATAAAATATATTAAATAGATGTACAGTATTTAATTATGCTTTATGTAAAAATGTTCCCTGTCAGAATGCCTATATGCTGTTTTAAACGGCCTGCATCCTCCCCACTAAGACGAAATGATGCAGAAAATACTGCCATACATCATCTTTTATCCCTCTCAGCAGTAGTGACTATGTAAATCCACGTGCTACACTTTATAAAACACAAAATAAATCCCATTGACTGAAGTTATGATATCCTGGAATCTGGCCTGCTGTGATCTTATGAATTATTCTGAGGTAAGGACCATTAATCATTTTCATCAGATTGCTCACAAGAATGGATGTCACATTTCCCAGTGAGCACTTAAGTGTGATTCATTACGAGTGTATTTCTGTGTGTGTGTGTGTGTGTGTGTGTGTTCTGTGCAAGGCTTCCTCTTGAGGGCCATATATTTATGAGACTCTCCAGTGTAATCCTAATGGATTCATTACCTACTTGACTTACACAGTGGATGTGTTTTTGTGTGTTTGCTTGTGTTAGCATGAGTGTTTCTGTGTGTGACCGTGAGTGAAAGCATACTGTATGTGTCTGCTCCTTCTCTCTGTACTGTGACACTGTTTTTACTGTGTGAAGTGACAATAGAAAGGCCTCCTGTTGAGAAAGTTAAGAGTCTTAATTTTTCATGAGCACTTTGAGCACACGTGTGAATTATTGATGTAGATCTTCTTCAGGGGTAACAAAAACCCCATAAAGGCTTCATTCAGCAGTAGGTTGGTGGTTGGTGAACCACAACTTGCCTAAATGGCAATCCAAAGATATTGCTATTGATGACGCTCACAGTGGTAATATGACTCAATCAAGCCCCTTTCAGACCTGAACATTGATCGGTTAAAGTAATTGCTGTGGGTTTTCCGACATAGGTCTCTAGTGAAGGTGAAAAGGGATAGGACCGTTACAGATAGAGCAGCACTCGTGCGATTAGAGAAATCTACCGCCTTGTTTTCCTCCTAAGCATGGCGGAAGCTCTGCTGGAGAACAGGACAGAGTGGTAAGTAATGCCATCAAGAGAAAAGAGCGTTCACTCCGGCTGCCTTATTGATGAAAAATAAAAGTCATTTTGCCACTGATTGAATGTTTAACCTCAAAGCTTGACGGCCATTTATCTATATATTTGCTCGCCCTTGCTTTCATTGGCCCCACCTGTAACCTGCCAGATCATTTTTCTCATAAATTCCATAACTCATTGATATGACAAGCAGAATTATTCTGCATGTTTTACACAATCCAGCAGTGCCCAAGCTGTTAAAGGCTTAAAACTACAGAAATACCCCTTAAAAAGTTAAGTTGAGTTTCCATTTTACTGGCGTTCTTCTGACTTTGGAGGTAAAGCATTTTTGCTGGAAGTTCACCCTGTAAGTAAATGGCATAAATGAAAGTTGAAATTGAATGCAGACATCTTTAAAATATGCTTACCTGCTTAGTATGAAAGAATGATAGAAAACCAGTGGGGAAGATATGGCCTAAAGTTATTTATTATTAAATTAATTTTTTTTGTACTTCCCAGCACTATATAAAATGGATTGCTTATGATATCATTAATTAAATGCAACCTGGACCCAAATAGGCATCAGAAAACAGATGGATGGATTAACCAATTAAAAATGATTCATCTATTTAAGGTCATTTAAGTGTTTGCTAAAATCAACACTTGCCCATAATGAGACGATGGGCTTCATTGTGCAAAGGAAATCCTAATTAGGCCTTTATGTGAAATTTACAACACTGCTGTCAGAAGTATGCAGCCCAAGACAATTAAAGGGCTAGTACAGCCCTTTAGGATTTCACTTTCATAAAGTTGGGGATACTTACAAAAGACAGATTTAAAAAAGAATGGCCAAACTCAAAGCAGCAAAATCTGTGTTATCCTGACTTGTAGGTCCTAGTATGGGTCAATCTCCAAAAACGCCAATCCTACACTCCCACAATGCAATGTAATTTAAACTCCACACCCCCAGTCTGTAACTCTAGGGATATAACCCTGATGCCAAATAAGACAATACACAACAATTTCTCTACATATATATTTAGACACTGAAGCCATAACATTGTATGTGCTGTCTCAGTTAATGTGACTACATTACATTACAACTGAGCAATGTAGGAAGAGTTATGGTAACGTTTCAGGGTTAAAAAACAAAAAATAAAACAAGTTGCCAACATACTGAACTGCCCCAATATGTGGACTGCATGTCTCAAAGGGGCTCTAGAGAACATTCAGTCAGCCAGTTTGCTTTACAAAACAGCAAGCGCGTGTGTTTGTGTGTCATTATACTTGTCCTTTTTCACATCAACAGTGCATTCAGCAGTGTCTTGCATGGACGAAAAGGTTATTTTTAAAGGGCGGTGATGATGCAAGGCTGACTCAACCACATACCTGTCGCTCTACTTCATTAGTGTAAGGAGACAGAGTTCTTCTCTCGCTGTTTACCTTATGAACAAAATAAGAGAGGGGGGAGCAAGGGCTCTAGAACATTCAATAAACAGACATTTTACCCCTGACCTCCCGTCTTCAGAGACTACAGTGAAATGGGCCTTGATTGCCAAAATCTGATGACTTCTCAGAGTTTTAGATAAATTAATCATTTGTAGAAGCTCATCCAGGTGAGATGTTACTCACGCAAACTTTTTGTTTAGGATGATGTGATGCATTCAGACATGGCATTTAATTGAATTTGTTTGGGTGCTATCATGCATAAAGAAACAGAATGAAAAGGAGGAATTCAAAGCACGTTGCAGACATTGGCCTTCTCCTTATCAAAGTAAAATATCTGCGTCTGAAAAAATATGATGAAACATAAGGGCTCATTGAAAGTGAAAAACGGTTAATAGTGTGAGTGTGAATCAGTGTGACTAAAAGTTCATCAAGAGGACAGAAGGAGGCTGAAAAGGAGAAAATTGGAACTGAGGAATAAGAAAAAAACTAAAACCAAATGAGTGTGGGAAGTCAGTGTCGTCAGTGTTTTTGATGGACATCATGTAACCATGGTTACCTGAGTGCGGCGCGGAGCCGCCACGACTATAGAGGGGAGGAGCCTGAAAGGCGTAGACAACGTCACTATCAGCAACTGCTGTCAGGTCATCGTCATCGGAAAAGGAACGCTGGAAACCCGTGGAGTACAACTCCGATAGTATGACCTGGAAAGAAAGAGCAGACGGAGGGAGACACTGTGAACTTTTGTGCCTACAGACGCGCCTCAAGCAATCCTTGCAGAAGTGAACCAGATTTTTTTTTCCTATTTGTTGCAAACCAAATTACCCCACAAGGGACAAAGATGATTAATTCAACTGAAAGTGAAAAAACAACAACACTGAGGCACAGTGATACAGTACCATAGCTGACTCTCTCTGTTCACTTGCAATAGATGCATGAAAATAAACCAACATAGGCAAATTCATAGTGGAAATAAAACTAGATACATTTGTAATCACCTCAAAAGAAATCAAAGTAAACTGTAAAGGTTGCTGCTTTAAATCTCTAGAAATAAATCATTTAAAGCAGCCTAAAAGAAATTTCTTAAACAAGAACAAAATCAGAGGCCACAACTTGGCAACTGTAAAACATCAAGATAAAAATTCAAAACATGAACATCTGCAAAGGGAATGATATTAAGGATGAGTTTCTTTTTAGAATGTATCTATCAGAGATGTGTATTTCCTAGTTTCATATTTAAGTCAAGATCTTCAGAGCCCTGACAGTGAAAGAGAAAAATTGTATTAAGTGAGGAGAGCCATGTAATTCACACTGCTGTATATGTTGCGCTTGTAAGTATTTGAAGTTTTCTTCTTCTTTATTTGTGTTTTATGTGTCTTATACCATGACCACAGAAAATAGTCGTTTGTGATTGACAGGCTGGTGTCATGTTAAATTGTTTTAAATTGCCCATCTGTGTGGAAGGATTATTAATCTGCAGGGTAACCATAGCAACAGTACTTACTTAAGTAGGCTACGTTAACTCGCGCTGGTGAAACCGAACTATGAGTTTAACTGACTAAAAACAAAACTTATAATAATGGATGATGATTTAAACACACTGTGGTAAGTGGCCATGGTTGTCTATGGTTAGTCTGTTATTTTTGCATGTCAGGACCACTTGTTTGTAGGACACTTGATTCAAAATCATCATGTTTCAGTACATCTGTAAATGTAGAATACGTGCTGTATATTAGTTCTTAAATAGAGAAACAGAGAGAAGAGATGAAAAGGATGTAAGAGAGTTAATGACACAGATGAAAACAGGCTCAGGAGCTAAGTAGATGCTTAGAAGAGGGGGACGTTGAAAAGATGAATGTGGTACAACTAAGTAGTTTAGTATGGAGTTCCAACACACACACACACACACACAAACACAAACTTTTATCATACTCAAATCAAATATACTTCAAAGAAACTGGACAGGGTGGGAGATAGGGATACAGATAAAAGGCACCAAACAAGCTGTCTGTTCCACAGCTTTCTGAAGTGAAGACAGACGAAGTGTGTGTGTGTGTGCGCGTGTGTGTTTGAACACTCCCTGTTGGGTCCCCTCAGCACAGAAATTCCTCTGTCCTATGACTTACTTTTGCCAAACCCACAGTCAAAGAAGTGAAAAACACCATCACAGTGGTTACAAATGTGTCCGTTAATGTTCTCACCTGTCCTTTTGTGCTTTGTTTGCATTTATGTTTCAATATTTAGCGCAAACCCCACATTAAGATGTGATGCAGGTGTACATTTTCCTACCCTAACAAATGCAACCAACCCAACAGAAGAGTGTGGGAGATTGTTAATTAAGCACAGCGTCTACACTCGCACACAGGCCTGAGAAGAGGTCAAATCGGCCAAGTAAGTCAAAACACCTGTGTGGGTAGACCTCTGGGGTGTAGGAGATCCAAATCTCACCCAGTGAACTGAAATTTTATTTCCTCATCAGGAAAACGAACAAGTTCCCTGTTGAATTGTAGAAGAATGTTAAAAGCTTCCATTTCCAAATTATCTGATACATAGTCAATAAGATGATTTACAAAGCTGTCTGCCCCTCAGGAAGTCACAGAGACGAAAGACAGAAGAAATTTGATGCATCAATACTGGCAATGGAGACAAAAATAATCACCATCTCATCTCATCCTTCTCTCAACTAGGAACATTTTTACACTCAGACACATCCCAAAAAGATTGGGATTGTTTACTAGACAGTGTATATCAGAATAGATTTTATGGGACTTTTTGTGGCACAAATGCATTTTGACATACACTTATATTTGGTTCTATAACAATAGATAGTGGAACTATTCACTCGTGAATCATGAAAAAGGTATTTTTCATTTCACACGACATTTGACTCTTTGCTACTCTTTTATTTTCCTCCTGCTGTGGATGCAGGTTTAGAAAATCCAGCAGTATTCATCAACTGTTGTAGGGCAGGTGAAAGATTGATGAACAAACGCCTCGGAAACCTTTTCCTTTACCCTTTCTGTTGTTGGTGACATTTCAGCTAAGTGTGGGCATGCATTCGAGTGTTACCCTTCTCTAATAGATTATGATTCTTGTGACTTAAGAAAATGTTTCACTCACTAACTTCTTCTTTTTGCGGACAAAACACAAGTCCCCATAACGTAAATCATTAACTTTTAGAGTGAGGACTTAAGGTCTAAGGTTTTAAGGTTTGGGCAAGGTTAAGTTTAGGTTTAGGTTAAGGCACGGGTTAAGGTTTAAGGAAAGTAGTGGTTATGGTTAAGGTCAGGGTAAGTCTCCAAGAAATTAAGGCCATGTAATGTCCTCTGAAGTGATGGAACCCCCACCGTGTGTGTGTGCGTGTGTGTGTTTGTGTACCTGGTCCGGGGAAATGTTGCCCTCCTCTGCCACCATCGCTCGCAGGCAGGACAGGGAACCAAAGAGAGGTACAGCCAGCCCCACCCGCAGGTACCTCTGACCCTTTGTACTGAAAACCAGCGTCACACACATCGGCCTGTGGGGCAAATAGAAGAAGGGGTGGAGGAGGGAGGGCGCGGAAGTGTGTGTGTGTGTGCGTGTGTGTGTGTGTGTGAGGGAGAGAGGGAGGGGTAGAAAGATAGAGAGAGGAAGATGGATGACATGCTGGAGCAAAGTGCCAAATTGTTTTGCAATTCTGATTTTGCATGTTTACATTATTACAGATTCCAAACATAACCTGGCATACTGAGTTATTTACATATTTGTACACAGACACACACACACATATCAGGAGTTAGGCACATGCCGTCTAGAGACAAACACATCAACCAAAACCAAAACGAGAGAGAGAATAATGCAATTGTGCAGAATTCAGGGACACCAGGGGCAACAGAAATCATGTTGTCAGTTTGTTCAAGAGATGTATTGAGCTTAGCTGAGTTTTGATGTATTTCAGCTGCTAAACAACAAAACAAAACATTCAATAAAATGAGACTTTGAAATGCACTGCCGAGTTGTTTAATGTCTAATAAGTTTGGGGAAAATATTTCCTCTGACAATACTGTATAAAATCCAATTTCATCAGCATAAACCATCCGATTTGTCCATGTCTAAATTAACGACTGAAGTGAATTAACTATTTTCAGATGTTGCCTTGTAGCATTTCATTTTTCCCTTGAGTGTGTGTAGATCTATGCGTGACTGGAAATGACATGCTAAACCAGCACATTGCGGATGGTCCCCCAGGAACCCTCTGCTGTGTGCTGGGACATGTCTGATTTACAGCAATCTAAACACCTCCTGTAAGGGATGCAGGGATGGAAATGTGGAAATGACGAAGGGATAGTAGGAAGATATAATAAATAGAGGATTAGATCTGTAACTAAAGGCGACGCTTGATGAGAAAATGAGAGAACAGAACGGAGAGCAGGTAGTGGAGAACATAACAACGGGAGTATTGAGGAAAAGAGAGCAGGAAGACAGAGTAAGGTCACGCCTTTTCATTTGGGATGAAGATGGTGTAATCGCTGACACATCCACTTCCTGTTTCCCATCATGCATTATTCAGGTGAGTAATGTGTTAGCGGTGGGGAGGCTGACAGGGCAGACGGCGGAGGATCTGAGCAGCTGTTTTATTTACGTTGTTAGATGCGCCGAGATGAGACACCGGGATGTGAAATGAAACGGGATGAGAGGTGTGGGATTATACTCCAGAGGAACAGGAACTAGAGATGTCATCTTAAAAACCAGGGTTTTTTTGCAGCCTCCCAGCCCCCTGCTGGTTTGGAGCCTGATAGTCTATTAAACAGCAAGCTCTCATATGTTTCCACATGAAGCACCTAGTGCATGGTGCTCTTCAGGTCATTCAAAACGGTCTCGAAAAACCATGTTAGAGCCAGGATCATGCTCAAATTTTTTACAGATTCAACAACCCTAGAAGTGTTCATGTTTATTATCAATGCTACAAATAATGTATATTTCACATTTTTGCCAGCTATTTTCCTGAGCATTCTGTTTTGGTTGCAATGTTTTCCCACCTTACAGGAATCTATTTGTTTAAGTTCATGCTGTGAGCATTAACGAGTATGTACTAGTGAAGACATTGACTTGCTTGCTACAGTTAATCCCTCAGAGTCAAAAAGTGGAGTATTCAAATGTTATTGTCATCATTGCGTGGTAATACAATGAGAAAACACAGATGCCATGAAAGTATTGACAATTTTCTTTTCTTTCATTAAAAATGGTTGCTGTTAGGCCATTCAAATCTTCCGACATTAGACCAAAATTAGACTTTACTACTCTACCAATTTAGCATTGCACTCTAATACTGTCGGACTCCAGATGTACAGTTTTTTCAAAATTACGGAGGCCCCTAACCGTCACAGCCAGAATCTTTTTGAGGACTACTTTTGCATTCAATCGCGATATGTTTTGCGTCACCTTGCAATATTTTGCAATCTCGCAACATCCACAAAGGCAGAAACAAGGTACAGGCTGCATGCAACCAAAGCTTGGGTAACTTGTTTGCCCTGTTGTACTTCTGTACCTATAGAACCCACTCAGAAGACCATACAAAGGCCCAGAGAGACCTACTGACTTAATTCCCATTACTGAATTAGTCACTGACCAGTCACTAACAAGAATCTTGACAAAGTTTTCAGACTTTCTGAATATTTTAAATTGTTTTAGAAAAAAAAGTAAGTAAGAATTATGCTGAGACTAACGGTGCAAGGTTAGATCAGCCAAGTCAAGTCAATTTTATTTATATAACCCAATATCACAAATCACAAATTTGCCTCAAGGGGCTTTACAATCTGAACAGCATACCTCCTGTCCTTAGACCCTCGATTTGGAAAAAGGAAAAACTCCTCAAAAAACCCTTTAACAGGGAAAAAGAAAATGGGAGAAACCTCAGGAAAGGCAGCAGAGGAGGGATCCCTCTCCCAGGATTGACAGAAATGCAGAAACAGTTTAAACAAATTATAGATAGACGTGGACATACAATCTATCTATAATTTCAGGAGAAAACACAGTCAGAGACACAGCCACCCTTCTTTTCTCTCTGCCATCCTGGCATTATCTGCAGCACCCAGACCTCAATGCCACGCTGCCAGTCAGACCCTGCTGTGTCTCTGGGGGCCTCAGATTTTTCAGGCATTCTGCTGGGATACTGCTGCAGCAGGATGATGCAATGAGGCCACTGTGTGTATGCGTGTGTGTGTATCTGGCCAGTGTGGGGCCAGCAGTGAGTCCACACTGAACCTAAATGAATTGAACGTAAAACTGAGTTTGGGGTTAGCACTGTGGAAGACATGCAGAGGGGACGCAGAGCAGCGGCGTCTGCAAGCTTGAAGATAGGAGGATTCATTGAACACTGAATGCAGACAAATCGTGAAATCGTATGAATGGAATTCATATGGCTTTTTTTTCCCTTGTATGATGTTTTATGCATGAGTGGAGAGAGAAAAGGGATAACCTGAGACAAAACCCACAATGATATGGTTACCCAGCATGCCTTGGTGACCAAGATGCCCTGCATTTAAGTGATTTTAAAGGCCCTGCACACGCATACAGATGTGTTTTCAGTTATTCTTGCTGATTAGAACTCTGCTCAGGTTGAAGTTGGGCCAGAGCTTTGATGGGAATTACTTCAGGTTACAGGACTCCATCTACCAATAAGAATGTTAAAGGTGCAATTTGTCTCACCCTTACAGGTGCAAAGGAGCTAACAGGAGACTGAGAAAGGTGTCAATCAATTTCAGTCTATTTACGCCCACACCGTCCTGAATCAGGCAGAACAATTCAAATCACCTGTGCGGCTGTGTCATGGGTGTGGAGGAACCGGTAAATGATTGCTGATGCCTGACGTACACTAGAGCCACAAAGTCTTATAGCTGTCACTCTCTCTCGCTCTCTATTTGCATCTCTATTGTTAACATAAAAGTGTCCTTCGTGAATTACCTCTCCCTCTATTTTCTCTCTCTGTCTCTTTCTTCGTATGTCAAAGTCACACTGTCGTGCAGCGGGACGTTGCTGACATGCAGCTTCTGGTACAGTTAAAAATGGAAACAACACAGAAAGTGTTTGCTCAGGGACTTTTGATGGCCAACATTTATCACTATGATATGACCATGGCCAACAGCTGCTGATGTGTAGTGTATATTTGTGCAAATGTGTGCATACGCATGTGCTTGTGTAGTCATATTTGCCAAATTTCATTTACAAATATGTGCTTTCACAGTGCTTTTCTACTTATTCACTGAGGCAAATAATTCTGCTACATTAGGTAGTCTATATGATCATATCCATTTCATTGAGCAGCAAATTAAAGCGTTTGCTTGACTACACAGTGTATGTGCTGGATGCCTACAGGAGATCGACCCAATAAAGCAGAGTATGGTAGAATTTTCTCAACATATATACTTAGCACCATAATGACCATAATGAGACCAACGTGAAAACATAAAAAACTGCATTAATAAGTTTACTTCTGACACTAACAATTAGAGAGAAACATAGTTCAGGTAGTACAGAAAGCAAGCAATGTGTCACTCAGCATAAACTGGTAGTTTTTACATGAGTTATTACCTTAATATCGTGTTGCGAGACAGAAAAACATGTGCCATCCCACAATCAAATGATATTTGACAGCAACAAAGGTTAAGTTAGCTGTTTTAATAACTATGTTTAAGTTTCTACCACTTGTCGTGTGTGTAATACTTCACCTGGTTTGTCGTAGGGGGATAGGCAGGGAGATACATAAAAACGGGTCAAAGGTGTTGCTCTGCTTAAGGCAATGAGGGCACGTCAGAGAGGACCTGGAGACAAACACAGAGGGAGAGCAATTTTAGTCATGTTTGTTATCTATGACCTTAGCTCACCATATTCTCTGGGCTTTGATTTCTTGAAAGAAATATCATTACATATATTTCCCCCTCCATAACATCCCGTTCCCAATTGTATCCTGCTTTAATCAATTTTGGTCCATTGCACAGCACCCTTTAAATATTCCAAAGACAACAGCCATTGGAGAAGAAAGCTCTTTTAACTTCACATGACCTTATACAAACTGTTGGATGGATTGACATATAGCTATCCCTACATGCCAAATCCTCACATTTCCTCTTAAGTATGGAGTAAATGTGCAGTACAGGCTTATGTGCTGCATGCAGTTAAAACCTCCATGGTGGTTAAATGTGCATATTCCATGTGGACAGTGGTGAATACCAAGCACTGAAACCGGCCATCTGGACTCGATCTGCTGTTGAGAAAAGGGCAGCAAAGCAACAGAGGTGGGATGCAGTCCCGAATTTTGGTGCACAAAAAAAACAGAGTTAGGCAAGGTGAGCTACTGCAGTAAATAAAAAAGGCAAAATCTTAAATAACATACTGAGCTGGAGAGGAGAAGAAGAGAACTATGCAGAAAACAAAGTAACGAGGAAACGTAAAGGTTGAAAGGTGGAGGGGATATTTAAAGGCAGAGAGGATAGTAAAGAGAATTAAAGGAAAGACTTAAAGAGCTAAAAGGAACAAAAGTGGAGAACAGAGACAGAGATGACTAGAAAGAAAAGTGCAGGGCTCAGTGGGAGGACAGCTTAAAAATCAACAGAAGGTTGGCAGCAGGGCAGTTGATAAAAACTAGAAAGCAAAGCTGATGGACAAAAAGAAACGGAGAGGAAGAAGGCTGGCCTGTGACCCAGGAATGCATCGATCCGGACGGTCAAACCTCCTCTGCTCCGCGGTCAGAGCTCGACCAATCAGAAATGTTCAGCGCAGCAAGCACCACCATGAAAGTACCGGTACATCTGAAAAGTACTACCCCCAGAGGAGGGACCTTTTGGGGGGTAAAAAATGTCCCCCGGTACTTTATTTAGACCCTGGTCCCTGTTGTGAAAATGCACTGAGTTTTCCTCCAAAGTTTCCTAGTAACTGAGGAAGGTTTCTGTGGTCAAAACGCAGCTCATGTCTTCACTGCAAGTACTACCAGGAATCCCCCAATGGATTGTGTGGTGGAAACAAGTCTGACACTGAAATAGTGTGGGGATGGATAAAACCTAGCCTCAAATAACCTCTTGTCCTCGCCTAAACCTCAGTGTAAACTAGCCTTTTCATTTGGCAATATTGTGAAAAACACCATGCTCAGTTTGTTCAAGTGCCACATGATCCTCTCATAGTGTAGGAACATAATCCTTTTATTCATGAGATCATTTCACGTAATTCAGTGGCTAGTATACTCATCAAACCATTTGATTTTCTATTCAAACTATTTCTTTGAGGCAACTTGACAAACATGGCTCAGTTACCCATTTGTCTCCATCTAAGGGAAATCTATTATCCTTTATAGGATAATAAGCTTTAAACAAGCTTAAAACTGCTGATGTAGTCGTTTTCAACTGTGGTGATTCTTTAGTTGATATAAGTACAGTTGTATAAACGTAGTGTGAATCAAGCTTATAAACTGTTGAATATGAGTTTTTAATGTGTGTTCTGTTGTGCACCAAAAACTTTAAATCAGTTTCTTGACACCTATGTTGATATTTATTTTTTGGAATTGTTTGTATTTGATTCTTGGAGAAAAATTATTGCAATGCGGCTACATAATGCTCTCTTATCACTGACAGCTTTTAGAGTGTGTGCATATTCATGCGTGTGTGTGTGTGCGTTTTGCCAGATGCTCGTTTCATATCCTGGTGCCTCACTATCATTTCTGCCAGTTGAGCTGTATCCAAGTTTGTGGAGATACAAACTTGTCAAATGTACAAATATGCTGGAAATAATACAACAGTTTTCAAGCTCCACATTTCCTCGCTGTCAATGTTATAACCATTGTGCCGTGGCAGCCAGTCACAGGCTCACTAATGATGCCGGTTTGTACTCAGTATAGCGGACTGACAGGCTGTATTCACTCACACACCGAGAACCCACACAACGTTGTGCACACCCAAAACTCTGCACTTACTTACACTGAAATTCACACATGTGCGTGCAGGTAAAATCCACACACACACACAAAAACAAACAGCATCACTTAAAAAGCGTGTGAGCCCGACAGTGCTTCCAGTTTGTGTGTGTGTGTGTGTGTGTGTGATAGACAGAGAGCAAGGGTTGTACTATGTGTACAACGTTCAGGTGTCAAACCAAAAGACCAACATCCCTTAGTTTAGACTGGATACCTGGAGCTGCACCACATACGCCCACAAAAGCGCACATGCACAGCACAGCAGCAGCTGCTCTTATTTATCAGAAAGAAAGTTGAACTGCTCAGCATCCCTCTGTTCAGCTCGGAGCTAAATAAATAACACTACACCAGCAGCATCTCTAAACATTATGCGGTTTCACGTTGCCTGATTCCAGCATTTTTCATACGGTTATCCTAAATTGAGAAGCTTTGCAGCACAATACAGGGGATGATGTAGGGGATGTGGATGATGAAATGTACGCTGCTCAAAATAGGTCAGGATGTTGGTATTTGACACGTACTGTAGAAAAGTTATGTGATCTATCTATATCTATCTAAAGTTTCGTTATATCGAATTATGGTGTCAGGGATGAGCTGATGTTGTCAGAGTTGCAGGGTTTGCTGGAAATATAATTTATTTAATGGCCCATAGAAAAAGATTTGCTCCCACCAAAACAGATCACTTGTATATTTGTGGTAGTATTTCCTCCTGTCAAACGTCTGTGTGAAAATGCAGCTGAGCTAGTAATGTGTATTCTCTTTTGTTAAAACTGACACTAAATAATAATTTAACAATGCGGTGGTGAATAAACTGTGTGTTAAGTCATGTGTAGCAATAGATGTGTCACTTTGTGCACATGTGACATTTGATGGGGTGACTGACTGTTTACTAGGTGTATGATTCACAGTCCAATCAATCAAAAGTCATTTTAAAAAAGCACACACCTAAACAACTAATAAGAGCTTGTTGCTGGTACTTACACTTGGAGAAAATAGAACTATAAAACAGGTTGTTTGTTGGTAGTTAAGTGCTATTGGAGAACTGTGGAAGAAGACTTGAGCTAGATGCCAGTCATATTCACCATTGCTTCCCACGATTCAGTCTCTAAAAACAAAGGTCAAGATTATCATGACACTACAATCTAGTTTCACTTGCTAGTGCCAAAAAAGCTCATCCTCATACCACTGAGAATTATTCATGATGATATACGGAGAAACATGTTTTACAGCCAAGAAAAGCAAAGCAGACCGTCAACAGCAGCACCAGAAGCACTGATGCTTTGGTAAGTGTAAATGTGTGTACAAACATTTTTTTAACTTATTGAATCCCCCCAAGCCTATTGTAAATGATTAATGATCAAGTGTTGTGTGCAGAATACATATTTATAGCACCTGTCTAGATTGTTACGAGCAAAGCATCAGTGCACAGTCATGAGTCAGCCTTGGGCTTGTCCTGGATTAAATGCAAATGTCCACATCATGACTACTAGATTCGTGTTTTACAAGTTTTGATCAAATATTGTCAATACTCCAAATGTGATGCAATGCTTCTTGGGAAAATGAAGGGAATTCAAAATGATCTTTTTTTCCTAAATACTAGCGTCCTAAAACATACGTTAAATACTATACACCTTTCTCACGGCAGACATTTTGACCTGTAATAGTAGGAAATTCATAGGTGTAACTAATACTATTAGCTCTGTTCCAGTTAGGTGTGCAGTGAGCAGGCATCCACAGTACAAGAGCCCTGGGATTGGCACACCTAGTTGGAATGCCACTATTGTTGTTACACCTTTGTTTGACATGTCAAAACCTGAGAAAGTGGATGACTTGCATTATTAGTAAAAGAAAGAAATTAAGAAACTGTAGCAGTTCTAAGCTTGTAGTTAATATCCAAACAAGCATCAAAACATTTTATGCTTGTTTGGTAGACTTACTGGATCCTCTCGCCTAGTAATGGGACTAGGTCTTACTTGGCCTTACAAGGAAAGGAGACTACATTACATTTACATTTACATTTAGTCATTTAGCAGACGCTTTTATCCAAAGTGACTTACATTTGAGGAAGACAATGGAAGCAATA
>CM022472.1:18718477-18739718 GCA_011952105.1 Coreoperca whiteheadi
TGAGAAAGGAGGAGAGCTGGTTAAAAACACTAGGACTAGGTCTTAAGATATTAATGTTGGTCCAGCTGATATGAGCCATCTCACCTAAACACTACTACAGCAACTAACTGTAGAGTTACATACTTGTCTATAGTTCAGTGCTCCTCCTGGGACTGAAAGAGAGAGCGCTCAGACAGTTCATTTTCTTCTGTCCACCTGTCAGTCAGTCAGTCAGTCATGTGTCACTGGCTGTGTATTGGAGGGCACACATCTCTCTCTATACCAGAGAACGAGTAGAGACCTCCTGTCAGGGGAAATTAACTCAGCTAAAGGGGCTGTCGAGATCCCCCCCACACACACACTGATGTTAAGTCACATACAAACTGACTTTCTCAACTGACCCTCTTAGGTTTGGAGACAATATTGTGATTATTATACTATTCTATGTGATTATGCCTATACTCAATGTCACCTTCATACGTACTAGTTTCCTCCTTCCTGGTTAAAACTAACTGACCAAATAACTGGGGGATAAATGGATTCATGCCAACCTATTTAATAAGTGACAGAAGACCTGGGCACACATGACTGCACCTTTACAGTTGTCAATGGTAAAAGACAGAAGAATGGATTGAAACTGGGTGATTTGATATTCTTGTTTTGTTTTGTTTTTTGCATAAACTGTAAAAAAAAAAAAGAAAAAAGAAAGCATCTTTCACAAACAGCCAAAGCAACATCTCTAAAGCAGGAAGGCAAGGGTTCATGCCAGTAATGTTGAACAATTTAAATCAGCATTTAATATATAGAAACAAATCAATAATAATATGGAAATACGTAGGTAGGGACGTCTTGATCCAATCCACAGGATTTGGACAGGGACTGGCGAAGGCTTTTTGAATTGATCGGTTTTGGCTGTCTATAGCCAGATCCATTTCCAATCCTTTGTTTGTTTGGCTTGCGAGCTGTCAATAACACCCCACTGTACTCAGTTAACACTGGAACCATCTCAAACCGCAAAGAGTTCAAAGCGACTGAAAAGCAGAACTCACAAACTAAATCAATGATGATGTCAGCATGCTGTGAGCAGAGTCACTAGGGTCAAAAGATTCAATAAAAAGGTGTGTTTAAGACTAGTTTTTTATGTTGTTTTCCACTGAGAGTAGTTTCTTCACTTCAGTTGCATATTGCATCATGCAGTGCTTTTGTCACATCACCATTAGAGCAGTAAGCTCAAATTGGCATTTGGTTTATCATGGTAACTTAACTAAACGTTTAAACATTTTTCATCTCTACAGTCACACTCCAGGTGAATGGACTGTGCTCCAGTTGCTTCCTTTATACTTTTTCTGTTTGGAGTCTGTTGTATCTTTAAACTGGAAATTTAACAAATGAACACTGCTTAAAAATGTTAGCCTGCATACAGCATTATAACTGCACAGTTAACTTCTTCAAATTGGCAACCTTTTGGGCGCAAGCTTCTCTAAACTTAACAAAAGCCACTGCTATGAATGACAAAACTTTCTAGTTGCTGTACATTTTCCTGTCTCCCCCCTCCCCAAACTCTGTCTCTCACACACACACACACACACACAATATTTCTGACGTTCAGGGTGAAGCTGCAGGACACAGTGCTTTTACGTGAGGTGGAACTGATTTTTTTCAAACAAGCAACTCCTCCTTGGTATCTGCTCTAGCCAGCCAGCATTGTGCGCACACACACACACACACACACACACACACACACACACACACACAGGTGATTTTCTGGTGGGTCGCCACTAGTGGAAAAGAACTAGTGTGTTTTAATGAGCCAAGAATCTGGAGGCCTGAACTTCAACATACACAGTTTCCTGTCCCAGACAGGAAAACTTTAAGAATATAAACTCCTGTATAAGGCCAATCCCAGGGGATAATGTGATTCAGACAATTCATATTCAGGAAACACACACACACACACACACACACACACACACACACACACACAGGAGCCACTTGAAAAAGGCAGAGCATGGTGAGTGGGGAGATGGGAGGTTGTGCACTGGGCTCTTTTTCTCTTTGGCCAGCTGGTGGGTCCGCCAGTGTACAGCAGCTCTGATGGGCTGATGTGGCTCATACATTGTTTTCATAAAACCTTTTTTTAAATTATCTCTAAGCAATTGAAAGGTACGATAGAGGAAAAAATCTTATATGACTGTGGAAACAAACAAACAAATACATGAGCGCACTGATGCAACCTTGCTTTACCATTTCATTTGAAGTCTTTGTTCAAGTTGAAGTCAGATCTATCTTTTCCCCACATTATAGATTTCCTTTTGGGTAAAATTAGCACTTATTAAATAAACCCTTCCTCCGTTATTATTCTGACACATTTGTAGTGTAAGTGGCTACAACAGGATTCCCATAGAGGAGAGAAGAGAGCAAACCCAGCACTGATGAGCCTGTACTGTATCGTCACTGGAAACACTAGGAAGGAAGGACTGAACTGTGCTGAGATTGCTGTTCACACTGTCCCTGTTAATCTTATTAAAAACATAGATTTATACTTAATAATGTACTTCATAACGTCATGCATACGTGACAACGATTTTGCATTAGCAGCCATCCAAGTGCTGCTATTTTCCACCAACAAATGACGAGACTGCATTACACTACGTGACAAACTACATTAATAGAAAGGGCAGGACAACATGGTGAACAAAATAAGTCTGAATCTGGGCTGCAACTAATGATTATATCAATTATTTATCATCAATTAATGTGATTATATCTATTACTATAATCGATTCATTGTTTGATCTATAAAACATCTGGATATAGGCTAGTTACAAATGCCCAACAGTTTCCTGAAGCCCAAAGTGATCTGACCAATAGTCCAAAAACAAAAGGTATTCATTTTACTAGAATGTGAAATATCTAAAATGTTTGTATTTTTTTGCTTGAAAAAATGATTATTTGATTCTCTGAACAGTTGCTGATTAATTTTCTGTCAACTGACTAATGGATTAATCGACTAGTCGATGCAGCTCTAAATCTTAATCTCAATTCTGAGAACGAAAACCACTGTAAATTGTTTCCTTGATTATGTGGCCTGACTACATTCTGAGGATTAGAGTAAAATCTAATTGTAATGGTGTTTGTTGTGTGGTACATTTTATTATTATCAGCCAGTCCAGTGGTCACTTTAGGCTCCAGTGGTAGAGAGGATTCAGATATGTTCTGGCTCGCGTGTCTAACTGTAAACTGTGTATGAGGCGGCAAATGACCGCAAAGTTGACTTAAAATAAGAGATCAAAGAGTTACTAGCATATGATAATGCCCTGCACTAACTTGGTAGCACCCACTTCAAAGTCTGGTACTGCAGGGAGAAGGGTGGTATCAACGGGAGGGAGAGTGGTGCGTGAGGCTGGGCTCGAAGAAAACACTGCGGGTGGTGAGAGCGTCAAAATCAAAGTAAGTAAGGTCAACGCCCGGCCATATTTTCAGCAGCCACTCAGCTGTGCGGCGTGGAATGACCAGATGGGTGCCTCAGAGAGGTCAACGCTAGCACTACCCAACCTGGGTGCATCTTTGGAGAGAAGTGGAGCCCCTGCGGACCATCTTTGAAGATGAGAGAGAAGGTTTGCACTCTTTTATAAAGTGTTGAGTCTTCAAAGGATCGGGCATAAAAATGCATGATTGGTGGAGAGAACATCTCATACTGGACAGATGTCCGTTCACTTTGTTGCAGAGGTAGCTGTTAAAAGCTTTTGCTGTGCCGAACATTTACTGTTTGGGTTCAAATTGTGATTTGTTCACTCGCATATATTTTTCAGTTTACCTTGTTTCAAAAGCTCTAAAAACCTGGAAATCATAGAAACTGGAATTTCTATCGGACAACATTTATTATACAAACTGTATAATATCCCAAACGTTTTGACATCAAACCTGCATCTAAATATAAAAGCCACTGTGATAGGAAAAATGTAACCATCCTCAACTATACTGTTTGTTCAGATGGAGAAAGAGACTGGGGCTTTCCGCACGTCTCCCAGGCCATTAAAAATAGATGCCACAATCTGAGAGTGACAAACAGGGGCTTTGACAAAGACTCATTTAAAAGCCGCGGCACAACGGAGTGACTTGAGCACCGACTCCCACATTGGCAGCCCCAAACCACAAGACAGCCCTGGCTCTAATCGCAAACATTTATTCAGATCAGACAACTCTACTGAATGCCTCTGAGGACCATCTCTGTGAGATATAAAAAGAATCAGGAAGGAAGCAGAAGGAAGAAAGAGCCATCAACCAAGTGATATCGACAGAGGAAGAAGGAGTTAAGGCCAGAGAGAGACACAGACAGACAAAGACGCAGGCAGAAACAAAGAAACAAAAATAAGACACTGCGAGATCGAGGCGGAATGATTGCTCTTTTGTTAGCCGGCATTTAGAGGCAAAGTGACTCCAGTCCCCCAGTGATTACACAAAGTGAAGAGGAGGAGAAGAGGAAAAGAGTGAAAAAGGAGAGTTGATGAAGGAATAAGTCTCGCAACTCAGCAGACTGAAACCAGCTCAAACTGAGACAGACTAATGAGACGAGAATATAAATGGATATAAAGCATATGTACACTGACGAAGGCCTGATGAAACCCAGAGCAGAAAACTAATTCCCGACCATCCGGGTATCTCTGTCTATTATTTATTAAGTGAGCGTGAGTCACCAGGAGAATATTGCCTCAGAGTTTGGAAACAAATCAACACTCAGTGGTTTCAATTAGAGCATAGCTTGTGTATGTGATGTGTTTTGTAGCAGAGTAGCCAGCGCTCTAATAAGTAATATAAGTCTGGAATAAAACAGTTTGATTTCATTTCTAAGATTGTTCTGTTCTACACTGAGAAAAAAACCCCAAAGACTGACGACAGCAGATCAAATGAGGAAATGAAGACCATATGAGCTTGTTGAGTGGATCATATATTATTTCAGTTATTAAGTTACAGGGAATATGCACATGCCTAATTTTTTATCTGCTATCCCAAGGCAGGTTATGATATAAGATAATATAAAATCATTTCTGCATTTAAAGAGATTTGTTCACCTTTTTGACACTATTAAACTACCAAGCTACACTCATTGTGATGCAGCTAGATTTTGCACATGTACATTAGGGCTTACCAACAAGCTAATAGAGTGATTTATACTGACGAAATGAGAGCCTGCCTTTGAAAAAAGCACGTACTAAAACTAATGGTAGTAATTTGTGAAGATAGTATAGAAATTATGCTCTCACTTGATAATTCGACAATTGGACCATCGGTATTTCAGAGATAGTAGTATAACAATTGTATGTAGTATAAGTAAGTTAACATTAAACTTTAATGATCCAACAGCAAGAAAAAAAGAGGATATAAACCAAAGCAGGGCAAGCATGTAAACCTAAATATACTTAATAATGGGAAAAACAGTATTAAGCAGAAAAACACAGTTAAAGCTATCATCAAAGTATGAATCACAGCATTTAGAGTGTGTGCATAACAGCAACAGTAGAGCAACACAGATATGAGAGGAATATTAGAGTATGAAAAATATATTGCGTGTACAGAACTAGTGCTGAAAAAAGATTAGACAATTATTTAATAGTCAATTCACAGAATGCCAATTCGCAACAAATAAGATAATCAATCAATCGTTTCAAATCATTCGTCAAGCAAAGATGCGGAGACTGTTTTTTATTCCTCAAATGTGAGAATTTGCTTTCTCTGGTTTATATCATGGTAAATTGAATATCTTTCGAATGTTAGATGCTCTTTGGACAAAAGAGGCAATTTAAAGACTTCACCTTGGTGTCTAGGTAATTGTGACTACATTTTATAAACGATTAATCAAAAAAAAGTATCAGCAGATTAAGCGACGGTGACAATAATGATTAGTTTCAGCCTACTTCAAATCTGTATATGTTTAACCCATTGACAGGAACTGTAATTGCCATTAGCATTGTCATAACAGAAATTGCCATGTACCGCCTGTCACATCTGTTTAAACCATCAGCCCACACAGCCACGCTGAAGAGGCTGCTAGCCTGCAGTGAAGAATCGCATCTTCTGCTCTTGATTTCCTTCTATATATTTATACACATCTGACTCAAACCCCCCTCAGGTGAGTCCCACAGTCCCGCATTTTTACAGGATAAGCTTGTTAGCTAGGACATTACAACCGGTAATGACTCATGGATCCACCGGGAGAAAACAGCTGTAGTAGTAAGCTGTTGCTGCACTTAAGACTCAGACTTCTACTTAAGGGTGAGGTGTGAATCAAAGGAGTAATTACTGTGTGTGTGTGTGTGTGTGTGTGTGTGTGTGTGTGTGTGTGTGGGTACAATGCACAACTTCATCTTCCTCAATTAATGATAACACATTATTTCATAAGACATCAGATTTTGGGTATTCTTTAAACTTGAAGAATCCAATAATTGTAAGACCATAATGTGGAATTTCTGGCATTTTTTTAAATAAGGAAGATAATGAATTTCTATGGATGTGGAACATTTGACTATATACTATACCATATACTATATCTATTGGACCTTCATATGGAGAAAACATTGATACAATCCAGTTGCATTCCTATTAATTTCCACACTCTCACTGGCCACTGAAGAGGCTTAAAAAGGTTGAAAAGCATATCAAGATGGCTGGCATTGTTTGTGAGGTGTGTTATTGCCTGGGTAATTATTTTTTACACTTACTACTACAGGACTTAAACTTAAAAAAGCTGGGAAATGCCTCGAAATTTTAAAGCTCCACAAATGATATAAAATAGTTTTCAGTCACAGATTCATGGTTTTGGGTTTGTGTTCTATGGTTTCCTGTTTTATTTTGGTATTCTCTCCCTCCCTGGTGTGTCTGATAGTTTTGCGGCCCTTCCTTGATTGCTTTGAGTGTTTTCACCTGTGTTAATTAGTTCACCTGTGTCTGCCTGGCTCCCCTTCCAGAGTGATTTTAGTCTACGTGTTTCCCCTGTCTCTTCATCAGTTCGCACTTTATCATTTCTGGGTTGGTTCTGTCTGCCTGGTCGTTTTTAGATTTGTTAGCCTGTTTGCTGCTTGTCTACCACTACCTCGCACATTAAAACATCATCATTGAAGTCATCCATCTCCCTCTTCAGTCTGCACTTGGGTCATCTCTCTGTTTGCCATCACTGTCTGTGATAACAGTAGGCTTGTTCATAGAAAATAAAATAATAATAATAATAATAATAAGGTTGCACTGAATGTCTGTGCATGTTTGTTGCCAAGATATGACTATATATTAGCACAGTTTGACTCCAGTGTCCCTACCAGCCTCAGAAGTACATTTCCCCGAGGGTTGTTACTCAGCTAATGAATTGGCAGCTAATCTGATAATCATGTTTATGTGATCTGATGTCACATAAACATGTGTGTGTGTGAATAGTGTGGGAGAGAATGGAAAAAGAGACTGAAGGAGATCTTCAACAAACATCTTCACCCCTCAGAGTCGCTTGTCTCTTCTATGACTGATTCAGTGAAACGATTCAGAGCAAGCCATTATTAGTCAGGCTGAGAGCGTCACAGGAGACGAGGCTCCGCAGGGGCACAGTCTGACTCTGAGTGTTCAATCCATCATCCGCCAGAGAGGGAATGGGATTATCCCACGAACGAATGGCTGGTTAACCTCGCAGTGTGGCGGTCAATACTGTACAAGTGTCAGAGGTTGACCTTTTTATTGATTTGCTCACACAATAAAACGTTGCAGGGTCGATTGTGTGTGTTAGACCAAATATGACAGGACTACTCTCAGGGGCAGCTGTGATTCTGTCCATGTATTCAGACTATGAGCACCATGAGACTAACTAGCACAACACTAACTAGACAAAGCCAGAGTCTCTCACACTTCCCGCACTCCAACAGAACGCATGGGAAAGTCTGAACTAACAGAGAGCATGCACCGAGCTGGAGTTTATTACAAAAGTTTGCACGGACAGACTCGCATATTCCACTTGTTTGTTTTCCTTGTAGAAGTGGGAAACTTTGCTGTGTCTGGTTTGGACGGCAGTTTGTTATATTACGTTGCAGGAGGGAGTGGTAAGTCCCTGCCAAAAAGATGAAATGTTACCTCTCCAAGGCTTCATTACAAGAAAGACGTTATCTGTACTGTCTGTCTTGTTATTTTGCTAGATGTGGAAACATACCCGTTCTGTCCTAACTGCTGATGACAGTGCACCTCACCCTGACACATAAAAGCTACACACAAGCTTTAGTCAGGCTGGGTAACAAAAAGCTGAAATGATTTTCGTCCAGGCCAAATTCTGATTTCAGCCGACCTCTCAGTTACTTATTTTCTTTTCTTTTTTCTACATTAGTGCTTCTTTAAAAGTTCTAAACATCATTTTCATTTCAAATCATCAGATTGTCCAATCATGACATTAAAGTCATTTGCCATTTTCTTATATATTTACATTTTTCAGGAATCAAGTGAGAAGTGAAGGTAAGAGTAGCCAAGGTTACTGAAGGTCTAGAGTCGATTCCATTAGAGGGTCTATTAAACCAGAGAAACTCAGACTTTCCACTGTGAATGAGGCAAAGAGAGCCAGAAGCCAGTATTTAAGATGAATCCCCTGAATCCTTCACAGGTCTGTCTGACCCACTTTCTCAAGCTACTGATTCTTATCTGCAGGAGAGGAAATGCATTCTCACCTGTGCTGAATGCCTATTCTCTTTATTAATGGTATGCATTGCACTCTCTTCATTCAAACACAACCTCAGGACATCAGATATACATTAGTGCCCGGTGGAATCCAGCAAGCATACTGCACAATTGATGAGGGACTTAAGATGGTTTCCAAAATTTGACAGAAATGTTTTGTCAAAATGTTTTTGTCTAATTTACTTTATCAAGATTAAACCCCTTGAGACGTATCATCTCGTTTTCAGGGGGGTCCCAAAACAAACACTGAAAAGAACAAACAGAAAACAAAACACAAGGCTCAACACATGACACAAGAACACAACAGACAAAATAAGACTACTTAATAACAGTAACGAGTTACAACCTAACGTAATAGCAACTTTCTATAGTGCTTTTGCTGATGTGAAAAACTTTCACATGCCAAATTCATAAACATCGGCCCCACCGATATGCTGGTTTTAATGAATTATAACGTTCAATTAGAAACAAGAAAAATGATCTTTAGTGACACTCGGTGATAGCATTGCTTAAGACACATGCAATTTGTTTTAAGATAAGAGAATAAAACATTTTTAAATAATAAATACATAGAACGAATATGTACAGGTAAATTATTCCAGTCAGAACATCACGACTTTTTAAAACATAAAAGCTTTTTCATCAGTTTCCTTAGAGACACAGGGGACCATAAAGACAAGCTGATCAGAGCATGTTTGTTGAGTAATTTGAAGTATAAGGGACAAAGAATTGTTTTAAGCAATAAGGACAAACCAAAATGATCCCTCTGCAACCTCAGGAACCCATACAAAACGGGGATTTGAGGACCGGCTTCAATTCTCATGGGTCATCAACTTTGTCTGCCAGGTCAGCATTCTCATTTGAGCCGACATGTTCCTCAAGCTCAGATATGCGTTCTCCCGAAGTATTTTAATGAACACTGAATGTTGCACAAAGTGATATGAATGGGATCGACCTTTGAGTCAAAATGACTCAGCATGTCAGTCTTAATCTTTTCTTTTGGATGGCATCCCATAAAGTTTGCAGGGTGTAGGGCGCAATCTCTGTCGGCAAATATTCAAATTTAAGAAGTTATAACGCTACAAGGGAGAGCTAGCCTTCCTCTAATGTCCATTTGACATCATCTTCAACTTAAAGGCCAAAAAACAAGGAACAATCAGCCGAGTTAGAAGCTTTTTTAAAAAGCTTTTGAAATATCTGAGCGTGCTGCTCATGTCTGTGCTTCTCACCTGTACTGAGCCTGGAAGTGTTCCTGGACAAAACTGTGTCGATCTCGAGGCTGCTGTGTGCTGGCTGAACTGGGACTGGAAGGAACTTCCAGTGAACTGGCTCCCTGCAGACAAAGAGACAAAGAAAAATCACTTTAGTGGACGTTGTATATCTTTCCTTCAACTTTAAATAATAATCTTTGCGGGAAGATGCATAAATACAATGCCAAATGTTTAACATTTATTTAAGTGCAATTTTTGTTAACAGAGTCTGAGAGTCAATGTTATTTATTTATCATCATCATTATTATGCTTATCATTATATCGGTAGCATAAAATGGTTTCAAAATGACAATAACATCGTTTATCGCAATTATTTCTGGAACAACGTATCGTTCAACAAAAGTAGTTATGTTGACAGGCCTACAAAGGACAAGATAATGCTAAACTGTCTTTTAACAGGGGCCAACGGGAACCCCACCCACAGTTCAACCTCTTCACCACTTGCAGCTGCTGGTTCTGAATAGTAACTTTAAAACAGACTTGATTGCAGATATGGACAGAATGGGAGATAACAGAATGGCTCAGCCTCTTGGACTTTGCCCTTTGCTTTCAGTATTTAGAGACAATATGCTGTACAAAAATGAACTCTGCAGTAATGAGTGTGAGTCTTGAAAAAGGAGTAAGAGGGGTGAATGGGCATTTTTTTTCTGAATAAAATTTACATCTTCAATAAACTACAGGATGATCAGACAGAGACAGACAGATATAGATGTAGAGAGAGACAAAGAAAGAGAGAGAGAGACATTTTCCACATGACTTGTTCAGTTTTGAATCAAAGAGCATATAATGTGTGAGCTTATTAAATGGGTAAAAAGGTGTTTCACAAAAAGAGCAGGGAGGAATTCCATCCTTCTGGTAGGGAAGGAAAGTTAAAATGGTAAACGGTGGAACAGTCAACACAGAATGGAGTCAGAGAAATATTTGAGATTGTCAATCGTCCTCAGCGTCACGGTGAGGTCTCCTGAATAAACTAAATGGCTGTCACACCTTGCATCCTGTGTCAGACTCAACAGGAGTGCAGAGAGACTTACAATATAAATATAAGGATAAAAGAATGACGCCGATAAATGAAAGATGGACAAGTACGACTCAGGGAAACAGAGCAACAGATTGCTGAATCTTTATCTTATATAGTTGATATCAAAGCTGTCAGTGAACACGAGGTGGTACTGGTGGATTTAAAACACACGAGCAGTTCAGTCCAAGCCTGTCGCTACATGTGGTGGTGTTAGTTTGTGTACCTCTCTTAACAAATGTTAATTACAGAAATTAAAGATATAAAGTTACTACATGCTATTTTTGATCAGGTAAGGAAAAAGTAGGCGTTTGGTGTATTATCCCCAAGGGGCAATTTGTTTCACAGTCAGCAGTAATCTATACAATTAAAAAAGACAATGTGACAACAACATGACAAAAAATAAAATAAAATAATAATCTAGAATAGTTAAAAAACTAATGACAACTGGTACAAAGGAATTTTTTTATCTATTAGTCCTACAAAGTGGTAAATAACATCTATGAGGAAAAAGTAGGTGTTTTGGTGTGTTGGCTGACAGTACAGTGGCTCCACCCCAGACATCCTGTAGCTGTTGAGTATTATTACAGTACACTGGAAGATATTGTTTTTGAACTGGAGAAACAACAAAAGTTACGTTTGTAGGAGCAGGATTCAGGCAGAGTAACAGGCATCCTCTCTGCAGAGTGATGGGGTGTTTGCCAAACAATATCACCAGACAGAATCTTTTTTTTTTTTTGTGCATCAATGTCAGACACACTACACGCTGTACCGCTACTTCTTTTTCTACTACTTACTTTATGTGTCACTAAAAGCCACGCTACTTCTTTGGCGCTAAATGTCCCGCACAGCAAAAAAGTCGAATGGTTCTGCACACCCACACAGGTGTTTTCAATTACTTTGCCTAATTAGGCGGGTTGAAATCGGGTGGAACAGTTGCAGCAAGACTAACAGGAGAATGAAGGAGATGAAGATCAAGCACAAGTACAAGTCTGTACACACCCACATAGTCCTGACCACAGGTCTGATTAGGTGACGCCTGTGAAAAGACCTGTGTGCTGCTCATGTCTTTTATGACATTTACTATGGGTGTTTAATATAAACATCAAATTCAGTGGTATAGACCTTTTTCAAAGCAAACATTTTTGACCTGTCGCTGGAGGAAAAGCACAGGTGAAACTAAGTTTGTTAACGATGGCTCAGTTCCATTAAGTGTCCCATTGAGCCAGCATGCACAATACCAGGAACAATTTCAACCAAGCAAACTAACACATAAACCAAGATGGCCTGTCTTACGAGGAAAAGACTGTAACTTGAAAGTCCAGGAAATGATGCACTTAAACAGATTACCTGGATGAACTACAGCGGTTAGCCTACTGCTATGCTACTTTGGGATGTGAATGACGAACGCTTTGTAACTTGTTCTGTTAATTCAGGATGAGCTTTCAAACGTTCACTTCTGAGAAATCATTAAGTGGTACACACATACTAATTAGAACATAAAACTCGGGCTCAAAAATCCTTGTGTGGGACTCAAACATTAAGCTGCAAACAAAGTCATAGTCCACTGAGATACCAAGGTCTGGTCTCTTCACCGTCTCAGGGGAAATGAGACTTTCTGTGCTGGTCTCGCATCGTGTCTTCAGAAATAATGACAATTCAAGCTTTGCTATTGTTCAAACAAAATCCAATCACTGCTGCATTTGCTTTGAACAATGAGCTGCTTTTTGGCATCTTTGAAAACTTCTCCAAGGATGGCTCTTCCCAGAATATATAATAAGGCAAAAGCATAAAACCAAAAACGCACGTGTGACAGTTTGTTTTCAAACTCCACCTAGGCCCCATTTCCAGACTTGGCCTTGTCTTCACTTCAATGCTTGTCTCTACTAAGTGGATAAAAACACAATATAAAAGCTCATTATCCTTTAAATAACTGCAAAATGCAATAGTAATATTCTATTATTGAATATAATCTTTTGAATACTGTGTTACTAACTGAAACCACAGGACAAGATTTCCAGTCAGTGCTGCTGTGTCTGCAGAGAGACAGAGAGCCAGCACAACGGAGAGCAGAAAAAAGCTGATCAGCTAGAACTGCTGTTTGTTTGGGAGCAGTATTTCCACATGCTCACACCTCAGCCATCTGTAGAAGTGATAAGTGCTAAAAAAAAAGTGCATATCCATCTTGACATGGGCTTACGCAATGTGTAAGACAAAAGCATAATTACGGTAAGAAATAACAGAGTGATGTGTAAACAAAATAGAAGGAGGGGCCTCTGCCTCAGAGCAAACCTTGAGCAGCTTATCACTTGTAATGGACAGTTAAGAAGGCTTGTGTGAGCTATAGAGATTGGTAAAGGGAGTCATCAGCAGCCGGGGGCCATGCAATGCAGCAGGGGCTATTTGAAGTTGACTTCAATTTCCATTTTGTGCTGGTGAGCATCAGTTTCACTCACAGTCCAGAGGGCCAGAAGAGAAGTCCCCAAAAGTTATTCTAAATACTTGAGATGCAGAGCTTCACAATCCTGGATGGACTGCATATGATTTTGGGTTGGATTTTTTAAAGTCACTAGAAATCATATATGATTTTACAGCTCCGTTAAGCCATATTTTCATACAACACGGAGCCAAACAATACAAATGTGTTATTTAAATAACAATTGTTTGTATTTCACGTGTAGATCATCTCTCATTGTATATCACAAGCTGAGCTTTGACCGACTCTCACTTTCACCCTGCATCTCTTTTCTGGAGGACAATGGAGAACAATCCTCAGACCCTCAGAGCCAGGCTAGGTTACAAGCATCACCATGGAAACCCTGGCCTCATTACCCCCCCATAAACATGTGGGAACAGGGAACTTTTTCATTGCTCACAGCATGGCCTAAAAATAAAGAAAAAGGCTAATCACATGGGCCATTCATGTTTGTGTGAAGCATTTGACACAATGGCTCTTTGAAGCACCATGTTAATGTCCAAATGGATGTATGTGTTCATTTCACTCAAGGTAAATTCCAATCTTTTACATCGCAGTTCAGTAATACTATGGAAACCATTTTGCATGCTTCCTCATATACATTTTAAGTTAGCTTAAAAGACAAAGTGCCAAGAAAGAAAGAAAGATGTTCATGTAGGCTGTGTATGTGTTGTCAGTATCCTTGCACCAGGAAGTGCAATATGTTGAAGAGAGGAATATGAGTACGATACAAAGACTGGCTTTGATACTTAATTCTCTATGCATAATAAATCAAAACCAGGGATTTTCACTGCAGACTTGAAAAGGCACCTTCCACCAAAAGCAGGTCAACAACCTGAGAATAGATGAACAGGTGACTCCACTGAGCGAGAATGAGAGTAAGAGATAGTGATAGAAAGACAGAAACTGTGCATATCTAGCAAAGATACATACTGTGTATGTCAAAGAAACATACAGCGTATACAGATACACAGTTAAAACACAGAGAGAGACAGAAAGAGAGAGAGAGCACTAAGTGTCCTGTGCCTCTTTATTTAGCACCCAGGGAATAATGAATACCACCACAATGTTGTTCCAGCTCTGCAATCGTCTGCCAAAAATAGATGCGGGGGCCGGCCACAGCAATAACAAGTGAATACTAATATTCAGAAGCACTAAGCTGTTCAATTGTCACACAGATCTAGGCCATATTCAAATGCCCCCCGTTGCTTGGGGACAAAATTACCGGCGGCATCTACATGCCCCTGGTAGTGTGATTGATTTATAAGACTTAAATATCGTCGCTGGTTTCAGAGCTCAGCATAGTTCAGCTAATAGCCGTGTTTGCCTTGTTCTCTAAATGACTGTAGAGTCAAACTGTAGACGAGCTGCTTTCAGAAGAAGGTAGTGGAGCAATGAGCAGGTGCAGGGAGATTATAAAAAGTGACAATTACAGTAGGCAACTGAGGAAAAGACGAGGAAAAATTCTGGGGCTCAAATGAAATGCTCTTTCCCAGCTTTTTTTTTTGAAGTCCATTTTGCTCATGCTTTTTAGAGCCAGTTTTATTTATTTTTTGCCCAAACAGCCAGGTGTTGGTGGATTATAGCACAAAGAACTGATCTAATATAGCACACAAGCCAAAAGCCTGGAGGACTTGTAGCAATGGGTTGTGGGATTTGGAACTGAATTATTTCTGATGAGGGTTGATAGTGATTTTGGTACACTGAACCTGTTCCTATTATTACACCGGTGCACTAAAATGAACTGCTTCTCAGCTTTGGCAGCGAAGCCATTCCCGGGATATTCAGCAAGATTTCTGAGTGTTTCTGAGTGTGAAAAGAGCTAAGGTCACTTTGAAAAGAACATTACGTCCTTCAACTCTTTTGCGCTCCCTTTCTGTTTGCTCCTTCTCTGAGCGATGAGAGGTCAAACAGATACATATCACCACCATCAGCAGAGCTCGGCATCACAGGAGCGGTGAACCCACAGGGCCTCCTGGGTATTGTGCATCAGTGAGAACATTGCACACACTATCACGAAGGCTCAGCACGGCCTCTGAACACAAACACACACAGGCATAGGTGCGTACACCTAAACTTCAAGGATGCACAGCCACAATCACTGCACTGTCAAAATTAGAGACAAGTCATGCTGGTGCGTGCCTCAGTCAGCTCTTCTATCTGACTGTACTGGTGATGTCATAAGAAACAACAAGATCGCGAGAGACTGAATTAATAATAATATACGATATTAGTGAAACATATAAGGTGTTTTTCTTATATATTAAACAAAGCAGCACTAAAGCAACCATTTACAAAAGTGTCTTTGTCCTTGTTAGTGGCAATCAGTCAACCTCACTTCACTGCTGGGTCCCAGGTGAACTCACCTGGTGGTGGTGGTGTGTGTGTGTAGTCAGCGCTAAATGCGCACAGCTAAGCTAAAAACGAGAACAGATTGCATCTCTGGTTGTCTTGGGATCCTGCATAGCAGCATCATAGCCATCTCCCCACATACAGCTTTCCTAAGCTGCTGTCTTCCCATCCTTCCTACCTGTCTCTACCCACTGCACCACTACAGGACATCACAACACGTAGGATTGGGTAAAGCCACAAAGACGCTCTCATGTGATAATAGGTAGATAGTCCAAAAATTTAAGCAATGCACTCTTCAAGCAAATACAAGCCTATCAGGAACGATTTAGAAAAAATATGCAAGGTAAAGATACAAAATTTGTGCCATAGACACTGAGTGTGCTATCTTTATCAGGCTTCCCCTGCAGCACAGTGTGAGACAAGAATAAAATGCCTTTGTGAAGACATACTGCGACTGTAAAAGAACAGAGGCCACAGAGATGTAGAAAAATTATAAATGAAGTGTATCCCTCCTCTGACAGTGTGCTAATTCAAGAACAGAAGGTGCACAGTTACTGGAGTAGGGAATCGTCTTCCCTGGTAGTAAAAATATTCATTGATGGGGTCAAATCCTTAAAAAAAAGCCCAGTGCTGCTTACTGGCACCTAGTATCCTCCAGTGTGGCCGTATCAGAAATCAGCCTCAGCAAGGACGCGTGGTATATTTGGTTGGCTTAATAAAAGAGACTTGTCTTCCCTGTGACCTGAGATATCTTTTTATGCTCCCAGACTTTTCTCCTCAGAGCCCTCACCTTGGTTTGGGACTCAATTATGTGTGATCAGTGAAACATTTCTCCAGTGCAGCCACTGTAAATCTCTTTGGCCCTGTGCCTCTGGCAGAGGCACTGCTTCCCTCCAGAGATCTTCACACTCCATTCCCTACATGAAAACATATGTTGTTATCAAAGCGCTGCTGATTCCCCATGGCACGCATTCATGTGAGACGTTACTGAGGCGCTCCTCTACAGCATGCTGGGGAGTGAGTGGGAGTTTGGCTTGCTGTGTGTGGTTATATATTTTAAGAAGTGTGTGTATGTGGGTGGGGTGTGTAGCTTCAAAGCAAGCAAAAGAAACTGAAATCTCTATAACAATAAGAAAAAATGGGTGTTTGATGTTTGTGGATGGGCGAGTTGTTATAGTTGCAAAACATGAGAACAACAAACCTGGAGAGGCAGGTTGGCCTGGAGGTTGAGAGACAGACTAATAACCTAAAAGGCTGAAGATTCCAACCATGACGCTGACACACGGGTTTATATCTGCTACAAAATAAATCACTGTGCTCATAATTATTATTAATCACATCAGGAAACAAAATTACCTTATTGCAATTTGATTCAGTGTGAAACAGCAACTACTGAAGGATTGAAAGGTGCCTCTAAAATGTTTGTAGCTTCATCTTTAGTGACAACTATTACAAAGGATTCTTATAGTGACCAGTTTTCATGGTGGAAAAAAGGCCCTTAGAAACTATCAACCCATACCCGCAGGATAATTCACTTCTCCACTGTCCATCCATTATTCTCATTTAGAGTGTTTCGCACTTTACTTTAGTCAAAATATGGCTAAAAATGCCTTTTCTAAATCAAGCTTAGAAAGCAGGTGTGTGTTGTTTTGCTCACATGCAACACTCTCCTATTGGTCAAGAGAACCACTCTGTCATGGCTCACTCACTAGGGTCAACTGGTCTAACCAATCGACGTCAGGCTAGCCAATGAGAATGTGAGGGCAGATCGGTTCTGACCAACAGAAGAGCAAGAGTTTCTTTAAAGGAAGAGTAACATTAGTCTTCCTTTCACCAAAATTGCTGTCAAAAGTCTGTGACAGTGATGCTGCAGTTTGTAATCTGGTTATGTGATATTTTACTAGGGTAACAAGGCTAACAATGCAAATCTGTACAGTTTAAGGTGAAGTCTGACCTGCAAGTCCACTGGAGCTGGCGAGGAGATCGCACCAAAACAGGAAATGCATGCTGTAATTTGTTCAACATGTCGACTTTAGATCAAGTGAATGTGACACGCAACAAACAGAAGTGAAATGTGACCAACATACACACCTGCTCTCTAGCTTTATAACATTGAACATGAGGACAGACAACAGTTGTGTATTTAGCCTCATTTTGACTGACTAAATGTGACTTTTTGATTAGAATACTTAGCATATGGATGGACAGTGAAAAGATTATGTTATTGGGATGAACACTCGTGGAAAACATTATAACCATTGTGTATCCGAGCTGACAGCAGCCTCTTTTCTCTGTGAAAAAGGAAACTGCAAACATTTTACAATCATCTTTCAAGTCTACAGCAGGTGAGTCTTTGATAACTCAAGAGATAGACTTTGCCTGGAGTATCACTTAACATAATGTATTCTTTCACTTGTTTACTTTTTTCAGTCCTGTAGTCCTACTTTTACTCAGCTAAAGAGTCTTGTTTTCACTCTTGTTGTCTGTGTATTAATATTTTAACATAGACAAATATCCCATTTCAATGTCAGCTGGCATCTGTAAAGCAGCAGTTTTACACTGAAGTGACCTGAAGGCATTTCTGTAAAATGACAATAAGGAAATGCAATTTTTAATTATGCTGAGTGACCTAAGCTGCAGTTGGGGAGAAAAACACGTCTTTTATTGAGACTAAAAATAAGCTCTAAAAAAATAAATGGTGTCCGACTGAGGAAAGACGCTGATTCAGTTATCGTCTCAAACCACATTTCTAATCAACTGGCTGGCTCAACGGGCTTAACACATTCACCTTAGCTGCCAGCAACTGCTCTGAGTCATCCCTACACACACTCAGAAAATGCTTTCTCAAACATACACAAGCATTCACACAGACATGCACATGCAGACACTACCATATATTAACTACCTAGACACTCCCTCAAACAGACTTTCCAACGACACTGAATGCACCATAGACTTTTCCATAAAAGTACACAGGCAGACCTTTAAAATGGAATTTAGGAAATGAAGCAAAACAATGTCATAATTCTTCCTTGTTTTACTCATTGCAATCCTAAAGATCTAAAGAAGTATAGAATAAGGGGGGAAAAAACAATGAATTTGGAGGAAGGGCTCTATATACAAATATAACAGATGGACCTGGCACGAGTCCATCACACCAACATTATTATATTCAGTCCGCCTCAATGAAAACTGCTGTGTGTTTCTCAGAGCACACATTTTTTTGTAACAAAAAACAAGATTTTGTATACAATTTAAAATTTTCAAAGCAGTGAGCCCTAATAATGCTAAAGCACAGGGCAGAGATGTATTCAGCTAAAGCTATGATGTCACAAGGTCCAACAACAGCATCAATAGCAATGTTTATTTCAAACAAACAGCCATAATACCAAACACTCACAACCACATTTTTAATAATTGTATAATTAAGTGACGGGACTGTATAAACTAATCTGCTCAACTTCATTTGACCCTTTATGAATGTAGTGTGAGTTAGTTGTGTGTGTGCAGATACTGTCTTATTAGGCTTTGTTGTCCTTTTGTGTGTGTGTGTGTGTGTGTGTTCTGCGCTGAAGTAGCCCACACTTTAAGCTTCTGGTATCAGTGTGATGTTTTCGGTCTCCTGCAGGAAGAGATGACATCTCCCACTGCGCGTACGAATTAGGCGAGCCAATGTTGACATAGCTGTTGGCTGCTTCAGGAAACAGCCAGATCCACTCTTGTCTTTTAGAGAGTGCCTGCCACCAGAGAATTTGAGCCGCAGTCCTATCAGTACAGGCCAGGTTTTAATAGAAGTGAGCATGTGTGTGTCATACACCTGAGAGTTCGTCAACACTGTCTGAGGACTGGATATGTGTTAATTTGCGCTCACTTTCTAATTAAACAGCTTCTAATAACAAATCAAGCTGTGCTAAAAGTCTTTAATCGTTTCTCAAATTAACAGCGCAGAGCGGCAGCACGGCAGAGGTTGAATGAGGTCAATAAGAAGAGAAAGAGAGAGACAGAAGAAATACACAAAGGACAATTCAACAAAAGGCAAAAGAAATATGAAAATAGAGGAGGAAATATTGTAAAGTACAGCAATAAGTAGTAAATTCAATGGCAACAGCATGACAGGAGGATGTTACGAAAAATATGTGCGACCAGCAGTTTTCATTACTTAACAAGACTAAAAGTCTAAAGCCATGCTAATCACCCCATGAGGCTGCTATGCCTCTGTAATACTAATGGGGCAAAAAATATAGAGTTTGGCCTGATGATGGCACTAGAGGAAAGGTTGTTTTGCTAGCTGCATCGGAAGGGTTTAGCCTTTGTACAGTGGCCATTTTAAGACATTTTGCCTCACCTTGTTAGGCTCAGCTGTACGGTTACCTCAGAATCCATCAGCTCCAGCTGTGCATCATCAGGCTCAGATGTACTTAAGTCAGATTTGTCATCTTAGAAATTCAGAATTGCATTTAGTAATTGCCACTGGAATGCTGATTTGTTTACAAGTCGGAAACTAGTGAATACAGAAACTTCATTGTGGCTTGAGCTATGGGTAAGTACAGCTTAGACGGATGAAGGCTGAGTCAAGTCTGATAGGGCTGAGCCTGACAAGCTGAGTGTAACATGTCCTAAAATTACCATTGTAAAGAAACCGAGCACTTGGTCATCTAGTTCTGGCTGTGACTACCTATTTTCCACAGCCCAGGATAACATCTAGCACCTGAAAAATCAAAGATATTAGAATTTAAGATGATACACTGTAACAGAGACAAGCAGTAAACTGTCACATTTGAGAAGCTAGAATAGCAAAGGTTTGACATTTGTGCTTTATAAATGCTAATTCATTTTTTGTCAGTGGACTACTAATCGATTAATAGTCATTTCTGCCCTAAAAACAATCACTGTTTATAGTAAAACGAATGAGCTAGTCAAATTTTGCTGTCATACTTAGCTTACAGTATGAACAGAAAACTCCAGCGTCATGTTATAATTTTCAGAAAGAGCAAACAGAAACACCACTGTCAGGCAGGACTTTGGCTCTCTCTGTTATGATTCAAACGTTAGAGCAGAGGATGGGCAGAAAGAGAGTGGGAGAGCAGCGAGAGACAGAGAGGGTTAGACACTGTCAGAGCGACATAGAGACGGACTCAGAGGGGAACGCAGCAGTCCAGAGAAGAGGAGGAATGAAAGAAACGCTGTCCGTGCAGTAAAGCGGCTGACTCACCCCAATTCTTTCAGCTCCGGACGGGTACCACTAATTCGGCCTATTCAAAGCTGGCTTACGGTAACAAGGCAGTCTGGGAGATAACGGTGGAAACCACAGGCATTTCTAACCCAACACCCCCCCCCCCCCCCCCCCCCCCCCCACCCCCCCTCTCCCTCCATCCCCCATTCAAAAAAGAAAAAATTCACAGGGTTAACAACTAAAGCCTGACTTGCTGTCAGTCAGAGGTTTTGGGTTTA
>CM022472.1:18739743-18846416 GCA_011952105.1 Coreoperca whiteheadi
GCCCGGGCGTCCTTTATACCAGTTTAGATTGGGAAAAGGGAACGGCAGGCAGTTCGGGAGATAACGGGGGAAACCCACGGCATTTTTTCCCCCCCCCCCCCCCCCCCTTCCACCTCTCATCCTCTCCACTATCTACCCCTTCTCCACTATCACTTCCCCTCTCCAAAAGCTTTGCTTGGTGCATTAACTCTGACTCTCACAGCGCCTGTGCTTTCTTTTGACAAAATGATCACCCTGTGTTCGCTGATATTTATTTACTGTAATAGTTGTGAAGACCAAACGCAAATAGCTTCACTGTACCTTTCTGTGATCTTATTCTATCTGAAGAGCACTGCAGGTACCCACTCCCTTTCATGTGGTGCCGAGTGCAGCCAGACCCGCCACTCTCGGCCGTTACTATGGAGATGCCAGCCGGCCAAAAACAAAGGCAGGACAGAAACTAAGCAGCCTCAGACAAGAGCCCCTGGCAGAGCTCTGACAGCCAAATCTGGCTTGGCAGCAGAGGGTAGAACCACCTCTCTCTCTGTCTGCTTCTCTCTGTGTCTCTCATCTGCACACTGGAAGTGTTTATTCCCAAGCAAATATTGACTCAGAGAAATAAACGAATTGACATGATTAATTGAGATGAAAGGGAGCAAATTCATTAGCCTCTAGAGAGTCCTGTATGGGCGTTTCACTTTGATAGGAGTTTTGAGATGGCCAGTGGCAGGGCCTCTCATCCTAACAGAAAGGAAAAGCAGCATTGTTGATCTGTACTTGGCATTCTGGGAAAGACAGAGATCTCATACCAAGGACAAGCTGAGAACTTTAAAACTGAGATGCAATCACTCATAAGACTGGTTAATGTCCTCATAAACTCTCGCTGAGGTCAGGTCTGGATTTGGTTGATTTTACAGACAAAGGCCACTAAAACCTGTAGTGAGGAGTTTCTACTGTAGCCATACTGCCAGTCCATTACTCACGTTGCCTGGTAATCTAAGGCTCAGCGATATAATTTAAATAACACAAATCCAAGAATATTTTTCGAATATACTGTACATCCTGATATAGCTAATGTCTGCAAACTGATCTAAACTGATGTTTAATGCAATAAACTGTGGTCCCCTAGTATGCATTAAATAAAAAACCACTTCAGACCTGTAAAAAAATAAAGATAAAGACAAATATGATCATATTGTTATGATCCTAAAAAGTCAACAAACCATAATTAATTTTTATTCTATGCTTAAATATAAGAATTGTAACATAAATTAGTGGAAATTAACAAGGAATCAAAAGGTGATCTTTCATTTCTCTCTCACACACACACACACACACACACACACACACTATTAAAACCTGAGTTGGTTCCTCTGAGGTGTTTTTTTAATTTACCACTTTAAATATACTCTGAATTGTACATAGAAGTTGTTTTGTACCTCTGCCTTGCATGAGACATTTAATTAAGTTACAATGCTGCTTTATATTTAATGGGTTTCTGGTTTAATCTGCGCAATGTCTGTGTCTGTTTTTAAACCCTTTATCCTTCTGCAAAATCTGCCACACTGGCATATTAACACTTAAGCCTCACTAAAACCAAGGGGAAACACACATATCCATGCAGAGTCAACCACAATCTAATGTGTCACACTGCAAATAACAAGCTGATTACAGTTCGTTACGATTGGGAACATACATTTCTCAATACTGAGTTCAGTTTTTCAAAACTCAGTCAATGTGGACTAAACTGTGGATCCCTTTTCATTGTTTTGACACAAAATGCACTCAATGACCACATCTTTCCACCTTACTCTCCATTCCTCAACCCCACAGAGAAAATCTTTTCCTCGTGGAAGTGGAATGTTTATGACCACCAGCCACATGATCAGATGTCCCTTTGGACACAATGAGTGCTGGATGCCTGGGCATATCTGCAGATGTCCAGGGATGGATCAGACATGCAAAAGGATTCTTTCCCAGGTGTTTTGCAGGAGAGGACAAATGGCGCAATGTCAATGAGAACGTGGCCAAATGTGGGAGTGAATTGAACAAATTACAAGTAAAAACTGTATTCTAACATAGACTAACAAGGTCTTTCATTCTCACCAGCAATTTTTCACTTATATCATTGATAACTCAATCTAATGACTAAATATGAAACTAAATGACTTGGATTTGAGTATGGTATAAATATTTTCCCTTCAGTTCAGGCCACTGAGGACAATGACAAACAATGAAGAACAGGTGACAGGAACAGGTCAGACTGCATCTCAGCTACGAGTTATGTTCCACAGGCCCGCGGGTGCCAGGAAGACACAACCACGTAAGGAAGAAAGGCTTATAAAAGGTGGGTGTGGAGGAAGTTACACTGAACAATGAACCTGCCGTACCGACTCTGTTTACTTGAATAAGACCAAAGCATTTCAACATCTTCTTTCAGTTTCGACCAGCACCAGCAGGACCACGTCCCAACAGCAAACAGTAATCACAGACAGACGATAATGAGTGTGAAAAATGTTAGAGTAATCCCTCTGAGAAATTGAGGCAGATTGGTTATTTTCCTCACTGCCTGTCAGAGTTACTCCAGGGTGACAACTTGAGCCACTAATAGCCACCAGGTATCTTTATCTCCACATTAATTACTGCAAAAACCACACCTGAGATCTCATTCCTGAATCCACAGTGCTAACTTTACACCTTTCATCCAATCTGCAGTACATTAGCGAAAAACCTGCTGTTCAAATTCAACAGCCAGCAGGGATTATAACAAAGCAGATGAATGTGGGCTGAAGTTCAGGAAATAACTAAATGTGGGGCGCAAAAACTGTCACCGGTAAAATTTTACTTATCACCATGTTCGGTGTTATGACTTTCAAGTTGTTAGTGTGTAAACACCGGACCAACCAAATATCCTGATAGATGACCTGCTGTCACTGGAAAGTGTATTGTTATTGTAAATGTATGGAATGGCTATATCTGACAGCATTATTTCGATTTTTGCCTAAATTATCATATATATAGCAGATATTATATCATTTGTTTCAACAAGTCTCACAAACAAATATCTTCATGTCTTCTGAATTGATCCCACTAACAAGTATCATCTGTGTATCCAAAGCCTGATATAGTTTATTCATCTGTGCCACAGAGCCCCATTGTTGTCTAAGAACTATTAAAAATACATCAGTGAGCCACGCTGTTGCACAGGCTGATATGTGCCTTTATTATGATGAACATGGGCACTGTAGTTTATTTTGACTCAATCCCACACACACACTGTTGCCATAAATACTCACTAGTGCACCAAATCTGTAGCTGAAAGTAATTCCCAACAAATACATTATTTATTCCTCTTTGAGTAACGTTTGCTAAAAACAACAGTGCCCTTCTGTTTTAGGAAATTATTTAGCCTTTAAAAAAAATGAAAGCATACATTCATGACCCATTTTTAAAGATGAACGTCTCCAGTAGGAACCATGGGCTTGGGGCTGAGAGCCACAGACAGTGTTGGGAAGTTGGAAAGTACTGAGAGACGGACTACTACACCCTTGTTTTGTTCATTTCATGAGATTTGTTGACAATAACCCAAATATACAATTTCACCAGCCTTATCCTTTATAGTTTATACCTTATTCTCAGCTATTAGAGCACAAATTAAAGAAATATGACACTAGCTAGCTACCATTGTGGGAAACAATTACAGCATGTGCTACACATTCACATTCACTCACACATGCATGTATCCTAACTACAGTATAACCTATGAACACACAAATTCAGGTTAAGTTACCATGTAATATGAGCATGTGCGTTTGTATGAAACAATGAGAGTGATTGCCTTTTTTCCCAGGGGCCCTTGAACTCTTGATATACTATCTAAGTCACACTTCTTTAATCCACTGGGAAACCTAGACTTTACTTCCAGCTCTTTAAATACAGTCCTAATAAAAAGGATATAAAATTATGGAATGTGAAGGTCATTAAATTCAACATTTGTGCAGAGCTCTTTATGAAAAGGCTTTTATGCTCAGAATGTAAGAGCTGAATTCGGGCAGCATTTATAGTACAAGTGTAACTTCCATTAACTTCCCATAGTCCTCAATTCACCCTCAATAATCTTCATTAGAGGGAACCTCTCTTAAAAAAAAACCCTCCACGCTTTCTCTACTTTGCTTTCAGTCTGACTTTAACTTTCATTCCCTCAATCTCTTCCTTGCTATAGATAGAAGTTTATCTTTCAGATGTTCTTGAACTATTTAAAGAAGGACATCCTTTGAAACATTAATGTATTTAATTAAATTTTTCTGAAGATATTCTGTGAATATTTTATCCATGTAGTAGGACCCATTAAAACCCTTTTACAGTGAAGGTCCACCTGCATGTTGGTGTAAGTGTCTGTGATACCTATCTTGAGTTACTGAACTTCAGTCATCTGTACATCTGTGTATGTGTGTGTGTGTGTGTGTGTGTGCATACTGGCAGGGGAGGTGGAAGAAGTATGGAGAAATGGGAGGAAAAAAAAAACAAAAAACATACTCCTGACCTAAAAGAGGAGCACTGCTCTGTTAGATGGGAAGCTAAAAAAGAGAAAAGAGCAAGAAAGAGAGTGCGAGCAAGCAAGGGCATCTCTGTCTGCTCTTGTCAAACATGCAAGAGAGGGTTTTAAAAGCTCATCCTGAAAAGTATTTTACCCACTGTCACACATGAACACACACACGCACATAGAAAGGACACTAGTAGGACATGAAGGAAGTGCAGAGGACAGGAGGTAGTCAGTAGGATGCACCCGCTGCCATCAAGCATGAATCAATCGCTGGGCTAACGTTGCTGCCACTTATGGATCTCCTCTGTGTGTCTTCCTCTCTCTGCAACTGGTTTCCCCCCTGAGAGGACATATTTAATTATTCATAACCTCCCGCAGCATGGCATTTCAGTCACAGTGCTCCTATAGGGCTGCTCCACGGCTGGGTGGGGGGTCCCTACTTCAGATCCATCTGCTCACAAAATCTGGCTACTCTGGTTTCTATTAGCCACTATGTTTCTTCTGAACAGAAATGTCACACACTATTTCTGTGATTTCTACTTCATGGCTACACTGTTACTACTATACTACACATGACGGTCGACCTTGTTCTTACTACATATGTTTTCTTCAGGTGTGTGGTGGTTTCCAGTTAATTCAAGTTGCTTTAAAGCAGGGGTTGTAGTATTTTGAGCTTGTGCTGTATGGATAAGAAGGCTGAGATTCCTCAACAACATCCCACCATTTGTGTGTGACTTAATGTAGTCGGGCAAGGCTATGGATTAATTAGGTTTAGATAGAGGTCATTTCAAGAGGGTATTCAATAAATGATTGACAGTTCTCCCGAGTGGATGAAAATACCACTTATCATTGCTCTTTGCCTCCAATTTTCAATCTAGAAAAACTGTCCACCACGACCAGTTTCTGATAAATTTAAGGCAGTTGCATAATCATGCTTAATTTTAATCTGCAACACCTGGTTGTAGTTTACGCCTAGTCCATGTGTAGTTCATTTGAAGTCTACCAATTTAACACAACAAAGTCTCTTTACATGTGTTGGGGAACAAGTTTGAAAATTAAAACAAATCTGGGGGTGTGGAGTCAGAAAGAAGTGAGCTTACCAGACATCTGTAGCCCGCTCCTCATCTCTGCTTAAGGCTAGTGGCTCGAGCTATTACACCCAAATCTCCGACTGGTTTTGAAGAAGAATGCATGGAATAAAAACAATGATATCTCTCTTTCTGCTGCTCATCCTTCTTTTGTAACTATGCAGCGTGAGTCGTAGAACCTTACAGGAGTGCAATGTTGAATCAGTGGTGCACTCATTTAATAGTTGTCAACAAGGTGAATGGTTAAATTGTTTTTTGACTGTGCTGAACTCGACCCTAGAAGGCATGTTTATAGATTTACTGTGAAAACTGAACTTGTGTTGTAGTTTGGCTGTGAGAGGCTAGCAGCACAAATTGGCAAGTTACAATTGTGACTCCCTGATGCCTCAGAAAACACATGTTTGGAAGTGACATTGGTGTTCAAACACACACACACACACACACACAAACACACAGAAGTGTACTTCGAAACACTCAAATACAGGCTTCTCTGGCTATATGTCTCTGCAGGATCTGTCTTCTCATCTCTGCACAACCTCTCACAGAAAACCCCAACCTACCCCCATTACTACTCTCAAAAATGGATATAATAATGCCCTCTGGCCTTTCTTTCTTGCTTGCTTCCTTTCTGGGTACTCCCCATTGTTCTAATATTGTACTGAACCAATGTTTCTCGTTGATGGCGCGCCCTGTACAGCAGTGGCTGTACTGGCTGATGTTCAGTACAGCCACTGCTGATGTTCAATTTTATTCATTTGTGTAATTTTATTCGATGTGTGCACTGTACTCGATGCAGGCTACTCAATGTGCACTTGTCCTGTGTATAGTCTGAATGACAATAAAGTTATCTTGACTTTAGTGAGATAGTGAAAACAGGGGAAAAAAGCCATGTTTCACCCTGTAAGCTGTTGTGAGTATTTGGCACTGGATGTCCACTAGCATAGAGAAAGACAGCCAACCCTCCTTGTCCCTTGCCATTACACTCTGTCATTTTATATCGTTTACCTTTGTCTCTTTATCTTTGTCTCATTTAATTTCCTTCAACACATTTTCTAATGAGATGAGACAAAATGGCAGAGAGAAATTTGGAGACTTAAATCAAGGTTAAACACCAGCAGGAGTCTCTCAATTTTACAACATATAGGCAGTGTGTAGATCAATTCAGAGGTGACACAAAGAATACTAAAGAGCTGCCAGGGCAGAGCAACTTCATTCACAGGGCAAAGAAAAATGCAAAGTCAACAACTTTGTCAGGGTTTTGAGTTCATGTGCTCAGTTGAGTGCCTGTTTTCATTTTGGAATTTGTCTCTTCCCTCATGTGTTTTCTAATTTTGCTTCCTGTCCTTGATCGCTTTGAGTGTTCTCACCTGTGTTGATGTAGTTCACCTGTATCTCGTTTTCTCCCCTACCTGGGGGTATTTAAGTTGAGGTTTTTCCTTTATCAGTTCGTCATTGTCACTGTGTTGGTTTTTGTCTGCCTGTTCTTTTGGATGTATGCCTTCCTACAATCTGTTTATTTAACTGCCTGCCAGTTACCTGGTTACAGCCTGTCTGCCTGCATGTAGTTAGGAAATAAACATCAGTAAGTCATCATCCTCAGTCAAGCTGTCTGTGTTTGCATCCTTTCCCTAGTACCTGTTTGCCATCACACCTGCCCTGACAAACTTTGTTCCATCTCAAAATACACAGCAGCACAAACCCCACAGACGTGTAACAAAGTTGCAGGCGATGGGGAGTGATAGGGGATGAGAAGGCCTACTCAGTCATTCACTCACTAGATGATAGATCGAGAGATTACGTCAGGAAAGAGGTTTAAAAAAGACACTTGAACAGGCTAAGTGAATTATGGATGAGTCCATGAAGCCATGGAAAGAAAGAAGGCAGAAATATATGTTGAGAAATATTTCAAAAAGCAGAGGTTTCCATCAAAAATGCCCCCCTGTGTAAATCCTATTAGACGGGTAGGATAGCACAGGGGGATTAGCTGACCCCCCACTCTATCCAGACGTTTTCACACTGATAAAATATAGAAACTCTCAGAATCACTCCTAAAATTGACATTGTATAACTTACTTACATCTGTAAGTCATGTAATAAGTGCTGAAAGAACCGTATGTGTTTCACTTGACTGGTCAACAGAAGCCACAACATGCTTTAAGATTTTTTTTCTAACATCAAACATTTTACCCCATTTCTGCAACCCTCTTTGGGAAAAAAAAAATCCATGAGGTCTCTTTAAAGAAACCTTGCTCTCCCTCTCTGCCAGGAGAAATTTGTGGCATCTCAGAAATGTCACTTGTAAGTAAAATTGGTTTGCTGGCCAAGTGTGGGGTGGTGGCTGTGGCAGGGGTTACACTGCTTTGATGTAACCTGTGTGAGATTGAGAGCAGGAGGGGAGCAGGGAGTTGAGCAGCGAAGGGTTGTGGGCAACTGGACGCCCACTGAAGGCTTCACAGCACAAAAACCTAACCTGGATGTGACAAAAATGCTGGGGGGGATGCAGGAGATGTTGTCTGGTGGTCACTCTTCCCCTCCATCAGTCATGCTCTGATGCAGCCAAATACAATGTTATGGCTATGCCAGGATACATGATATCAATCCAATAATGGCCCGACTCAACAGACATGGAGTGTCAGGAATGAAAATGAGCGGCAGTCACAACAATTGCTGGTTTTATCCAACATCTGGGAAGCCTCAAGATTTCAGTCAGTCAGTCAGTCATTTTCTACCGCTTGTTCCCGTTAGGGGTCGTGGGTGACTGGAGCCTATCCCAGTGACTTTGGGCCTTAGGCGGGGTACACCCTGGACAGGGGCCAACTCGTCGCAGGGCTGACACAGAGACAGACGCATTCATCCACTAGGGGCAATTTTAGAGTCATCAATTAACCTACACATGCATGTCTTTGGACGGTGGGAGGAAGCCGGAGAACCCGGAGAGAACCCACGGTACCGCGGGGAGGACATGCAGATTCCAACCCAGAGAGATCGTGTGACGTCGGTCTGGTTCGGGATTCGAACCGCCTCAAGATGTCTCGCCACAAATATGTAATGTTAGAATACTTTTTTTTGTGCCTGTTTTCAGTTAGTTTGACAACTTCTGTGAAGTGACAAGTGACGTTGTCCTACATACAGCATGTTTTTCCGTGCACAACTGTTGACGTGGTGAAGCAAAAGTGAAATGATTTTTTATTTAATTTCAGTTAAGCTGTAACCATTTAAACTATCAACTGGAGTTTAAAGACCTGGACACACCAGGATTTAAAATGGGAACATATCACGCCAAAATCAAGTCATTCCAGTGGAATCGCAGCGCGAGGGGCTTTATTTTCCCTCTTCAATAACTTTTTATTGAACAAAATGGTGTGCAATGGTGAAAAAAATGGCTGGGGGAGTAAACAGAAAAAAAGAAGGTCCGGGAGCTATTGTGACCAACTAGCCCTGCGAGCAGTCTCATATATCACCAAGCTTCCGGCCCCACCTGTTTCACGTGGACAAGCGAATGTCACATTGTGGTCTTACCACTGCTTTATGCCAAAAAAACAAAACAACACACACTCACCCTCTTTCACCGGCAAGTGACAATGAATGGTTTCAGGTTCACTTTCATTCTTAAAGCTGTGTTTACATATGGAAACATTGTCATGACTAACAGTAACGTCTGTCCTGGGCGCCTTACCGATTGCCTACAGTACAGACATCACACAAGTCTTGCAAGAAGGCAAGCTACGATTGGTCATTGTGTATAGTTTGATCTAGGCATTAGTTGGTCTGTTGGTAATCAAATACTAATACCAATAATAATTTAGTCTGTAGTATCTGTGAAATAAAGCTGGTTTACAAGATCTAAGATCTGAACGTGTTCAAAGCTGTTTTTAAAATCCGATAAATACTCTGATTTATGTGTAAAATATTAACATCTGCTTCTTGATTCTCAACAACTATACTCTCTGGGGAAAAATAAGTTAGTTAATTACTTATTAAACTTGAAATATTTATGGAACATTAGCATTAGCAGTGTGTTATTGTCATTCTGCAGCAATGAGTTACTTGAAGCAGTTTTACAGTTATTTTAGAGGATTTTCTGATTTATGCTGTGCCATAACAACTCTTCATAGTTCTATACTCACTGCAAAGGACATCCTGTCAACAAACTTTCCTTAATTCTTTCAGAGTTTTTTTTAGAAGGAGCAGGGCCACAGACTTTGTTTGAGACTTTATTTTCACACAAAACACAATGATGTTTCTGACTGAAGCCAGAGAGGTGGATGTGATATCAGAGCATTAATGCCCTGATGACTGACACAGAAACAGGAGACACCAGATCAAGGACCCATCAAGATCTCCCTGTCACCCTACCTGTCAGCTGATTCATCTCATTAATCGACATTTGCTCGCCGCCCCCCTGGAGAATATGAGCCAAAAATCGCATGGAGAGCTATCAAACTCACTATTTCTGTCCCCGTCGATAAGAGGACTTGTTCGCTTCACCGCATCCACTGACCCGATTTCAAAGTCTTTGCAGTTGGCCCCGGGGCCAGGGGATTTTTCCCTCCCTCCCTCCACAGTCAACCCTCCTGGGGCAGAAAGGCCGACCACTATCGACATTTAAACTGGAATAATGCATACATAATGCTTTGGCACTGGTGTTGCATTGGCAAACCTTGTGTCCCACTGCTGTCCGTAGGGTAAGATGGATGAGTTTTTAAATGCACTCGCTCTAAATCCCACTCATGGAGGGCCTGAGGCAAAATGGAACTGCGCTCCATGTGCTCATTCATGAACACTGGGAAATGTATGCCACTCTCTGATAATATGAAGCTTGAGTTTGTTGGTTTGAGCCATTTTTCTCACCAGCCATATCAGGATAGTTAAGCCACTCATCCTCATATTTTGAGAACTGCTGAGGCCTAAGGGGAGAATGTAATGCACCAGTTCTGACTGTAATTCTGACCTTTAATATCATATAATCTGCCATGGCTCATAGGCAGTGGCAGCTATGTTCTGCACTGCAACACTGGGTCAAGAAAAGACCCCTCTCAGCTTTTCCTCCCTCTTTTCTAAAGAGAAAAGCTGCCAGTTTGACAACATGCGAGCCAGTGGTGATGACATTAATCTGATCTTTTCAGCACTTGCTAAACAAAACCACAATGTTTTTCTTTTATATTTGAATAACTATTGTCACAGTGTTTGTTGTCTATCGCTGAGAGTGAGAAAAGAATGATGATTTGATATGTTATTGTGGACCAAGCTTTGACTTCACTGTGGTCGTCTGTTAGCCGGTCAGGAATGCTGATGATGTGGTGCCAGTGAGGCGAGAGGGAACCCAAGCGAGTTTAGCGAGGTCCCATTGGAAGGAGGATTAACATTACTGAGCTGCCTTCGTGTGTGTTCGCAGTCTTGTGTTACGTAATGTTACTTGGGTGAAGCTACTGGACAGGTCACTCCGCTTGCACTCACACTCACGGGGGACAATTTATAGTGTCCTATTCACCTAACATGTATGTCTTTAGACTGTGCGAGGGGACCACAGCACCTATACAGACACACGCCCTAAATTATATTAAATGTTCACGACCCTAAAATACCTCAGTGGGGTAAAGTTGCACATCTGTCTTCGCCAGAAAAAAAACAGCATATGTAAATAACACGTTTTTTTTGTTTTCCTGACAATCAATGTCAAGCCTTGAGCAGCGTAAAATAGCGAAACACAACCATGAATATGTACTTGTTTTAAAAGGAACTCATTACACTTCACTAAACACAATTTCAACACATCTCCAGAGAATAATTCATGACGGGAATAATAATGAGACAAAAAAAAAGTCACAAGATCAGGAGGCAGTCAAAATTGTGACAAAGGAGCAGATAATGCACATGTTGAAAGGTTTAAAATATAGTTACTACAATGTAAAGAGCTGTTCTCCCAAGTGTGAGCTGTTCTCTCTCGCATGTAAAAAGGCAGCCTAGGAAAAAATAAAACATCGTAGAACATCGAGTGCAATTTAATGACAGTGTCCTCAACAGGGTAAAGATGTACATGCAATGCCAAAATTTGTTGGGTTTAGTCTGTGTAAAAAATGTACATATACAAAATTTCAACTTGTCGATACAAAAATACAGGACATCGCATAAGAAACAATCTGAAGTTTATGGGCGGGTCATTTTTGAAGATAATGCTGCTTCTCTGAGATGCTGTGCAGCTGGGAATTTGTCAACCCTTGGTTTAATTACTGGTTTACTTATATACATTTTAAGCTACTAAAATAATCAAGATGAAATATAAAAGCCTGACTTTGAATTTACACACCCACAGGTGCAAGGCAATGTTCCGACTTGGCTCAGGGACCAGCGCATAGCGGGCTGTTAATAGCTACATTAAGATACATTCACTGTACCGCATTATGAGGATAATAAATTAGGGAAATTACTTTCCTGTGACAGTGCAAAATTTGACCAAAAAGAGAAAGTAAGAAGAAGCGAAAATGAGAAGAGTGAAGACGAACTGCAGGCCAAGGTGCTATTCACTAAATGTCTATGAAATTGAAAGGGACAATGTTGACACTTTTAAGTTTCTGTCAGCTCTGCATGGCCTGTATAATCCTAGATGCTTGTTTCCCAGGCTCCAGTGACAGACAAAGCGATCAGTCACTTTACTTCCTCCCTCTCCCTTAACTGCTCCACTCAGCCACCACTCCATCTTACTTTCTGCCAGTCCGTCTGCCCTGCCACATGACTTCAGTTATCATCTGACATGTAAAGGTTCTGTAGTCCTCTTCTCTCCTTATTCATATGCCCATTTGCTGAGTTTTCTAAGTGAGTCAACATAGCAGAAAGCCTTTTTCCAAAAACAAAAAAGGACAACTTTTGATGCTTTTTAATCAAATAAAGAAATTGTTAGAGTGAGGGGTCAAGGACTCTATTTTCAAATAGTTTCAAGGGTCGTGTAGCTAAACATCGCAATATTTGGAGTTTTAATGTCTGATGTCTAGTGTCCCATTTTCCAGTTTATTTGAATGGGTCAAGACACATCAGGCAACCCTGCTTCACCATCTGGGTTGGACACGGGTCAGACTGAGTATGGCTTTGATAGGGAAAAAAAGAACGAGAGAGAGAGTAAGGGAGACAGATAAACAAACAGCAAGAGCACACATGTGGGCGAGCGAGAGTGGTTAGACTGACAAAACTTTTATTTGGTGATTATTCAGTGTAATTCTATGGATTATTAATGAAGTATATGGAACCACACGGGAGACTATGCTAACAGTATCAACCAAGAAATGAATGCTGCCCGATTTCAGCCCACTGTATGGATGCTAGCAAAGAAACAATCCCAACATACAGTAGACCAGCCAATTAAAGTGTGTGTACATGTGTTATGTGCATATAAGTTTTAGTGTGTTTACGTTTTTTTATCCAGCTGTTTTTGAAAATGTTTCATACACGATTGAGGTCACCAAATTGTCTAAACCCATAGAAGAACATGTAATCTCCAGAGCTCCAAGGTTTTCACATTAAATCAGCTGTATAAGCATGAGTGCACTGTGCTACATGAATTAAATCAATTTACGCAAAGTGGGCCGAACATTTCATTTTAGAAAATCAGACATGTTGCCAGAAATTTTCTTCTTCTCTGCCTCATAGCAGCAGCGGAGGAAAGCCGGCTTTATGATACCATGATTTACTGGCAGCCTAATGAGAGCCACAGCCCTAAGCTGTTTATGTGGCATAAAGGCTTCCTCTAGTAGCGCTGCTGTCAGACAGGGGGAGCTGGGCATTGGGTGGCAGCACAGCGACAGTTCAGCTCATAACAGTATTCATTTACTAACAGGACTGGAGGTCGTCAGGAGGCAGCTCAGCGAGGCCCATAGAAGAGGCAGAAACGGAAACAGGATGATACTTAGCAAATGTAATTAATCACAAGGGGTTTGTCACAGAGGGTGTTTATCACAGCAGGCCTTCTTTTCCAGTATTTAATGTTGTAATGTGCACACAAACACACACACGTAGAGTTACGCATTCAATTACATATTGTATTGTACTTTAAGTTGTACACAGCCATAGACTAATTGAAATTTAAATCAAATGTGTGAAAGTACTGGGGAACTTCCTTACTGCAGTGGCACATGATGTAATCCACTAAAACAATAAATAGATTAACATGCATTGATACAATATGGTAATATTTCCTGTGTTGTTGGATCTTCTGTCAAAAGCCAGTAGAGTCACGTATCTGCCGAGAATAATTTGTTAATATTAATATACAACAAAACAATGCAATGCCCTACCCAGTTTCAAAGAGTCAGAGACTACATGTCAAATAAAGAAACGAGTGAAGGTTGAGTGTATTACTTTGCTCATAGTCACTACTTCTTAGCCACTGCAGTGCTTACAATTTCTGGTTTCAGCTTAAATTGGGATATTCATACAGCAGAGAAGCAGATGTTTAGATGCTGTTGTTTTTTTGTAGAACCAGTGTAATAGCCAGCCAGTAAGGGGCCTGATTGAAAGCATTTGATTGACATATGGTCAGAGAGCAAAGACAGCAAACAAAAGGGAACAAAGTACAAGAACACGACAAAAAAAGACTGCATTTAACCAAAGCATTACTACGCTGCAATTTCCTGTAAATTACAGGCTGTAATGTATTGTTGTTGTATTAATGTGTATTTGTTTCCATCTATGTGAAACAATGTAGCTGGTGACACATTTCAGAGGAACATTATACAAGTGGACTTCAGTCCAGTCCAAATACATTTACAAACCAAACATTTTACTGGCTTTTGGGGCTTGGCAAGCGTTAACAGCAGACATTAGTCATGATAAAAAGTCATCAACTCAGTCATGATGTGTCTGCCCTTCATTCCCTCTCACCCCATCACATCCAGCCCTGGCTCCTCTCCAAGTGCAAGGTTGCATGGTGAACGTCCCACATCAGAGACAGAGACAAAGACACAGAGAGAGACAGGGAACGGATGCCTGCCTCTTCAACAGCTTCTCCTTTAACATCTAACAGGAAAAGAGTCACTGCACACAAAGGCTCCTTTCAGACCAAGGTTCAATCAACTAAACTGCAGGTGGAAGAACCACAATGGCACTCAGAGCGCTGCAGCATTGACTCTGGTTCTGGGATCTGTGGGGTTTCTGGTTTCGAACAGACAGACTCCCTCTGAAAATTCTCTTCTTTTGAGAGCATGTGTTAAGTGATTGCTTTGACTAGAGTTAAAAACAAACAAGGTTGTGCGGTTATAATCATTTCTTCATTTCAAGGTCGGCATCATACAACTGCATCCCAAACTGATGCACTGCTCTGATTAAAAAATGGTCTCAGGGTTAGATGCAGCATGATTCTGCACCTGAAGTTGGATCATAATGGAACGCAGTGGTCTACAAAAACAAAATGTGAAATTTGACGGGTTTTCATGCAACATGCATGTGCCAGACAGAGCTTGACGTGGAGCAGCAGATTTCTGTTTTTGCGGCCTTTGAAATCAGTAAAGAACACATTACAGACAAAAAATGGAATCTGAAGCCTGGCGGGGAAGATTCAAGAAGAATATCAAACATATTCCTCTAGGCTTCTCCACACGTTCTTATTGGCTAGAGCCGATCGCAGCTTTTACAAGTCATCTTTATACATCTTAGAAAGAAAATCAAGCACGTTTGAGGTGACTGGGAAGTCTGGGACGGCTCGATGATTCAGTCAGTGATTGTGTCTTGTGACCTGCTCACTTTTGTCGTCAAGAAAATTAGCTCAGGAAAGAAAGAAAATTTAAAGAAATTAGTGTGAGTTTGTGTGTGTGTGAGACAAAGAGAGATTGTCAGAAAGAGATAGAGGAAAAGAATATATGTGATGGGCCCCAACTCTTACACATGTAGTTCAAGTCAGGTTGCATTAAAAAATTCAAAACAAACTAGCAACAGCAGTGCCTGCGTCGTAGCTAATCCTAGAGCTTAATCACGATCACATTTGATATTTAAAGCCACGTCAAGGCAACGGCAGTAACATCGCTCATTGTTGCAGAACCTGGGGCTGCTGGTTGATGATGTGGACTCACCTTGGCATTGGCTTTGGTCTTGCTGCTGCTGCTGCTGTTACTGTTGTTGTTGGGGCTGGAATTAGCATCTTCATGAACACTGTCCAAAAGCCAGAGGAGGAACTCGAGGGCATCATGCTGAGAGTTTCCCCGAAACTGAGAGCCGTACTTGGCCACAATGCTCTGAGGAGAGGAGAGACATCATTATAAATCTGTCACTTTGGGTGATTTCAAAAGTCATTAAACACGGTAACACATCATTTGTAAGTTAGAGTTGGTTCATCTTGGAGCACTCAGGAGAAAGATGAAAAAAAGCAGAGGCTCTCTCTTATCATCACTTAATGCAGACTTATTTCAGAACATCTGTCAGACATTATTTGGCTATGATAAGATCATGTAATAAAGTAATTCACAATTCTCTTTGGACATTGCACTCTGGAAAAAATAGGAACTTTTTATGATATCTAAAAAGTCAAGTGCTCCCTGAAAAAGGAAGAGGCAGAAAGCACTTCATCACAGCAGACCCCACACTTTGGAAGATGCATGCAGCTAATCAGGCTATCTCAAAATAAAAATGTCACCTCAGATGTCTTGTTTTATTTGACCAAAAGTCCAATACCCAAATATATTCAATTTACTGTCATGTATGACAAAGGAAAGCATCAAATCCTCACATTTAAGAAGCCGGAACCAGCAAATGATTGGCTTTTTTTCTTGAAAAATTACTTAAACAATTATCTGATTATCAAAATAGTTGCTATCATTATCCAAATAGTTAATCTTTTAATAGATTAATCAACTAACTGTTGCACCTTTATTCTCAGATATAAACATCTTCAGCCTTGCACAACTTTAGATCAAATAGAGCTCATACAGATCTCACCAGAATACTAGAAAGTCATTCTGCTTATTGTATTTATCTATTCATTCACTTATCTGGCAAATTTACAGTTGCCTATTTATTTTTCATTGTTTTACTTCTGCACATTAGTGAAGCTGAACCACTTTTCTTAGAGTGAAATTATGTTCTGTTTACTGTTGTTGTGTGCAAGCTGATGACTGGCTGTAAATTGTCAGTATGCCCTGACAAGCTATTTATATTAAATTCAGATTAAATTGCACCATTTTCAATAGAGTTTCAGTTGTTGGGAGAAAATTCAGGGCCGCATCCTAAAACAAATCAGAATTATACTGATTAAACTGCTAATATCAAGAAAACTTACACCCAGTTCAAACTGCTGTTCTTACTTAGCATTGCAAATAAGTGAAATGACTTCATCCTATTTTTTTCTTCAAAGATCTTAAGATTGTGGTTGTTTAAATATTGTACTAAGAATACTATTTTTGGAAGGCACAGCAGCATCAGTAAAGAAAATCAGACACATCAGTACTCATGTGGTGCCCAATAATATTTTAAGAAATTATTCTCCTAACACATTCATACCTTGCACACCAAAGGATGACTCACACAGAGGATATCCCAAACCTGACAGGTCTCAATAGAAAGAAGAAAAAGCAGGCAGACTGTCTAATTCAATTACGAGGAAGGAGTTGTGAGTTTATGAGTCAGACAGAGAAAATGACACACAAAACTAATGGCAGCATTAACGCAACACCGGGTGGCTACCTCTCCGTCTCTCTCCCTCTCTGTGTGTGACTGACAGGATCCAGGCTCTGCTCCACACCTCATTAAAAATCACCACATCATACCTGCGCTATCCCAGTATCTAAATATAAACACAGGAGGGAGGGAGGGAGGGAGCGCCCCCCCCACCTGACAGAGACAGCCCGCTAATGAGCTTCATCACTATGAGGAAGCACTGACAGGGGATGGAGGGATGAGGGACAGATGGAGAGAGGGAGCAGTGGAGTATGGGAAGGGATGGGGTGCTGGCGGACTTTCAACAGACCTGCGTGTGTTTTTCTGTCTCCCTATCAAAAGGATGGTGCAGTTGTGGAGTTGTGGCTGGCCCAAAGAAAAAAAGTGAGAAAACAGAGGCAGCACAGTTTCTTAACGCTACCAACAAAACAAGAGGGGGCAAAAAGAAAGGACAGTTTTCAAGGTTACGATGAGCCTGGGCACAGAAACCTGATGACATCAAGACTTACTGATACTACAACTTTATTAAGATGAGGGGATGACTTCTCCACTGGCCTCATCTCTGCTGTCTCCTCTGTTTGGGTGTGTGTCAAAGCGCTGGTGATGAGAATTTTGGTCATCTTTTGCTCATTTGCTCACTTGATATCTGTTCACAGTGCTGTCTTTCAGAGCGTCTCTGGTGAAATGTGCCACTCAGCCTCAAAGGCACTTAAAAAGATTTGGCAAAGTTGTATTCCCAAGCATCAAGTCTTTTTTGATTGAATTCTTGTAAAGGGAGAAATGAAAGGAAGAAAAAAGTAACGAGAGGGTGAGGACAAAGACAAAGAAAACAATTGCAGGTTAGTTGAAATGCCGAGTTCCTCTGCAAACACTAGCAGTGTCAAAGCTGGTCTGGGCACAGCTCTGGAGGGATCTTAAGTGTTTGTTGAGCAAAGAGAGGATAAAGATGGGCATAAGAGTCAACTTGAGAGAGCACAGAGCTTTTTGTAAGAACTATTGATCATGGATAGGATTCTCAACCCACACATGATTGGGTCTGACCCGATGTGTTGGATTCAGGCAGCATTTCTCTTAATTCTTTCAAGTTTGAGGCAAGCTTTATTTACTTTATTGACTTTATTCACCAGTTTTTTCTTTAAATCAGAGCATGTGGAACAAAGCTGTGTAGTCTCTACTTTCCCACAATTTAGGGCTATTTACTTGTTTTCACTTTGGAAAATGAGTAGATTATACAGAAGAATATTTTGAATTGAATAGAATTCTTCACTCTATGTTCCAGTTTGTGAATTAAAAATTACTGTTGATATCTAACTCCCACCTGTAATTATTAAAGTGAAACTCCACTCCACCAAAAGGCCAAATTATGTTATAATTTCTTTTTATTAGATTTTCTGTCTAGGCAAAAAGGGATGAAAACAAAAGAACCAAGGACTAGCAGTGCAAAGAAGAAGAGAACCTAAAATAAAGATAACAGTGACAAAAGACAGCCATAAACCTGTGCAGTCTCCGCAGCAGGGTCATGACCTCCCAGCGGTCAGCAGAGGCAGGGCTGCACTCTGGCAACATCCCCTGCTTCCACACCCAGATGTCTGTTTTAGTGTCCTGTCTTGGCACCTTTGCTTCACCTCACATCATTACCCCCCGGTGCCCTCACCACATCAATCCTCCTACTCTGTAAACAATGATCAGAGTGCCAGCAGGCCAGGAATTTACTATAAACATACATCAAGCAAATGTCCCTCCTCTCTCTCCCTAAAAAACCTATTTACACCACCTCACCTCATCCTTGTCCGGCCTGCCAAACAGGCCTGGATGGATTCCTCAAGTGATGGAGAGATAATGATACTGACACATTATGACAGGGTATAACCCTAAGAGGAACTGCACACACTCATCTTTTCCACACACTACCCATTCCCCCCACAGGTGTGGCTGGAATGAGGCTGGATAGAATCTGTCATTACTGGCTGCTCCATTTGCAGTTTCATTTTTCAGCAGCCTGGTGTTGCCGGCTCACCTCTGCTGTCAGAACAGACCGGACGCAGGGCAGTCATCACTTACAGCCTCCACTTATTCCGCTCTCTCTCCCCTCATGCTGTGTTTCATCTATCCCTTTCCTGTCTCACACACACATACATCACCCCACTGTCCTCTTTGTTTTTTCCCTCTTTTTCTTTCTTTCTTTCCTCTCTATCATGTAAGAACCATTCCCTCCACTAATCAGTCCCAGCTGAGCTCCAGTAAGCCCAGCTACCCCTGGAAAACACACACACACAAACAAACACACACAGTTGAGCCTCTCTTAGCAATGTAGCACCTGTCCTTCCCTGCCTTCTTCTCCTGCCGTCCCTCCAAATATAAACTAATTCAGCCTGCTACTTCCTGTGTCACCCTAGGTCACACTGGATTCACCTCCAGAACAATGGAGAACTAGGCAGGTATTTCTGATGACATATCCTAAATACTACTTCTTGAAATCAGACCAATATTTTCTCTGCAACCCTGGGAGGCTTGGAAATCCTTCAATAAAGGTGCCAGCGAGTCAAGACTGAACAAAGCCTGCAGATGTCCCCGGCGTGGGATTTACAGGCGATCAGTAAGAAATAAGAAGGGATGAGATGTGATGGAAATAATCGCCTCTGAATGGTTTACAGCCCAGGGAGCCGTCCCTGGGCTCTGCTGAAACAGAGAAATTGATACTCACAGCTGAGGCTGTAAATACGCTACTGTGTGCACAACTGAGAGTCTAGGAAGCTGTATCTGTCACGCTATAGAGAGCTTGCATGCCATTTCCATGTGCTTCCCATTACTGAGATAAAGGAACCCATCCCAGACTCTCTTCCTTGATGCGGTGATCAGAGTATCACACCCCAGAAAAGCAAAGATTGATTTATTCCCATGGCTACCTACTTCGTGTCATTCAGGCTTGGTATATAAATCATGGGAGGGATAATAAACCTAGTGGAAAATGCTCTCCTATTGTAGTGCTTACACAGATAGAGCGCAGACACACTTCTCCTTGTGTTTCTTTATCACCCTTTTGTCAAAGCGGTGTAGGTATAATGGAGTGTGGCTCACTGAGTCGTGGGAATGCATGCTGCTTCCAAACAGCATATGGCGCATCTGTAGCAGTATTTGTAAGTGGTCTAGCTTTTGTTTTATAAGTGTGAGATGGAGTGTTTGAAGCATGAGTACTTCCCCACTCACTTCAACAGCTGAGACATAGGGCTGAGCCTACTGCATGTCTGTGGTCAAATATAAAACACACTGATTATTATATCTATTGTGTGCTCGGAAACAGAAAACAAAATCTTCTAGCCTTGTACTGTTTACACTGCTAAAATCTCCCCAAAAAAGTCCCCCATCTGCTTCACTGAAAAACTGCCGCAATCAAACTGGAATGACATGGAGAGGTCCAGGTGGTGCGTGTCCCCACGGCAATGTGTGCGTGTCTTTCTACAAACACTGTATACAGCTTCGGCACTGAGAGTGAGAATGAGAGTGGTCCTTGAAGGAGAGCAGAGACAAGAAAAGACAAACAAACCATCAGTCTCGCTGGCCTGCCTCCCTGTCACACACCGCCTGCACTCCCAGAACAAACAAGACTACTTAAAACACCGGGCTTCGTCTTCCCGGCTGAGCTCCTCTGGCCTCACAGAGCTGCATCCTGTCAAGCGTAAAAAGATGATTCCGGGCTCCTCGCTACAACTTCTAAAACTAGTTACTGTGTTGTTAAACCCTTAAGGTCAGGAATGTAATGCATAAAAAAAAAGTAGAAAAAAAAAAAAGAGCTCACTCTGTCATCAAGTTAAATTGATGTAGACAACTTTTGGGCCGGCCAATAAAAGGACGCTTCATCCCTCCAGATTTCATCAACATCAAATGTGTATAGCGAAGCAGTTATGGCAAAGTTGGAAATTTTGACCTTTAAGAACAGCACCTCAATAAGGCTGATCACTGTCATTTATGAGCATAGCTGCATTTGGCAACACTTTTCATATAAGTTAGACTCATTGTGTGGGACTTATAGGAAGCTAATGAGGGCGTGCAGGTGAGCGATTTTACAAATGAGATACAGTAAGTGCTGAGATGATTATGTGGCACGTGAGGAATAAGTACCTCTGAACCTAAAGACCCACTTTTTATAAAAACACGGCCACAAGCCGGTCTACTAATTCACACAGTTAAACTTCTTACACCCTGAAATGTATTGTGATTTGGGGTCAAAGACCAACATTATATGGTCCATAGATAAACGTGTTAAAACATTTTTTATTTTGAATGTTCGCATATATATGAATATTCGCTAATACATCCTGCACTTTGGTTTGTCAAAGGCCAAGAAAACGTGGTTTTCCAACTCCAAGCCAAACTTTTCAAGAAGATGCACCCAACATTTTAAGGCTGACTTAACTCGCTGCTGCAGCTTTGTTAAAAACAAAACAAAACACTGAGGTCATTCTGGTATCTTCAGTTGAGATATTGTGACTTGTACTGACAAGCTCATGACTCCAACTCACTCCTAATACCAATCCCAAAACAAAAGAAGTTAGAAAAAAGTACTGCGAGAGCCCTTATCTCACAGAAAGGTTTCTTTTTTTCCACTCCTGTGTCAGTGTCTCTCATTAAGTGTGGGAGACGTTTGGTAATAACGACAATCAGTTGTCAAAGTTGTCTGTCCCTTTTTTCTGATTACAGACCAGGGGGGTCCCAGGAGGGACGATAGTTTTGTTTACCAGCAATGTCTCTCCCTCCCACTTTCACTTTCTCTCTCCCTCTGAGTGCACACCGTTGGAGGCGTCTCAGCAGGGGGGCATCCTCTTTTTCCAGGCTGAATGCACTTGCTCCAGTAAACATCCTCTCTCCGGCTTCACCCTGGGATGAGCAGACAGACACAAATCACTGTGTCGACGCGATGGGGCGAGGCGAGAAAAGGGGAATGAAGGACATGTTTTGTTTTTTATTGCAGCCGAGTATGATGAGCAGTATTAGAGCAAAACAGAGAAAAGAGTGAATGCCTCTATTTAAACACAGGATAGCACATTCACACATTATAGTCAAGGGCTAATATTCAGGGTTTCCTTCCAGCAGGTGGCCGTTCCAGTGACTGATATCAGCCACATTTCTAACTCATTTTAAAATAAAAGGGCCAGAATGAGACACACTGAGACTGAATCACACATTCTGATCACCTGTAAAGTAAGAGACAACACCCTGCCAAGGTTTGGCCCAGTGTTCATACATTATATCAGCGCAATTGTTGACCTGAAGCCACAGAATACTCTTCATATATTTACTACTGAGTGCAAAACTACTGTCCTGAAATCAAAAGGAATCAATCTCATTATGTGCTGCACATTGTAACCAGGAGCCAAATTCTAAAGGCGCAACTTTACTGAATATGAATTATGATGATTTCTACATTCCTCTAATCCATACCCAAATCTTCAAGATCATGTTTTCCCCCATCACAAGCTTTTTATTATTTTAAAAGTCTACAGAGGATTCACGTCAGTGATGCTGCACATGACAAGAGTTCAAAAATCTGCTCTAAGTCTTACGTGCATGCAGGTGCTCTGCAATAATCATCCATAACACTGTGACGCCCTGTATTTTTCAGATCAAAACAAGCTCTTCTTCTTCTTCTTCTTTCCCTTACAGCTTTGGACTAGACTGCACTCCCTCTCTTATACACGTGCTGTTCATTAATTACTAACTCGTGGATGTGGAGGAGAAAAGCTACATCCAAAGTTACTGTCATGAATATCAGCCTTTTCCATTATAAATGATATCCCACTCACGCTGTCTCCCCATGCCATGTGTGATTGTGTGTGTGTGTTTTTTGTGCACGTGTTGCATTCTCACTCCCCTATTGTTGGTGCAACAGAGCAGTTACTACTCAGTGAGCCTACTGGTTGACTATCATCCAATAAGTCCAGAGGGAAGGCTGGGGGCCCTGCAGCCCTGGCTCACAACAACCATCAGTAACTGCAACAGCAAGAAGCCTTCTGTGTGTACGTGTTTTACCACTTGTTCCTTTAAAATCCTTACATTTTTACAGATAATGTTGCAACTGTACTGTAGTCTGTAGACTACTATTACACGCATTTAACTGTTTAAAAAACACAAGAATCCCTGACTCACCCGCACTCCACATTACAGCCAGGGAATGCAGACAAACCACCTGAAGTGCTTGTTGGGCAGGTGAGTCAAGTGCAAACACTAAAGCCTGCATGTAATCAGTAACCACACTGCACGCACACACGAAACTCCCAACAAACAATAATAAAATGTCGAAACTGTGTGGCAAAGTGGTGAGTTTTTTTTCCCCATTGTCACTGCTTCACATAGCTAATGTTTGCCTCCTCCCCTGACACACTAGAACATGACCTGCGCGCCTTTATTCACGGAAATGGGACAAACAGGTTGACCGTTGAACCGCATAAAATCAAGAGCTGCTCACCTGATGTGAGCCTGATGTGTCCATTCAAATATTTGTTTTGCCATAGACTGTGATAGTTGGTAATACATCTTACAATTCCCACATAATCCTCTTGACATATGCCTGCTGCTGGTAGGGCTTGCTGCTGAGTAGACGCTCAGGATGCACAAGTTACACTACAGCTATTACGACAGTGTGCTGAGGCAAATAAACTGTGTGGCCAGTAACTAGGGAGATTCCATGGGAAGAATGTGTGGAGATAATCTAGCCTGAAGATAATGACGTCTCTTTATCCTATTGCTGGAGTAGCTCACAATGGGCCCTGGGGCACAAATTTCCTGTGGAGCCCCTACTGACCCCCTCTTTCTCCCTCTTCTTCAAGTACCCACTGAGTGCAGCACACACAGCAAAAACTCAAGGCAGCGTAATTATATTTTGCTTTGAGACCCAGAAACCCACCAGTGCCCCTGTGCTGGAATGCTACCTGGCTGTGTCAATTAGTTTCTGGTCATTTGATTTAAAATGCCTAAAGGCCCTATGATTCTGGTTGTGTTGTGCAACAGCAGAGCAAATTCCCAGACAAATGTGCAGTTAATCAAATAATCACAAACCATGTGACACACAGTTTCACCTATTTTCAGGGCCCCTGGGGGTCTGGGGCCCCTATGCATTCCTTGTTCAGGTGGAAATATAGCCTGGCTATTATGCACCTTGCTGAATTTATTGCAAACTATACTAAAACAAAATAAACATCTCTCTATAATGCCATTTCTATGCATCTATCCAAATGTCCAAAACATACTTCCCACTGAGTTAAATAGGCATGACGACATACAAGTAAACAAACAAACAACACAACAAACCAGTGACATCAGCAGCAGCCTGATGGATAAACACCCATTGTCCTCTCTGTCCTCACCTTGAACTCCACAGACAGCTGCGGCGTGTACTCCAGCGTCCACAGCGCTCGAACCAGCGACGCCAGCTGCTCGGTCACTTCTCCCCTGGCGGTCTGCCGCTGCTCGCCTCCCACCTCCCCGTTCACCCTCCGGTGGCATATATCCGACTTGTACTGCTCCAGCCCGAGGTACTCGGCCAGCAGGTCCGTGTTGCTGAGGCACTGAACCACGGCGTTCATGAAACAGGTGTTGCCGTGGTTCTTCAGTCCCAGCACCCCGGGGGTCCTGTCGCCGTAGCACCACGACAGCCTGTCTTTCACCGAGCCGTGAGTGAAGGACACCGTGGCGCTCTTCTTCACGGCTCCCTCCCTGGAGACCTGCGAACAGTCGTCTTTGAAACCCCCTGAAGCGCTTCGCCCGAAGCCGCCGTCGTCGTCCTCTGCGTCCGGCGGTTCCGCGTCGCCAAAGTGCGCCAAAGTGCCCAAAGTTTTAAGGATCCTTCCCATGAAATTCCCAAACGATCGCAGCGATTTCCGCCTGACAAACCTCCCGGTTTTGTATTTCTTCTCTTTTCGCTTTGTCGCTTTGGGTTTCATGGGTTTCCTTACCTTGTTTTCCTTGCGGGTATCCATGGCTCTATTACTTAATAGGACCGAGAGAAATGAATCAGGCTGTGGAGACGCACCTGTCTGCCAGGCTGTCTACCTCTACCCCCCTCCTCCTCCTCCTCCTCCTTTCTCTTCACAAACCTTACCGCTGAGGTGGCACCAACCCGGTACCAATAAGGCACATGATTAGCCACTGATATGAATCCCTTGACATCCCGACAGTTCCCAGTACGATATGGTCACCAGTCCGCGCGTTTTGATGAGCGACGCTCTCTCCAGGAACTACAGAGATGAGCTGCTTTCCTCCCTCCACATCGCAGGTTCAATTACACTTCCTCATCGATGGCTCTCAGCGCTGGATCGTGCGCTGGCGGTCTTTGACTCTCTCACCACTGCTATTCCTCCCTCCCTCCTCTCTTGTCTATGGGGCCACAATGAACAACTTTCGATGTGGATGACCCTGTCTAACGCCCGCCCCTCAGACATGAATTTAATTAACCTGGATTTCGATTACTTGCAGTTTATCACAACAGAACGGTTGATACAATGAACAGGAAAATCCTGCTCACACTGTCACTGGACTGGCAAAGAGCACAAAACTTAACAAGTCCTGTTTATTGTAAAGGGAACAAGGAAGTTGTCTTGAACAGGTGTAAAACACTGTAGCCTTCAACCGCCCCCTGTAGGAGCAATTACAACATCACCTAATTTAACGTCCTCCTACTATGAATCTAAAACTTCACCCAAACCTTATTTCCAGCCCCAGTCCTAGAGATGAAGACAAGTAATCTCCCGAAAGCTTTTTAGTGATACCTTATCATCACTTGGTAGTAAGAGTATGGGCTCTTTAAATACAGGATAACGCTGCTGTAACGATAATGTTTCTATTCCTGCTAAAACACGGCCCACAAATGTGTATAAGAAAGATCCCCTGCTTTCTCAACGTAGATGGGTACGTCACAGCACCTGCACAGAGAGTCTACTTTTGCTTCATCCTGCTATTGAAGTACCTTGTCTATAACACACCAGCGTTTACAGACACATGTACAGTATCCTAAAAATAGCCTGGCTAACTGTCTTCGCACACATTAATGCTGCTGCTGCTGCTGCTGCTGCTGCTGCTACACACTGGAAGCTCCACAAAGAAGTAAAATGGATGTTAGAGAACCATTGGGACAGACGCGCATCGTGCAGTTCTGGTTTTCGATGGGGATCCAGCATCTTTAGTGCTATGTATTGATATTCTAATCATCTGAAGTTTAATTTCACAGCTCACCAGTACTAAAGATTGAATTTAGTGCGCCAGATGTGCTGATTTATTGAAATAGATGGTCCCATCCAATATTTCCATAATTTCCCAGATGCTCTTACTCCAGCATTGTTAGGAAACATGCACACATGGTACACCATTATAACAAATTCTGTGCCAAACTGGGACTTCTTGTGTTTCTTCCTTATGAAAATGACTCACAATTTGTCCTCGGTTCATAAGCAGCGTGCAGAAGGGCAAAGATAGCCCCTTTTTTCACTGATCTTGGAGTGTTTTTGCTGACTTGGTTTATACTGCAGGTTTGCCATTTTACTTTTTTTGAGGAAGCAGGGGTGAGTTATTAATTATTTAGATGAGCCATTTTGAACAATAGTGAGGAGAATGGGTTCAGATCAGAGACAGAGTCAGAGAGGCTTTCTGTTGTACGTTGCCTCCCTCTTTGACCAGAATCCTTCAGGGACTCGCTGTTGATAGATTAGCTGACAGCAGCCGCGGCCAAGAATCTGGGCCTCCTCCTTCTCGCTACAGTAGCAGACAGAAGAAACATATCTGGGCACATTTAATGTACTGTATAATTTAGCCTTGTTTTTACATATTCTGGTTTCATCGGCATTGAGAAAGTACGCCATTAATTCTGTTGTTCTAAAAAAGTCTAAGGAAGCATAATGCAGACACTTTGATGTGAAGAATACGTTCTTGTGCCTTGAAGTGTATCTCTGTGAATTCCCACCTATATTCAGCTCCTGTGGGGAATTACCACTTAAGAGACTATGCTGCTCAAGAAGTGTAATCTTTTCACTTCTGTACATGTTGTCCGTTCTCTGCTGAGAAAGGAAAGCATCTCATATAGCCATTGATACTCAAGCAAATTGCATTTATTTCCTTTGGTCAGAGTGTAAATCCATTCTGCAATGTTAATGTAAGATTGTTTAATTCTCCCAAGAACATTTGCTAAGAGAAAAGATACATTTGAGCACAATTTGTTGTTTGTTGCAGGATTAAATGTGTCTGTTGCTCCTAGTGTCCAGGACTCCACATGTCACATTAAGAGGAAGAAGGGTGAGGGAACCTCCATCGGAGAATGGCTCCATCTGCGCTGGTGCTCACTAGGGTGCTGTTGTTGGAGCAGATCTTGATGCTGGTGATACTGCCGCCGTGAGCCATTCCTATGTGGGTCACTGCACCCTCCATGTAGTCCCACACCTTCACCAGCTTGTCATCTCCACCTGTCATGAAAAGGTGAAAAATATGTCAATAACCTGAAGTTTGAGTAAGAGCATGCATTGTAGTGTCAGTAGAGGAGACGAAAACATAGGCTCCGAAGAGATGAAAACACACTCAACAATATTTGAGAGTAAAAAAGACAAAATTAAAAAAACACAACTAAAGGGCACTAACTGAAACAAAAAAGACAAGCATGCTTTGATCTGAACATGAGCACAATCAGGAATGAAAAGGGGCAAGTGTAAAATGATGACTATCTATATACTGAGTGCTCACGTACCCAAGAGATTTAGTAGATTTCGACTAATTCATTTTTGGTTGAATTATATTGACAGTAGGAATCCCTATAAGGAGCACAGCAACAATATAACAAGCAGCAGATGGGTAATGGGCCATACCTGTCACAAAGTGTTTGCCATCCTGTGTGATGTGCATGCCATTGATGGCCCCAGACTGCGAGCCCTCCAGTTCTCTGATGGCAGAACCGTCATACACGTCCCAGTAGGAGACCTGAGTAAGTCAACACACAGCTGATGAAATGTAGTTTCAGGTGTCGTACGAAACACATATTTGTTCATCACTGGCATTGTTTTATGGAGGACCCAGTGTCCGAGAGGGAGAAAGATACAAACATATGTTATGTGTGCATGTATTGTATTATTATTATTATTATTGTATTGTATTGAACTACCTTTACTGTTGTATTATTCTTACTCTGTGTGGAAATGAGCAGTACTATCTCTCACCAATGGTGGAAGAAGTACTTTGCTTAAGTAAAAGTACTTATACCACACTTTGAAAATACTCCACTATAAGTAAAAGTCCTGCATTTAAAATCTTACTTAAGTAACAGTATGTAAGTATTATCAGCAAAATGTTCTTAAAGTATCAAAAGTAAAAGTACTCAATATGCAGTAAAATGGTCCCTGTCAGTGTTTAACTGTTATATATGATGTTTCTGGATTAATATCACTGCTGCATTATTGTATATATTGCATTTTACTGCTGTAGTTGTTTAAGGTTGAGCTAATTTTAACTACTTTATATACTGTCGGGTAGTTTAACCTAAAGCAATGCATCATATTCTGTTACATCCACATGTGTTTTCTAGCGTCGCTGTCCTGAGAACCCCTTATCTCTCAAAAGTCAACTTTTCATAAGCTCATAAAAACCGCTGATTCATTTTCCAACTGATCCAAGAGGGATTCAAATAGTTCATTTAGCTGGAGAAGGAGGAAACCCGATAAAGGAGCACTCAGTCCTTCAGTTTAACACAAACACATCACAACATTCTAATTCAAAACCACCACATTTGGAGATACATGGTTTTCACTGGACAGGAAGGGTATGAAACATTTTAATCTGAAAAGTAACAAGTAACTAAAACCGTCAAATAAATGTAGTGGAGTAAAAAGTACAATATTTGCCTCTGAGAAGTCCCGTAGTGGAGTACAAGTATAAAGTTGCATAAAATGGAGTATAGTTTTACAGTATCTGAGTAAACGCACTTAGTTACATTCCACCACTGCCTCTCACATACACACCTATTGAAACCTTGTTTGCTGAGCTAAATGAGATGTAATCATCCCTGGAGCTTTACAGTTGTCAAAAGTATCAAAGGCAACTGCCTTAGGTTTAGTTATTTATAGCGCAGGCAGCAGAAACATCACAGTACCACACACCAACAAGGGTCCTTTTTTGTTATTTATATGACCAACCTGATCACATCTTAAAAGTTAGATGCTGTAAATGAAGGGTCAGATGGATTTGATCATAAAAATCAGTCTTCTGAGTCATCCTGTATGAATGAGTGTCTAATAGAAGATTTAGTGTCCCACCTTCAGTCCCTATGTGTGTTTAAAAGTCCAGAAGCCATTTCAAGGTTAGTACTTCAAAGTCAATCAAGTGTTAAAGGCACTACACACCAAATGTAAAGACTGAAAAATCTGTTTATATCCTGACTATAATGCTGCTAATAAACAACATACAGAAGTTCACTTTTTGACCAAACTAAACAAAATCATACACATCGTTACACAGGTCGGCTATTTGTAAAAGGAAAAGTTAATGTTCCATGGAGCTGCTCAGAATAAGCCCAAATTAATAAGACTAGCCTCTGAGACAGGATTTCATTTCTCTGCACAAGATCATGCCTATGATGCATTACAGGTGGGGAAACGTAATCCCACACAGACAAATCAAATACTGTTGGTTAGCGTGGAATGAAAGAGGAACAAATGCTCAGCCAAAAACATCCTTATTTATAGTTTTAAGTAGTGCTGATTGTGATTCTCAAAGCAAAAAGCTGCCCTTACAAGCCACAGGAACTTTTCTGGAGGCGCCGTTTGAAACTACAGTATTCCTCTGCCACAGGCTCATTCAGATGGAATGGCTGATATTAATATTTCCACAATTTAGGAAAACACAGCCACAACCAGAGGGGGAAACGGTTCATTATAAACACCAAATCCAACGTTCTGAAATCCTCCCTTATATCGAATCAGAACGTGAGGCCCACAGCTGTACAAAATATGCAAATTCATTCAGCTGAGGCTTCTAATGTGTTTACCAATGAAAGTACCACCTTTTCAACAGACAGCAAACAAAGCAGTACCTCTAAAAATACCAATAATGAGAGATCAAAATAATGTTTATGTACAGTATTCTGTATATCCCAGTATGACCAAAGTTACTGTAACACTCAGTCATCTCACCCCATGTCATCGTCTGGCTCTCCCTCCCTGCCAAAGTCACGACCTCTCCCCCTTCCTTATCTCATTTCAGCAGCTTATTAGAGACTCCCACCTGTGTGAGTTGTCTTGGCCCATCTGTGTTCCTTCTACCTCAGCCCGGGAAACTGGCCTACCGCCACAACGTGGGCCACAAGGAAATTAATTACCTGTGGCGAGCAAGGGCGAGTCTGAAATGCCTGGCCTACTGTTGGCACTGCTCACCTTATAACCAGGAGAGACCTCAGTTCACCACCAGAGTACAGCCGCCTCAGCTACAGACGAGATTAGCAACATTAAGTCCTTGCGTTAATGACTCCTTTAAAAATGTGCATTCAAAATGAGCCACAAAAATTGATAACGTATTATAGGACGGCTTATTTTGTTAATTACATGGTATTCATTTGATGAAAACTATGTGCCCATGTGGGCTTCGGCTTTTCCTGATTCTACCACTCACACACTCCTTTCATGTACCCCTTTAGAGAAGTTATCCATATTATCAAATTGAGTCTTTCGAGGACATTATCAATTCGAGACAAACACAAATGAGCACGTTATTCAGTGGGCCCCTGCCCTTGCTTTGTAGTGACAAAGCATCGAGAAAAGACCTTGTATCGCGTAACCACAAAATTCCCGTGTCATCTTTCCATGTGTTTCTTGTCTTTCTATACTGAGATACTATCAACAACAGTCAGAAATACCACAGAATGGTAACATAGTCATCGCTGGATATGTTGCTCATTTGGTGCCACAAGCGTACTATTTAACATTTGAATTATGTTAGCCATCAAGGCTACATCCTCCTTTTAACACAACTCCATTAACTGAAAACAACACAAAAAAATGTGTTCAACTATCATTCCTGCCATCCTAAAAAAAAACATACCTTAAAAAATGGGGAGACAGTAAGCACCATATTGTCTCCACTAAATGCACCATCAAAAATACGTCATCATCATCGTTCAAAAGTATTCTATCTCATTAAAACAACCTCTTCCTGACCCTCCACTCCTCTTTTTCTATTTTTTTTTTATCTTGGCCAGTCTCTCAGTTCTATTGGTTGACTTTCTGTGAATTTACTCATAGAGGCGTGCTGGAATGTGATGAAGGGTTGGAGTAAGGCGAGGAGGGAGAGCAGAGCGTTTGCATTTGTTCTCCCAGACAGAGCGCCTGTGTCCTGGGATGAGCAGATGGTGGATCTGGCTGGCACTTGGGTGGCATAGGCACATCCGCAGGAAGGCACGAACACCACAGCATCTCCCTTCTCTCCCCCCGTCCCCTCCTCGCTCTCTGCCTCTCCCCGCTCACTCAGCACATCCACGGCGCCGTGTTAATCAGCAACAACTTGTCCTCACCTCTCCGCATGCAGGGGAGGCAACGCTATGGGTTCTAGTGTGTGGCCAAGTTCAAGGGGTGTGGGTGAAGTGCACAATCAAAGAAACAAGCGTCTCATTCTGCCACTGTGAACATCTGACCTTATGTAAATAAGTGGCACTGAGTTCATCAAAATGACTCGCAAAATAACACACTTAATGTGCAGTAAGAGTGTTTTTGCCCCGGTGACAGTAGCAGCCAACACAATGGCTTAATTATGTTGAGCTGAGAAACAAATTACAAGCTTTTCAAACTAATCTGTGGACATGCACGTGTTTGTGATTGTGCAAGTCTTCACTGTGCTCCTCTAGGCTGCTCTCACCAGAGCGGCAGGCTTTTCTCGCATGCACTCTGAGTGGAGATTACAATAACAATAACGGCATAATGAGACATCTAGATTATGGCTGTTGAGTGCTAGTCTCTTTGCACCCTGCGGGATTTTCAATCATTACAATCATTGCATGTTTTTCCAGTGAGGCATGACTGCTGAGCTGTGAGACCCAGGGAACTCTTTGCTAACCAACTCTTGCATGCCAGTGCTAATCTTAAGAGTAAAGATACATGGGCAGATTTCTGAGACCACAGTAATGGGATATACTGGTTGGGATATCATTTAAGTAAATAATAATTAAAAAACGGCCTATTGAAATTGCCTTACACTGTATTCTGCTGCACTAAGTACTGAGCGAAAGTATTAACGGTCCCAAAACACACCTTTCTGTCAGTGCCACTGGTAATGATCTGGTATTCCTCTGGGTGGTAGCACACCGTCCGGAACAGTGTGTTGCCGATCAACAATTGAAGACTTGCAAACCGCCTACAGCAGGAAATGCAGAAGAGGCAGAAGATGAAAACAAAAAAGAGAAGGGTGACTTTCAACGGTGTAGCAGTGGTCTAGAAACATCACGTGTGGTGAAAGTGCTGTCACATCATAACCAGTGATAATGAAAATGAAGAAACATTTCATTTTCCAGGCAAACAAAACAAAATTACACGAGCCACACACCCACACACAAGACAAGTGTGAAAAAAAAACTTGAATGCACTGTGCACTCACATGCAAATAACACATGCACACACACCCGAACAACTTCCCATGTGGACACAAACATGATTGTGTGTCTGGCTGGAGAGGCTGCTAATCTAGATTCATTAAGGCTCTTGTCTGACTAATATTCTTTTCAAATTCAGCTTGTTAGTAATTGTGCAAAAAAACAAAAAGGGAAATCCATACTACTCTTGATGATTACAGCCTGGAAGCCTTTAATCCGCAGACTTGTCCACTGAAGAGGATACACAGTGAAAAAACACGACCATAGTCATAGTTTTGAAAGGTTTTTATTCTCCGCACAGAAGAGGCCCACGGATTAAAGGATTTTAAGCTTTCTTCATAAAGAATGCACTAGATTTCTTTTTATTCCTTCTGTACCAGCCAGACACTGATGAACAGCTCCAGCATTTCTCCCTCACTAAAACTCAGTCCTGAAGGCAGCCCTCACTGTCATTTTCTCTCTGGTGGCTATGTATATCATTAGCAATTATGCACAGTAGTTTTCACTGGTTAATGTGATTAACTGATCCTGGCTTTGCCGTTGTGTATGGCATTTCATACTACTTTTATAAACAAATGTCAGAGTCCCAAAAAGAGTATCTTAAGGCACTAACTATACAAGAATAAAGGTTTAAAGAGGATGCATACTGCATGTGTGAGCTGTGTGTGTTGCTGTCCGTGTGCTCAGACACAAGTGTTGCAGATGGGCTACTCACACTATGTCCCAGATGATGCAGGAGCCGTCAGAGCTGGCAGTGACACACTCTTTGTCGTCACTCTTGATCTTGATACAAGTGACAGTGGCTTTGTGCTCTTTCATGGTCTCCAGCAGCCGATGGCCACGTGGCTGCAGCTCCCAAACTCGCACCTACAGTAGGTGAACCCAAAGTCACTCAACCTCACAGGGGATCCCTTTTACATCAGCTATGACACTTCATTAAAATACTCCCTTTGTCTTTGTTTCAATGATTTGTATTGCAATTGCACAACTATGGATTCAAAGATCAATACTTATTGATCAACAGTATGTCTTTTACTCCTTTCTAAATCTGTCAAACTTCAATCGTACTGTATGCTACAGTGTTCAAACACATACAACGTAGAATATGTATTTGCAGGGTGATACAGTCTGGATCTGTATCACAAATGTATATTGGATTAAACCCTTTGACCATTTGCATTAAGCATCTTAACGTAAAGTCTCCTCAATAATTCACTGCAGATTTTCTGTAAATGACTTCACGTAGAATGTACACATTTTCATCCTTAAATCAATTTTATCAGAAGGAGGAGGAATTCCACAATAAATAACAGTTATAACAAATGCACGAACAGCTACTCTCGAGAAGTCTTGGCATAGCTGGGACAGCAACGTGGCTGCCACTCACACACACTTATCAAGCAGCATAGCTTTCTTCCCCTCATCCGTTTGGTCCTAACTTTTGTTATGAAATAGGTAGACTTGGTAACACAGTTAGCTTACTTACAAAGGAGAAAAATCACTGCAGTTTTAAGCATACGGCTTCAAAATTAAAAATTGCGGACATCTTGGGAGGAATTATTTGGCACTGCAGTTCAAAAATGTATCATTATAATGGTGCTTTGTGTTTTCACTGAACATTACACCATTTTTGGACAAATATATGTTTGAGGTCTATCACTGTTACTGTCTACTTACCTGCCCCTCTCCCCCTCCGCTGACGATCCTCTTGCAGTCCTTGGTGCCAGCGATGGCTGTCACACCCATCCTGTGTGCGTTGTGAATGACGAACATGAGCCGGCCACTTTCCGGGGCAAACACACGAATCTTACCATCGTTCCATGCTACAAGACAGTGAAATCAAATATTAACTGTCAGGTTATCCAGAAGAAGAATTTGATCCAGTATGTGAAATAGATAATAAGTAACTTAGGAAAAAGGGTTGCAGGATTCTGCACCACAGAACTGAGAAACAAATAATTATGACTGAACTACAGCTCATACTAAGAAACAAAAACTTAATATTTATTTGTAGCAGTAAGCTCCAATGTCTTGTTTGCTGCTTCCCACCACTGATGATGCTGTGTCCATCAACCATGAAGTCCAGGGAATTGCAGGTCATGTTGAGTACAGTGATGCGCAGCAGCTCTTTGGGCTTGTCTATGTGCCACAACCTAATGTCCTCCTCAGAGCAGGTTGCAAATATTTCAGATGTTCCACTAGTAGAAAAACAAAAAGAGAGAGATTACAGAAACTACAGTTAAGTGAATGTGAGTATAACAATCTGTTTTAAAATAGTGCTTATTGAGTTAAAGGCATATCAACCTTACGTTTAACCAACTATGCAAATAATTAATGACATGATGAAGATGGATTCAATACATTCCCCAGGTGTTTGTACAATATACCTAAAACCAATGCTGTTTTTCTATGCTTATAATGGACCGACAGGGATGAGGCAAGCATATGTCACCCTCTAGTGAGCACAATGGGGTACTGAAGTCATGCATTATGGGAGATACATGGGGTTTGAGCTGTTTGCCCAAAAAGGACATACAGCTACTCACACTAGAGTTTTAGGAACTATCGCTTGCAATCGTCATATAATTTTAGGAAAGCCTATAAGTAAACACACAGCTCATACAATCCCATGGTTGTGTTTGGTTTGCTGTACTATAGATGACACAAAGGATACAATTTTCTCTCAACTTGTATTTGTCACAGTTTGGGCGAAATTTGTGATTGTGAAGGAAACACAGAAAGAGCCAGGCAACAAAGCTGGCATTACAATATGCTGACTGGCTGACATACAACTGTTGTTATGGAAACAGAGAACTAGGGGACAGTTTCAGAAAGCAGGTTTAACAAACTCTGAGCCTGAACCCTGAACTCTGAGCTGATTAAGTCTGAGATGGGAAACTCCGAGGTTTGGGTTCCAGCTGATCAGAATGGGTTCCATCAACTCTGAGTTAAGCGCCTGCTTGGGGAATGAAAAAAAGCCATCATCAATGGTGCTCCGATACTGTGATTCACCATGGCAACGGGTAAATAAAGAGCAGAGGCTCCATTTTAATCCAGTGGAACTAGAAATATGAATGCATGCCAACGCGGACCATGACATGTATCTTAAAAAAGTGGAGTGAGTGGAGAAAGGAGACTGTTAGTTAACACTACTAGATTTTCTTCAGCGTGGTCCACTCATTCCCCATTTACCAGAAGTCATTTTAGTTGCACCAGTCATCCTCGCTCAGAAATATTCATATAATCTCCAACATGACAACTATGATAGGAATGTTCCATCAGTGCAAACAATCATAACATGAGAAATGATTGTTCATGGATCAGTGTCTTATTTGTCTAAAGCCTCATACAGTTTAGTTTTATTCAAACAGTGATTAGTACAGTAATGTGTGGTAAATGTTTTAGTGCAGGGGAACTGGTTGAAAACCTGACAGCTGCCTTAACGTCCACAGAGTCAGTGTTATGAAGAACCATGAAGCCTATAGATTTTATTCTGAGCGGAGAATACACCCACGTAAAAGCACAAGGACACATAAAAGCGGTCATGTTAAGAAAGTCCTTGGATAACAAACTAATATCTAACCAGACTTTTGATGTTTCTGCAAATTAATGCGTTCCAATATGTGTGTTTTATTGACTGTATGAATAGGGAAATGAAATAAATCCTGGGCAAAGTGATTCTTTGAAAGCATGATTTCGCTTCATTTCAGTCAATTTAGGATGTGTATTTCTTGCCAAACTGAAAAGCTGAAAAAGGCCATTTGCCATTGTATTATCTCTGGTGGGTCACAGATCCAAACCATAAAAAAAATGTACAGATTGTAAATGTTTTGTCATCAGTGACTAATGACTTTGACTCTTTCTTCCTGAATTGTCTGACTGCCACTTACAAAGATATGGCTACGTCCTTGACAGCACTGTTGTGGCTGGTGGAAATGAGTTCAGCTTTGAAGTCCTCATAACTGAAGCAGTACATTTGAGCAGCCTCTGTCCCAACAAAGAACTGCTGGCCCTCTCCTCTTAAAGCAATGGAGGTCACCCCCTTTTCTAGCTGGACTTCCCTAATGTGGGAGAAGAGGAAAAGGGGATTTGACAATGAGCACTGGAATAAACGCACAATAAAACTGTTTACACTATATTTGCACCCTAGATATTTATTCTAATGTACAATATAAAGAGAAAAAAGCTGTGAACATTGCACACCATGTAGTATTACCAAATGTTAAGTATTTTTTTAATGGGGATGAATTAAATGATACAGTTGCAGGACTCACTTAAGAGTTTTGAAGTTAGTCCTGGAACACAGAGTGAAGGTGCCAGATCCAGAGCCTACAAGCAGGTCCCCACACTTAAGTATCCTAATGACATTGACACCCTGCACAGAAAAGGCAGGAGCATTGAGTTTTAAGATATATTGCTAACAAGTTATTATATACACAGGAACATAGAACTTTTCACATTCCTAGTTCTTTGATACTAGCTGAACCTAATATCTAGAAAGACCTGGTGAGTTTTGCCAAATATTGCAGAGCGGTCTGAATAATGTCTAGGAAGTATGCGCTGAATTCGCGCCCACACGTTATAAATAAAAGACTCTGGATATCAGGCTGGATGAGAGTGAGCAACAGCTGAAATGACCTTCACAGAGCCAAAGTAGGAATGTAATGAATCCCACTGCGCTGACCTACCAGGCTGTATTTTGCTGTAGCAGGACCACAAACACTCAGAAGGCCCGTCTTCAGATTTATTTTCATTATGTCTCCACTGGTGGTGCCACAGAAAATGAACTGATCATCCTCTGCAATCTGTGTAATAATATAAACAAGTCAACATGAGCAACACTATCTATCTAATATCACCCACAAGCATACAATTGCTAGTCATGTTAAAAGATTATAACATGTATATCTCCCCAAATGCATCTACTGCAACTGTGCCACTAATAATTTACTGACTTTTGGCAATAGCCATTTTGTAAACCTCAGATGGACGTCAAAATGGAAAACTAGGTGAATAAGCTGTGCGTAAATGAAAGACACTCGTGGCCTCGTACCTCTATACATTTCACAATCCTCTTCAGCTTGCCTGTCTGACACTCTGTGGGCCTGATCTTCCTGTTGGGGACGTCCAGCTTCCAGACACGCAATGTTCCACTGCCCAAAGAAGACCAATGATTTCAAAATACTCAAGCAGAATAATAAGAACAGCACGTTAATTAGAGATGAACATGACAGAGACACATTTTGAATGTAGGTATGCTGGGGGGGAAGCAATAATTATTTCTCTTGCAATTTCGTAAGCAGGTCGATTAAGATTTAATTCATCGATAAATGAAACCTCTGAATAATGTAAAATCTGTGGTGCACTAGGCTGACACTTGGTTTACAGAATGCCAGTAGATACCATTCACTCACCTCCCACCAGAAACAAAGATATTGTCGTTTGTGTGCGAGTACTGCACAGTGAGGCAGTGACCGGCACTGTGAGCTGAAGCTGGGCTCCCACAGATGGCCTGCTTGGTCTCAATATTCCACACCACTATGCTGAACACACACAGAAAACACCTCACACACTCAAACTACACAGAAGATGTACAGCTGAGTGAATCTCCATACTGTATGTTTCTTTCTGAGATCGTTAAGTGTGAGCATGTGCAACTAAGGTGTGGTCATTCTATTAGATTTTAATATTAATATTATTAATATTAATATTTAAATTTAGAAAGAGGCCAGAGTTTATCATGCGTTTTAGAAATGACTATCCTGCTTTTCAACTGAACATGTGCCTCTTTTCCTCATTCCTCTGTGACACAATCTGGTTATTTGGGAGGGGGTACAACTTCCTCTGGACTGCACCACCCAAACTTGATGTTTACCTGCCATCATCCTGACCCCCAAGGGATGCCAGGTACTTGTCATTGGGAGAGAAGGCCAGTGCCTCAACCTTTGCCTTGTGGAGCGGCAGCTGGGCATAGATTGTTCGCTGTGCATAGTCCCAGATAATTATCGTAGCCTAGGAACAAATATATATATTTATTCAATATGTTACAAGTGATCCATAAATGATACATTTGTTTTGCCAATCCTTACTGTAAATGGATTCAAGCGCACATATTTCTAATGCAAAAAACAATGACTGCTTCCTTATGTACCACACAATATCGAAAGGGGAAACAAATTAAACAGTTAACTGATGGTGTTGGCGATTTAGTTGTGTTAGCCATATCGGAAACTTTACATAAGGAAAATGTAACTATAGCTACCTTAAAGCCCATAAAGTTAACCTGTCCAGAGGCAATGTAGGATCCACTTCTGGACACTGAAATACAGGACACATTGTTTGTGTGTCCATGCAGGAACTCCTGCTTGCCATCTTTGATTCTCTTCAGAAGGACTGTGCATCCCAGGGGATAGATCAGGTGCTCTCTGTCTGGATGGACTCTCAGGCCACAAATCACATGCCCTGATGAAACAACGTGTTAGCGTAGCATACCATACGATCTAACATGTTTAAAGAGAGCAAAGGACAAAGATTATTTTTGTGTGATCATGATGGATGGTCTCTTGTTTTAAAATGTGGATGAGCAGACAGCAGTCAGTATGTGCAAGCTTTCCCAGTTTATCAGATAGCCAATCCAACCAAGTACACCGAGGGTAACGTTAGTTATCTGTGTAGCTTAAGATAACATTAACGTTAGTTAGCAAAGCTATCTTTATCTTGCCGCCTCCTCGTATGATAATTTAAAAACGCAGCTTTGACATTTAACGTTAAAATATCACGAAACCTAATATAAACCTAACTTACTAGCATTAAACAATAATTGAAATGAAAATACCAGGTGTTTCATGTGTGCAAATTGGCGTGTTAGCGTTAGTTGTAACGTTATTCCTTGAAGTTTGATCTGATGTCGCAAAGTTTACCAATGTAGGTTATTAACGTTAGTTAGAACAGTAAAGTTTGCAGGAAAACTTACCGTTGAACCCAATTACAGCTTCCAGTTCAAGTTGAGGCACGCCCTGTTTTTCAAGATCCATGTCTTTAAGTGTTATATATGCCTACTTTCATCTATACATTCAAATTTTGCTTGAAAAACTGACGTTAATGCTGCGGCTATTTTCTCAAACAGGCCGGATAGTAAATCAAACAAACGTTACCTAGCAACAGCTGGGGTTCTGGTGGCCACTCATTGGTTGGTGAAACGTCCTCGCTGCCTTAACGTGCTGTCGGAAATTGTTATATCTTAAAATGGGTGCACGTAAAAACCTCAAGATAAATATGTATACCACTGGGAAATTTTAAAATAGCTATTTATGTGACGTTAGGGGACAAATATATGGAAAATATAAGTAGGCCTATTGATCTTTTTTTTTAAAAAGACTTCATGCCTAAGATACATTTTTACTGTTTGCTTTTGGTAGACCTGATATTAAACTAGAAACCTGAAAAGACAAACTAAAAACCTTCCAGGCGACTATTACTTGTACATGTAGGCCACATGCAGCAGAATAGTTTGGTACACAATAACAGAGGTCACACACAATAAATAAAAACTGCTCTAAATGCAATAGCAATTACATGAAGACAGTTTATTATTGGCTGTATTTTCTATATAATAACTTATATAGCTCAAGATTCAATTCACATCAGTATCAGCACACCAAAAAACACACTTGAGCACATTACTTGAATATGTATTTAAGAGTGTTGGGGGCCCATTGTGTTGTAACTAGGCAGTGAACTACAGCACTATGTAATGTATCGGTTTATTGACAGTAAGCTACCATGTATGTATCGAATCACAAAGAAAAATCAATGTATTACATAACTACACAATATATATGCTATACATAAATACAAAATAAAATTGAAATAAAAAATATATATTATACTTTAATTTTACACAGCTCATAACAGAGGAAAACTGCTGCTGTACTCTATGTTCAAACCCACTGTTGGACATTAAGCTTGTACCTCTGGATTCATTGCAATCAGTGATCTCGCAGCAGGCGTTTCCCAAGGTGAGAGGTAATATACCTGCATAGAGAACAGTGTAACAGCACTTTTCTGCTCTAGCATTAACAATTCTGTAAAGGGTTTACTTCCATAAAACAAGGACTTGATATAATAGTATAAAAATTGTCTATTTTTGGCATCTAAATGTTTATGATGGGCAACTGGCAAACAAAATTTGAAAAAGAAAGTCTGTTTATCAACTATGGACTGAACCATGCATGAATCTTGTCCTGGTTAATGTTTGTGTTCCTTCTATAGTACTATTAGAGTGAGGTAGAATACATCAGATTACTGAATCACCACTGGAAAGTAGACATGTACTCAGATTTAGTCAAGACTATAGTCTGGCATCTCTAATAATCATACAGTGGCAGAGACTTGGTCAATATTTTATCAAGTATCACTTTGGTTGCATGTCAAATAAGAGTTTCAGGCCTTCTGGAGGGCAACTCTAGTTTGGTTGTGACAGATCTTTTGGTTTATAACAAATTGAAATTCCTTCCATGATATGAGATATTCTTCCACACTATCTAAAGGCATTGACAGAACATGACCTAACATTAATTTTAACTGCCAACATTAACAGTATACATTGATGCCAGAAAATGTACCTTTTGGCTTTGATCTAGGGGTGCTACGGTACACTAAATTCACGGTTCGGTATGTACCTCGGTTTTGGGGTCATGGTTCAGTACGTTTCCCGTTCAGCAGGGAAAACAAAAAAATGTAGAAAATGATATTTTTGTCATTTATTTTGAAAAATTCAACAGTGGCTCATTTGGCCAAAATTCTTAATGAACTCAAATACTGGCATATTGTGTATAAGAAAAAACAAATAATGAATATAAATAACACAAATGTCAGTAATGCTCCATCTTAAGACTCTGAGCTGTTGATAACGATAAGGGCAGGCGCAACAAACAGACTGACTAAAATGGGGCTCAAGCGCTTTGACTATATGCTTAAATTGTGTATTCTCTATGGTCAACTAAACACTCCAGTGAGAGGCTGCCTCAATGCTGTGGAGAGAAGGACTGGCCTTCCTGTCTGTTTTTGTCTCGTTCTGCTAATCGACACTTTCACTTTCACATAAATAGACTATTCTGACAGTAACTGTTTGGGTCACAGGGCGTACCGAACCGAGCAAGTCGCATACCGAACCGAAAGTCCTGTGCCGAACGGTTTGATAACAAAGCAAGCAGCAAGGTGAATCGTCACAAAGCTTCAAAATTTGTTCTCAATATACCACAAATTACTATAAATGAGTACACCTTAGCTTGACTGTGGCTCCAGGAAAATTGTTTGAAGATGAAATGTCCTTTCTATGAGGATGTCAACTCTATTTTCAACTGCTAGGATTCTCAGAGGGTCCTTCAAAACCTGATATGTCTTTGGATGCATCCACAGGCACCTGCCTGTGTGTGTGTGTCCTCCGGTGTCTGCTAAGAGAATGGCTCCATGAAAACTTGCGACCACAGGTGAGGCACAGATAGGGTTTTTCTCCTGTGTGTGTGCGCTGATGTTTAGTCAGTGACTTGTACCGCGTGAAGGTTGCCCCACATTCATTGCAAATATATGTCTCGGACTTAATGTGAACATTTTGTTCATGTTCTTTCATGTTGCCCAGCTGTGAGAAGCCTTTACCACACACGGGGCAAAGATGTGGTTTCTCCCCCGAGTGGATCAATCCATGAATATTCAAATCCTGACGAGAATAAAATCCCTTTCCACAGATGATGCATTTGTATGGTCTTTCCCCTGTGTGGCTCCTCATGTGTCTTTTAAGTCCTTCTGAGCGGGAGAAGCAGCTCTCACACAGGGTGCACTTGAAAGGTTTCTCTCCCGTGTGGGAGCGGCAGTGGCGACGGAGCTCTGAGGCCTTGAAGAAACACATCCCGCAGTCCGTGCAGCAGTGAGGTTTGTCTGGCTGCTCCTCATGTGTCTTTTCATGTGCTTTGCAGTGACATGACTCAGAGAATCCTTTTCCGCAGACCGAGCAGGTGAAAGGCTTCTCCCCGGTGTGAATTCGCTTGTGACGGACAAGTTGGTTAAGTTTACTGAACGTCTTCATGCAGTACGAACACTGATGAGGCACCTTTGGTTTCTTTGAGTGTGTGTGCTTGTGTCTCTCTAACTTTGAAGGCCTGTTGAACACTTTGCCACAGTCAGGACAGGGGTGCCTGTTTGTCCTATTGTGGCAATTCTGGTGTCGGATCAGCTTCTCTTGTTGTGTGAAACTCTTATCACAATGCTGACAATGATGAAGAGTTTTAGGCTTCCTCGTGTGTACAGGTTTGTGCCTCTTTAGCTTCGATGGTCTGTCAAATACCTTGCCACAGATGGAGCATGGGTAACACTTGTCTGAGATGCTCTCTGGCCGTTTGGGGTTCTCGGGCTCAGTGGCAGTTGAAGCATCATTGGAATCCGATTCTGAGATTACCTTCACGACGACTTCTTCTGTACCTGAGGAACAATCACATCAAAGAACAAGCTCTGAATACTTTACTGAACAATTAAAACATATTTAAACCTAGTGCTGAGCATCAGATAACTCATTATTATTATTATTATTATTTCAGTGTTGACCAAAGAAATATGAAAATACACAGAAGCATCAACTCTTACTTTCCTCTGAAGATTCTGTTTTAGGGACAGAGGCGGTGTCTGGGCCCATGACTGCAGCCTATTTACATACAACACAGACACAAAGAGAGGAAAAGGGAGATTGCATCAGTATTGTAGAGCAGTGACTCAGTGTTGGTCTTTTGAGATGTGTACAATATTGCCGACACTGGACCACACCGTCATTTGGGAGTTTTAATAAAAGTGATATTGATTTATACCTGCCAATAGCAATTACTTTTTTTTGCATAAACACCATAAACAAACAATCTTTATACAGATCCCTTAGATTTGCTTCTGGTTTTTTTTATTGTTCTTAGCCACACAGAGAGCAACGTAAAACCGGGGTCAAATTCCGTGTGTGTGTGTACACATACCTGGCCAATGATCCTGATTCTGATGATATTTTAGACATGCATGCAAATTCATCATCTTTGAAAATGTTCAATTCAGTGCACCATGCTGCGTCATGATTCGTCTCTGAATCGGTTTTTCCGCACACATCACTGCAGTTTGTACGAGGAAGTTGGTTTGTCTTCCTACACCTGCAGAATGGAGCACTGGTACATTTTTCTGTATGAGGCCATATTACACAAACTGCCTCCTTATTTATGTTCACCACTGACTCCTAAAACTATCAATAGTTGCAACCTTTGGTCACGCGGACAAATCAAGTTCGTTATTCCTCGAACCCACACCGTCTTTGGTGAAAGTGCTTTTAAAGTTATCCAGGTGTGAGCTACAGAGTCACCGTAAACTAGACCGTTTTATTAGCAGAGAAAATGATAAAAACAGGATTGAGGACCATTTGACCGCTGTATGCACACGTCTGGTTACTGAACACTGCTAATTCACTGTTTGATGTAATTTGCTTGTGCTTTAAGTGAAACTCTTTATGCTGCTGCCTTGGCCAGGACGCCCTTGTAGAAGAGATCCTGAATCTCAATGGGAATATTCCTGGTAAAACAAAGGTTAAATAAAAATAAACAAAAACCTGTTTGGTAGCCATGCAACATTGTACCTTACATTTAAGAGACCATAACTTACAGTTTAGCATATTGCTGCCCTTAGACCCGAAGGGCAGTTGTGTCAAGATGTATTTGTGTAAAATACATGACTATGATGTGATGAAAGAAAGAGAAATAACATGTTAAAGACGATTTAAACCAGGTCCTGTTACACTACACTTTTCCTTAGCTACAGCATTGCGTGCTGATGATATGAATGATAAATTAGCCAAAGATTAATCCAGGTATAAAGAGATGCACAGACATCCCTCTGCCCACCGGCTGGCCTTCTTGGACCGACACCCAGCATCTCTGAGGCAGGGCTAAGCAGCCACAAAGCGTTACCCCGTCATTTTTATAGCGCCATCGCCTGTGGAGACACTAACATGATCCACCACACAGCTATATATAATGCTGACTTTTGAGGGCTCAAACTGCACACCAGCACTGTGTAATTTATTAGATTAGAGGAGGGTGGAGGGAATATGAGACGAATCGATGCTAAACGTTTAAAATGCAACGTTAAGAGGCGACACTGGGGCTAGCATTACAGAACGGCTCTCGAACTGGAAAGCAGCCTGTGCTGATTCAGAAAAGACCATACGTCGACGATACGATGTATTGAACATCTGCAAATGGGCAGGGCGACTAAGCTGACATGTTCTGGATTTGGGTTCAGCGACGACTCTGTCTCATGACAGAGAAACCCTGACCGCTGTATGGGTATCGCACGCTATTTTGTTGCTGCGCTTGGCTTTAAAAACTGAGGGCAGGTTATTGTTGATCTGGGACACATGCACACAGAAAGAGCTGGGTAACGTTAGCTAACTTAGCTCAAGCTAACGTTGTTGTCGCGTTAGCTAACACAGCCGTGTGAGATTGAGTAGGGCATATAAAATTGAGTCCCACCTCTCTAATAATCCTTAAAAACCGGAGGTTGTCACATCTTTTGCCCGCAACGTCTCAAATGTAACGTAGCGTTACTCTACAGTTACCGACAGCTAATGTTTGTCGCTGCAGCTTTCGAAACAAGCTTCTTCTTCTTTTTCCGTTTTATGGCGGTGGCAACCAACCCTAAGGTGCATTACCGCCATCTACTAAGCTGGAGTGTGGAACAGAATTACCCCCTAAACAAACAACACACAATAAAGAAATACACTTAAAAGCTAAAAGCTATTGAACACTAAATTATTTTATTCAGCCCACTTTCTTTCAATTGGTGTCCCCCGAACCCTCCCTAATAGCAAGTAGGCCTACGTTTTTTTAGACTCAGTTCTTTCACTCCAAGCTTCAATTTCCCTCTTTAATGTTTTTGTTCTCGAGTGCACCTTTGGCATTGAAAGATAACATGATCCACTGATTCCTCTATTTGACAGAGCTCACGTAATCCTGAGGGGTTTTTGTTTTTAAGTGCAGTGTTTTATTAAGTCTGGTAGCCTATGCCCTCTACCCTCAGCCCTGTTACGATGTTCTCCTCTTTGGTGCTGCTTTGAGCTGTCCTCACTGTGCCCACTTCTTGCCATACTGCATAATGACGTCGTCCTGTTTCTCCTGTCTACCAACTGTGCTGCCACACTTTAATGATGTTCCTTTCGATTATTCCTTTTGCTTCAGATTTACTGAGCGAAATGGCCCTGGTCTCCTCATGTTTCAGAGCCTGTTTGCATCCACAGTTTCGTTGCCCTCTGTGAGCTGGTATCCACATAACAGGGTCCATGGTTCCTCTACCCTTCCCAAATCCACTCTGATGAGGTGATAATATTCCTCTGCTTTGCATGTAAAATGATCATCTTTCTGTATTCATTCGTTCCATTATCTTTCAAATATGTGGCCTATAGTTCATTGGACTTGATTAGTCCCTCCCTAATTTCCTGTTAGGAATAATCACTGCCTCTAATTATCCAACATGTTTGATATTTAGGATTTAAAATCTAGGCGATTACGTCATTACTTCCCGAGCAGGACCACCAATGAGAGACAAGTCTGCAGGGAGACGACGTTACACTAGTTAGCATACTAGCCTACTGTTGACAGATATTAAAACTGACAGTTAAACTCTCACCTCCAGTTCTCTCTGAAGACTTGACAACCCCTGTTGACCGCGTCCCCCCAACCATTTCCTCACCCAGACTCGTGCTTCTGCTTTTGTTTCCTCTCACTGCAAATCATTAACGTTATCAAAACAAGTTGTTGCACCACCTCCATTTTTGTGTTTAAGTCTGCTTCCCCATGACATCACATGAGGTGGTGTATTGGTCCCTCTGGCACGATGATCTCAATGTCCTGTAGTGTGCGATACGCCATTATTTTCAAATCTTGTAGTATGAGTGTGTCTGAGATTAGAGAGAACAACATAGGCTATTTATAGGCCTACACACCTTATTAGTAATACAGAGGTTGACAATTTCAGGATTTTGAAATTGAGAGTGAAGTCAAACTATTCTTTTTCACTCTGAAACTCACTTGCTTTTTGACCCCATTACATAAAGAGTAAAAAATATAATGTTCACAATAGGTCACGTCATATCTTAATAAGTTATTAGACATTCATTGAGAAGACAAACTCATCATCACATTATAAAAAGTGCATGAAATTTAATTGTGTAAAATATGCAGATAAACTTCAAAAAAATGTAGACATGTAGAAGTAGGCATATACTGGAAAGGTAAAATAGCTAGGCCTGTAGTCAGTAGACTTTATAGGAGGTAAGACCAGAATTGTAATTTTTCTACTGCTACATTGTGGTTACAGGTTACAATCAGTTCAGTTGGTAAAGATGACTCTTTTGATTGAAATGAATAAATCTTCAGTGACTGATATTAATTATGATGAATCTATGGGGCTCAGTGCCCACACAGCACCCTCCCACTACGTTGTCTTGATTCATTACTGCAAATTGTCTGTTGCACTAGATGCCTGCTCTCGTAGCTGTCATGTCTCAGCCTTCCTTCTGTGACAGCATGCTAAGGATTTTGTCTTTTGTGGTGATTTTCTTTGTGTTTTTAGAGAGCTTCCCTAACATGGGAATCATTGTTTATGTGGGCTTGTAAAGTCCAGTAAGACAATGTACGTGATATAAATCTATACCAATAAACTTAACTTGACATGTAGACAACACGTCAACTAAAGTCTCATTCAATTGCTTCACAATATGTGCATATATGTGCATTTCACTAAATAATTTGAAATTTACATAAAAATAAAGTCCAGTGAAACAGGATTAAGAAAAACTGGTTCATTGTTTACTAAAAGATGCAAAGTTACAAGGCTCTCCCGTTATTTTACTGAGACGGAAACCTGTGAGAAAAGGAAACAGAGTTCTGGATGCCCCACACTTCCAGGGCCTGGATCTTGAAATGTCCCTTGCAGAGAGGGATGCTCTTGAATGTGTCACAAGGCTCCGAGCATCCTCCTTCTAGGTCTTCCTGTAGGTAGAGTGCATGGCCCCCATCGCCGCCTAAGAAAGGATACATACATCAGCATTGCATTAACAATCTCCCTGTTGGCTAACATCACCGTTGTCTAAAGACCCCTTCTATTCTTCTAACTATATCTTCAACTGACATACCGATAACGAGCTGACTGTCGCTTCCTGCTATGAACATAGAGGCTTCTTGTTCCTTGGGTCTCTTTGGCTCTTTGGCAGTCATGGGTTCCTCTGATGGCGCAGTGAAGGGGAGCATCAGGTACCTGGGGTCCTGGGGGGTTCCCGCAGGACAGGTCACAGTTGTGGTGGCTGTGGTGGAGGTGATGGGGGAGCAGCCACTACTGGATACCTCAGAGGAGGCACGACCCTGCTGAGGGGAAGCTCTTCTGGTCATAATGTTGACCATAGCCTGCTGGTAGCGCTCCCTGCTGGGACGGAGCTGAAAGAGTAAGCAAATTTACTGACACAAAAGCCACTGTCTTGATGCATGTTACAGCAAACCTGAATATGATGTACAAGAGTTGAATTCAAGAAGAAGAAAGCAGGAAAATGTCTTACCGTAAAAACAAAACATTCCCCAGTTCCAAAATATGTAAGTCCCTCAGAGTCATGCTTTCTTCTTTCTATCATATCTGTTGACAGGAAGGCACCAAAGACCTGAGAAATGAGAAATACTCATATTTAGGTTCCAATTGTAATATTTAGTTCAGGTTTAGGTTCCAAATCTAAGATTAAATAAATAGGAAAGCACATATGGCAAAGTTATCAGATGTATCCAAATATTCATTATGTTATTTCATGCTACCTCTTCGTCCACAGTTTTGATAATCATGACTGTTGGTTCGTGTCCCTCCACATGTAAATAGAATCTATATGAGAGAAAAAAAACATAACCTGTTTTTAATATCCCATAAACTGCCATATTTATAACCAGGCAGTCACTGTTGACTACATCTAGTCCGTGAAAAAATATACTACAAAGCCTTTCTGCACTGTATTTGAAGAGAACATTTTGTATCTTAAAGTTCCAGTATGTAGGAATAGATAGTGGCATCTAGCGGGGAAATTGCAGTTTGCAACCATTTGAAAAACGCTTGTCTTGCTCTACCGTTACAAGCGTGTTGGAGAAAGTACGGTGGCCGTGAATCTCTCGAAAAACATGAAAGGCCCTATCTCAAGCCAGTGATTGGTTTGTCCTTTCTGGGCTACAGTAGAAACATGGCGGTGTAACATGGTGACCTCCATTGAGGGGGCCCCGCTCCCTGTAGATGAAAATGCATTATTCTAAGGTAATGGAAACATGACAATTCTTATTTTCAGGCAAGTATACACTAAAGAAAATATACTTATAAATATTATATTCCATTTCTGCCAATAGCGCCTCTTAAATGTTACATACTGGACCTTTAAGATCAGCTGGAAGGGTCAAATGCAAATGCGGTGGATATATAATTAAGAAACACAGACTTTTGTCAGTAATAATCAGAATTCTTAGCATCCTCCTTTATGTTTTAGAAATGATCAGTTTCTGCGTGGAGCATTGCTTTTTTTTTTGTAACCATGAGTTACAAAATAAAAGACAGATAGTTTCAGCTTGAGATATTTCACATAAACATTTGCCACCACTGACGTGTAGGTCACTTGACTGTCACACTCAAAGCAAACATGTTGATAGTGAAAACACACCGCCTCTTTCAGTTATGCAACTAGACTTGACAATGTTTTTCACTGCTAGGACATGGTGTTCAGCAGCTATTAATCCATAATGACCTGGCCTCGTTTAACAATGCAAGTATGAACATTCAAAACTGAAAGATATGAATATATGTAAGAAACACTTCTATACGTAATTCATGCCTGTGAACTCGTTAGTTCTTTGTCGATGGTTTCTCTATGGGATTAAAGTTACAACAAAGGTTACTTACGAAGCGAGGCTTCTTCCGTGTTCAGCTGTATTAAACAACCTAATGGGACTGAAAAGAGCAAAGCGCTCAGGTATCCAGGCCCAGACGACTCTCATCTCAGTCCCTGTCACAACACTGGAGGTGAAGTTGCTAAAGTCCACCGTCTCAACCGACTGCCTTTAGAAACATAAAAACAGCTATAATGAGAATATGATCTTTACATGTAAATAAGATAAATGTGAGCAGTAACAGAATATTATTAACCCACCTCTTCTGGTGTATGCTGACACCTTTTTGCATGAGGGAGTCCTTATTGGCATTGAACAGGAGGTTCAGCTCTCTGCGCGTGGCCATCGGAATCATAAAGGCTCTTTCCAGAAGCTTCTCAGCCGTGCAGTGGCGAGCTATGTTCTCCACAAAACTCTTCATATCTGTTCTGAAGTCCTCCACGTCTGCCACTCGAGACGACACAGATACTTTGTAGAGGCTGAGCAAAGCCAGTGCCACCCTGCAAAGAATGATTTTGAAATACTTTTACTGTATTGTTTCTCCTTCATGCACATTTTTCAGAAGAGTTATGTCACGAGAAATCACACATTCAAATTGAAATATTTTGTTTACATGGGACAATGCAGCAGCAACAAACCTGTAGAGGACCTTGTAGCCCTCCAATAGATAGACATCCAGCACTCTGATGGCATATGTGAACGGAAGGTCAGCGAATATCCACATGATCCAGTCAGAGTAAAAATCAAAGAGGTTCTGGTGAGAGCTGGCAATCAGCTTCCGGATGCCTCTGCAACACTTGTTAGCAAGGTCTCCAAAGGTCATACAGGAGGCGCGGTAGGTGAGGAAGCTCTGGTCGATGTATCGCTTGTTGGGGTCATTGTAGCTGATAAGTCGGGACACACTGTGGAAACACTCAGCTTCATCCTGGCTGAAGTGGAGGATGAGGGAGACCAATTCAGGCAGGATGGGGCAGAAGGTCATATCCGGGAAGTATATGCCAAGGCAAAGAAGGATCTTTTTAACAGAGTTCAGGCCTGCTTTGTTGAGACAGTATCTGGATAAGAGAAGAACAAGCAACAAATTACTTGGTTATATTCCAATCCAGTGTAGCGTAGCACAGTAATAATGCATTTTTATTTTTAAAGCTTTACTTGGTGAGACTTTTATGTAAAAGTATACAGGTACTTGTCTGATCACTGTCACAAATCATAAATACAACAAAGAAGAGCATCCCACTAAAGGGGCCATTAATGTGAAAAACTAACTATATGCATATCATCTGCCATGCGTAGATATCATGCGAGCACTTTTGGGCTTTTCAGGTTTGTTATTTTGCGAGTTTAAGGTTCATACGGTAGGTCTATTAGAATAATTTCACTGGAATATATTGTCACATTCACTGAAAAAATGCTTTTTTAGGGAACAGCTAATGTGTATAACATGTCTTCAATTGTTTTTATATAGCAACATGTCTGTGATACACGAACTACACGAATATTATCTCATAAAAGCACCTGGGTATTTCTCCTGCCTTCATGTACTCTGGGACTGGATGGGTGCTGATTTTCTGTTCTCCAAAGAGCTTCTTGACCAGTTCATAGTAAACATCTCGGTCTGGAGTGACAGACCCACTGCAGAAAGGACATCAGTCCATAGTCAGATTAAATTTAAATGTACAAGGTGATATTGCAAAGGTCAGGTCTCCCAAACACATGTATGTTTGTCTTCATGACAGAAAATATATTTTTAAAACTTTGAAATGTATGAAATTAGTTGTGACAGTCTTAACCTGGAATCGATACTGTGGATGATGTGATAGTAAGCTTTGGCCCTTAGCGTATGGGGCATGGCCCAGAATCCTTCTCGGCCCATAGTTTTTAGCTGCTGGTGATCACTCTTCAGGATCTGCTGGTATCTTTGTGCAGCTTCAGGGTCAATCTTTTCCCAGTCCACAAACTGTCCATACTTCATCCCCGAGTTGGAGCTAATTTCCCAGTCGTCCAACTCAGAGATGGTGATCATGGACACTGACTTGAGATTGCCTTTATTGCCTGAACAAAATATGCATGCATACATTTAATTTGTTCACCCCAAAACAGTGTAAAAAGACTCAAATTTTCAAAACTGATTCTTGTTTAGGGAGTGTTATTCCCTGTTATTCTAAAGAAAAACATTATTTCAGTACCATTAAGTTCTGATGGCGAGTGCTTCTTTGGTTTAGACTTGGACCTCTTTGAGGTGACTTGAACACCAGCACCATCCCCTTCTCTCTTTTCCTTTTTGTTCACTTGATTCTGGAGTAGGGAGCTTGCCTTCTGCCTCAGTGGACTGCATCTTGTAGAATTTCCCACGTCACAGTCGGGGTGAAGCTCTGATGTCTCATAACTGTAAAAAGACCTGGGGAGCAGTTGATTAATATTATAATTATGTATTCAGTAACAATTATGCCTCTGTTTAGTCCTTTTTTGTGTTGGGCATGGTCTGTCTGTTATCCAGTTTTGCCACATTAAACATAAAGCCACATAAATGTAAGTAAACATGCCTGTTGCTCCCTGTTGTTTGAACACTAACATAATTTGGAAGTGAAAACATACCTGGAGCGAGGTCTTAGATAGGTTTCCGCCATCTGTGTCTGCGCACCATAGTTCTTATTGTCCTCTGGACTGTAATAGGAGTGAAACCTTTGCCTGCTTCTGCCTCCTGCCATAGAGCCCAGGTCTTGGTCAGATGATGCGCACATCGAGACTGAATTCATGTTTCCACAATTGGAGAACTCTGGCGTTCTTGAAACATAAATCATCCCAAGTTTGATTCTTCAAAGAAATTCACGCTGGAAGGTAACGTGTCTCCTGTTACAAGCTGCATGTTCTGAGGCTCAGGGCTTTATATAAGCCTGTGGGCTGTGTCCATGTGAGGCAAGCTATAGTGGTATGGTTTGTTTGTGGTGAGTTCAGCCACTGAAAGGGAAAGGTTCCACTGATCTTCCTGTTTTAACTGTGGCAACATACAGTGTCTCATTCTGAGAAGTAAGGAATGATAAACAAGGAATACAAATTTCCAAATCACATGACAAAACAAATGCACTTTTTTTAAACATATGATTTGAACAACAGTCTTTCAAATAACCCTACTTACTGCAATGCACATAACTATTATTTGTTACATACATCCACTCACTTTCCACAATATTGCCATTGCAATGAACAAATTGCTTGAAATTTGAATGTTTTTTGACAGGGACACCTATCAAAGCATTTATTGTTCAGAATAAGGTCATCAGAAAGTGGAGGGTAATCATGTAGATGTTGGTCTTTCTCTGAAACCGCTTCATGCATAGCATCAAAATACCAAATGAGTCTATTCCAAGAAGTCTTCTAAAGCTTATTATTCCACACAACAGATATATGTTTTGATCCAAACACAACTACTGTTTGATTATGAAACATAACACCTCTAGGACTACAATATGTGGGCTCCACTTGTAATGGAATTGAAAAACAAACTCTTTAGCCCCATGAGTGGAGAAGGCATGCTGGCATTCCTACGAGTCAATTTTGAGGAAGGCTGGGACAATACAAATTCATACTTGTACTTTGAGTATAATGTAAAAAGTGACAATCAGTTAAAACACATATGTGGAGGCCTACATTGTGACAAAGTATGTAAGGACTGAGAGAAATTTACCATGGTATCCTTACTTTCTGTGCATCTGGTCACGCAACCACTTGAAGATTTTACTGTTTAGGCCTACTGTACATCGCGTCATTTTAGGTTTGTATAGCTCATTCTTTACGGGCAAGCAAAATGCATCTTTCTCATTAAGAGAAACACACACTCCTTGTCCTTGCACTTGCATTTCACTCCTTACAGTAAATTGCATGTCACCCCTAACTCCTTTTGTCTGGATACAGGTTGTAAATACTCTCAGTGAACGCACAATTGTTATACATACAGTAGGCTATAGGCCAATTAAGTTAGTTATTAAAAACATTCCTCTTTTTATCTGCTCGAAAAAGGTTTGATTGTGTTTAGTGGGTTAACTGCTCACATAAAAGTGTCAAACATAGTTATGTTTAGACAATGTATTCTGATTTTGACTTGCATGCTATCATTGGGCAAACAACCACCAACAAGAGCAAAAGTTGTGTACATTTTAGGAAATAATAATAAAATATGAAAGCATCTGTAACCTTGTATCAAATGCTCCTTTCCAGTAGCCTTTTATTGCGGGTTTTCTGTAAAACTGAAAACCGCGGCGCTAGAGTCAACTGGTCCTCGCAGTGTGCCGTAGTGACGTTACACCCAAACAAAAAACAGTTTGCTGGTGATTACTGCCGGATGGTTCAAACTAAGTGTATTTTCTCTTCATCGTAATGTCTCAGGATCCCTGGTAAGTAATGCTTTCCGAGTCTACAATAAATTGGCTCAACTGTATTATTAGCCACAGCAAATGACGGTACTAACCCTGATAAGTGAGCTAACGTTACTCTTTTTGCTTCCTGCTAGCTAAGGTGGTAGCTAGCTCTTCTCTATAAAGATTAACGATAAGCAAATACAATAACTTGCATTTTCAATAAGCCATTACAAAATCAGCTCATTATGTGTCGAAAAATGTAGTAACGTTATTGCAATCCTGGATCAGGGCAAGGAAATTCGTAGTTTTAGGCAATTTGTCTATAGAGAGGAAAAAGGCAATGTTAAAAATGTCACATGATGAATGTAAAGCTTGTGCTCCTTCGGTGACTGAACTAAACTACCATAACACAATCACCCTACAATACAAAATATTAGCGCTGTATTCTTTACTAATGGTTCACCTCCAGCTTTTGAGGCTGTCAGGGGTGTTCATTCAGCTTTTTCAGACGCCGATTGGTATATTTGCGTAACAACATTAAACGCCAGCATCAAAAAGAGACCACTGTGTGCTTAAAGCCCTCTGACGTTATGAGCTTTCGTTAGCTAGCCAAACTAGCTAGTATTTACACTGACGTGATAGTGAGCTGCTGTAACAATCAATAAAGTATTTGTGATTCAGATTCATTGTATGAAGTGTAAGGTACAAATACAATTAAAATATTTGAGTAGGTTGCACAGCATTAGGAAACCGATAAGTGAATTGTCTTCGCCCTGTACAAATCAGTGATTCATACTTTTGTTCGTTAACCACATAACTTAACACGGATCTGTCGACGTAGCTCCATAATATATCTGCGGCATGACATCTCTATTCTTTTCATTGATCTATAGGTTACAAAATTATGATGCCACTTGTCGCCTGGCACAGGAAATAGCAGAAAATATTCATGAACGGAACAGGCAGCAGAGAACAGGGGACAACCCTGCAAAGGTAGGATGTTACATTCACACGTCGAGTGGCACTGCCTACGAATGCCTCCTGAAGAGAGTCAGGTTTCTGTAGTTGTCAGTTGGCGTGAATGTCTTCTGTCTTTTCAGATCAACATGACACTACGGGCATCACTGCAGAAGCTCAAACAGAGTGTTGCCAATCTTAAAGACGGCTTGTTGCGAGCGTCATCAGCTCGCCGCATGTATCCTTTCTTCTGAAAATGCTCCAGGCAGTGGAAGTCATGAGATGGGGATTTCATTTTGGGCTGGAGGGTTTCCTTTGCTTGCAGTACCGGTTTTCCTCCTGTAGAGGGCATTAGAGTGTTTTGAAAAGGTCTGCCCTAAGTAGTAAAGTGTTTCTGTGTTCATGGGTTAATTCCAAACTGACCCAAAGAAAAGTGTCAGGAGCATCCTCTGTCCACTATCACTGAAGATGGCTAAAGTAATGTTAAACTTTTGCATGACCTTAACATGGCTTCATCAGAATGCAGTCAGAAGCTGATAGGAGGCAGAACCTTATTGACGACCTGCTTACCAGAGAGAAGCAGCTCAATGCCACCTTCAAGGGAGACATCACGGAGCCTGAACCTTCCAGGTATCTAGGCGAATGATTTGATCCCAAATGAGAGGAAAAGTTAAGAAAGTCAGTATTTGCAAATCTCATTAAGCATTCTCTTCTGTTATGAGTGGAGTCACACAAGGACTACATTTTGACAAATACACCATTGGATCCAAATTGATGAATCTTAACATATTTTTATGATTAATGTGGTACTTCACTTAAATTAGTTCTAGTAGTTCGCTTGCCCCCTGTAGCTTTTAGGGATTGATGATTTGTCCACAGACACCCCCGGCGAATGCTCATCAACGCAGAGCGTGAACCGTCCTCATATACAGGAAGGCGGATTTCTGAAACTCCTAAGCCACGCTGCTGTCTCAGATAGTCTATCCTCAAGTAGTCTCGACCGGTGCTTCTCTTAGAGCGCTTTCATTTTGATAAAAATATTCTGGGACAACCAGCTTGCTGCTTAGGTAGTTTAAGAAAACTGTGGAATATTTCTCCACCTCGAGTCTCTGTCGCCGTCTGTCAGTGTCAGAATGGCCAAACCAGGTATCACCCAATCATGCTTCAGGGAGCATCCTGCTCAGAACATGCCACCTTTCATTTTGTAATTTTCCTCCCTCAGATGTTTTTTATAATATCTAGTACTGGTCAGTGGTTGCCTAATTAAAAATAATGATTTCTCTTGTCTATGTCCTTGACCATAGAGGTCATAGGCTCTGTTCTCTGCTTTGATGATATGTCACCGGTCACTAACTTTCTGTGAAAGTCTTTGTACATCTGGTATGACCCATGTGCCGTGACCTCTCCCTGTGCTATCACTCGGAAGGAAGTCTGTCTGTCTGCCATTTTGACCGGTCGCTTAACTTCATAGCTAATTCTTTTTCATTAGGAGATTTGCTCGCTTTGCACTGTTGATCACACATTTGGCACCTCCTGAAATGAACACACACACACTCATTCACATGTATGTACGTGTGTGTGTGCGCGCGCCTTGATGAACAAGTATTGTAGGAATGAGTTTACAGTTTATAACTCTCCACTGAGCATTTATTCTAGTACTTGTGGAGCCAATCAAAGAGCTGGATGCCACAGTTTATATCCTCTTCATCATCTGATGTCCTGTCAATGTGACAGCTTTGAAAACCTTAGGCAGCAGGCAGTCATTACTTTGTGTAATGTTTGACCTAGTCTGGCCCAGGTGATATTTATTTGGACAGGAAGGAAATGGTGTCCTGTTGTTAACTCCCTCCGCTTTCTCATGTCTCTTTTATAAATTAGTGTTTGTTAGATGGCACCTCCATTGTTGTTTATTGTTGAGGCTCAGCATTTATAGAAAAACTACAGTTCTTGTATCACTACTTTGTGGCCATAGATGTTTTTTTTGGGGGGAGGAGTAACTGAATTGACAGTAGAATAAAAGTGTCACTGTTTCATCAGATCAGTAGAGTTTAGAGCCTTAGCCTTGATATGAGACTGCCTTTCTCTGATATTTTTCACAAGCGTGGGTTTTGCGATTGATCTACTTTTTGCAGACCACACACCCAATTACATAAAAGGCTCTGTAAAAAAAAAAAAAAATCTCAAATGACATTTGCTAATAAATTAGCGAGGCAAACTGTAATCATGTGGCCGTATGGTTTTTAGTTTGCTCACTGAGACCTAACTTTAATAGTGATATGTGGTGGGTATTTTGGATTTGTGGGTAGGACCCATTCCCACTGTGTGGTCTCTGAGGACAGAATGTGGGAGGGGGTGGATTGGCCATGCTTGGATAATCTAAGCCGGTTTTGTGTTTTTTCTTTCTTTTTTTGTGAGAACTTTGGGTAGCCGAAAAGGGATAGAGGTTACAGAGGGGACTTTAATCTATTCCTGAAACAATTACATTCTGAGCATCTCCATTTCAGATTAAGCAAAAGAAGGACATGGCGCCTACATTTGAAGGCTGAGTTCACCCCGTCGCCCCTGAGACCCACCTTTCCTCCATTATTCACTAACCTTTTCCTTGTATTTGATTGCACTTGAAATAGTTGTAATTAGTTCAATCTCGCCTGTCCAAGTCATTCCGTCAGGACTTAGGTGCTCCGGCCCCGATGGCGGCAGTCTAGTGAAAGAGATGTGCCTGAATGGTTTTGGCGCTCCCTACTGACTGGTTAATTGGATCTTCACACACTGGGAACTTGCATGGTGGAAGTCGAGGGCTGGCAGACGGTCTCATAGTAATCAAACATGTCAGAGAGATTAGGCCGAATGCCTTGTCTCACCTACTCCTCCGATGGTATCAGCCTCAGCTAGCCCGCAGTGTGAAGGAGATGCATGAGTTGGGGTGAGATAAAAGTAGTTTTATGCACTGGTCATGAAAAAAAAAAAAAAAAGAACCAAAAAAAGCTTTTGCGTTTGAATTTGAAAGAGTGGGTTTAAAAGTACCAATTAAATAATTATTTCTGTTATCTGGACATTAAAACCACAGCAGAACAGTTTAGTATAGTCGTATTATTATTTCCGTAGTCACTCCTAAGCCTACATGTTGCTCAGGTCACTTTTCCCGGGGCTTGACCAGCAGACGACTTGTTCACAGCAGACATGGTTTAATCTAGCCTCAAACAGAGATTCGGAGCCCGTCACCGCAAGACAGCCACGGGGGGGGGGGGCTGAAACACAGCTTTAAGCTATTAACAGAAGAATAGCTTTTAAACCACACAGCGGTGTTTAGCACAGCACAGTACAGTTCAGAGAGCTTTCTGGTCTGTCACTTTTACAGAGCCAAACCTCCCCAGCAGTCCACATTCCTGTGACAGATTAACAGGCACTGTTTACACACTGCTCAAGCTAACCTGCTATTTTTCAATCGTTCAAAAAAACTTAAGACAAAATTAATAAATACATACTTTTTTTTTCTGTGATCTAAAGGATTTGTTGTCATAAAATGTTCAAAAGAGTACAGTTTTGAAAAGGGAACATGCCTTGGACAGATGTGTTTGCTGTAAGAGTTGCACAGATGTGCATCATACTCCTGTCCCAACCAGGCATATTGACTGTGTTTACTTATTTAACTAAAAGTCACGTATGCACGATGAGTGTTTTAGACTGTTGTACTGGAATGGTGATTGACAGACAAAAAGGGCACTTTTGCCATCTAGTTTCAGTTGTAGTGCACTGTTGGTTGAATTGCCTTTGATACTTTAACAGCTGCTGCTCTGCTTTTGGAAAAGTAATTTCATGGTCTTTTGTTTAAAAAAAGAAAAGAAAAACCTGAAGAGCAGCTGCGGAAAATTTGGAAAAGTAAGTTATGTTCTGATGATGTTTCACAGGTCGACGTTGATGGCCGAAGGGGCAGGAGCGAGTCGAGGTGTTGCGGCCAACCCCTGGCTGATCAACGAAACAGAGGAGACCAGAGGGCTGACTTTTGGAGAGATCAAACAGCAGCAACAACGAATCATTGAAGGTAATTATTGATGACATGATTGAATACATTGTAAATGGACTGCACTTTCTACCTGCTTATCTACCTTAAGGGACAAAGCTCTTTACAATTTGCCTCTCATTCGCCCATTCACGCGCACACACCCACAAGGTGCTGGCCTAACCATCGGGAGCAACTTGGGGTTCTGAGTAAGAGTCAAGACTAATAAGATTTTCATTTACACTCTCTGAAGTTACAGTATGTTCCACATGCTCTTTTTGTTTCTGTTTGGTAAAATTTGCATCAACACCAAATACGGGTACAGCAACCATTCATAGCAAATAACAGTACATCACTGGGGTAATATTTGTAACTCATATTTGCCCTTATTTGTACCTCTCCAACAAATACAGTTTGGCAGTCCCATCATAAACATATGCAACATCTCTTAATGTGTTTCTGAAATGTATCTTCTGCCTGTCTAGTGCACATAAGACGGCATTTCCAGTAAAACCGTAAAATAAAGGCTGTGGTGTTGGTGGGAAGCTACAATAATAGATAAGAGTATTCTAGACACAACGTGATGTGTGTTAAACTAGTATTGGCCATGCTGATGTATGCTAACATATATATATATATATATATATATATAAAAGGTGATCCTTATAATTCTCATCTAGAAAACCTATATTGTAAGCCCACGCCTGCTTTTTCCTGTTTCCTGAATGGCTCTGACATGACTTGAACACCCACACATTAGTTTACCTGACTCCTTGTGACACTTCATTGCTATGTCTCCATTACGGCTCTGGTTATTGTCAATTTTGGATCAGAGACTCCTGTTAAGACAGTGAAACCAAACCACATGGAGGTTTCTAGTCCCCTGTGGGATTTCTGGTGGAGCTGGGTAATGGTGAGCGTCTGAACCTGTGGTCATAAAACATTCCAGTGGTCGAGACTGTGTCAAACTTGGAAACCTACAGAGGCCGAATCTTTGTCTTTTTTTTTGTTCTCTTTTCTTTTCTCTACTCTTCTTTTCAGCTTTACTGTTTCTCCTCTCCACCTTGGCCTGTTGCAGTTATAATAACAGGCGTAAGGCTGAGTGGGGTAAAGTACTGAATGACTAACATGTGGCACTGGAAACTGAGCTGGACCCCAACAGCCTGTCATTCCTATTTCCTAAATAGTTGCCTCATTATATCACAAGTACAGTAACTGCTCTCTTCTTACAATAAGCATTTTCAAAGGGGATTCCAGCATTACTTTATTGTTCCTACCCCACTGCTAAATTTGACATAGATTCTTGTGTACTCATGTGTATCACATCGATTTTAATTTTGCAATATAATGTATTTTTCTTGGTCTTTTTCTCCGTATTGCAGCCTGGCATTGGATAACCCTGGTGCTCTTACTGTTTGTCTCTTTCTTTGTCTCGTGCTCAAGTATTTTCTTTTCTTTCCTCTCTCTTCACAGCCCAGGATTCTGGCTTGGATGCACTAGCAGCTGTCATCAGCCGACAGAAGATAATGGGCCAGGAGATTGGCAATGAGCTGGATGAACAGAATGGTAAAGTTTAATTTGCATGTGCGTCTGTACATATTCGTCAAAAAAAAAAATTCCAGACACATTACACACTGCAGCGTGAAGGCAATCAGACATACTTGTTCTGCAATGGAACGACTTGCCTCATGTAACTTGCTGGACAGTGATACTCCCTCGCACCACCACAACACTGACATAGTTAGTACCAAGCACACACACATTAACACACAAGCCCTCAAACTACCATTGCCCGAGCAACTGACCTCGCATTCAGGTCACGGCCATGTCTACTAAGCTATCCTTTGTCATACATCCCACAGAGCAAAGTGATCTCTCTCTTCGTGCTACTTAAATACGTTGAAAAAAACGTAAGAGTTTTGTGTTCTGGAATCAGATCTGCTCAGAGATAATGCTTTTGAGTTATTTCTGGCTAAATGCCTCTCAACAGTGCATAAATAGCTTCCATCACAGGTAGAACGTGCCATACGGAAGGGAGTGCATTGCTCCAGACTGTTTTTATGCTCAGACAGGCGGTACTTGAGACAGAAGACTTTAGGGCGATCATCTGTCAATCGGTGAACAATTAGATCCTTTAATGCATCTCTCTCAGAAGACTATAGCACTTAATAGGCCAAGGCCTGAGAGTGTTACCTTACAAAGAGGATGTACCCGTGTATTCCTATAATTGTTTTTTATTTAATCGTGAGGCCTATCTCTAATGTTTACCCTCACAGTGAGCCCAGAACAAGCATTAGCCTATCAGCTCCTCTTCTGACGAGCAAAACTTCGGTCGATTAAAGAGGAGAGTGGATAATTTAGCCCACAGACATAATAAGGGAGTGGTGAGGCTGAGTGACACTGTGGATAGGGGATTGGTGTCTTTGTCACAGACACTTTAGTAGGAGTGGGTAGACTCTAGGCTTGATATTTCTCTCGCAATGGCTAGCCAACGTAGACTTAAAATTCACAGTCTCAGAGCGTCAGTAATTAGTGGGTTAGTTAATACTGCAACTGTGAGTTGTACAGTTAGAAAGAGACAAGGTGATGAAGCCTAATTCTCAACAGAGGGATTGTTGGTCTTAAATAAGAGACTAACTCCAAGTTAAAAAGAATAGGTTTGAATGTTCTCAATTTATGCGGTAACCTCGGAGGAGATCCCTAACAAGCTGTTTATCTGGAGGTGTCTCACACACCGGCGCTACAGCCAGTTATTGTCTGTTTCCACCCTGATGACCATCTTCCAGTTGGGAAAAGAAGGCGTTGCAATATCCTGTCTGAGCAGTTGTACCCAAACAAGTCCGTAGGCTGTATAACCGAGTGATCTCGGCGTGGAAACAAACGACCTTCCCTTCTGCTGGGAAGGAATGGCAGATGTTTGGTTGACACCGATGGGAGAAGGGAAGAGAAAGAAAGGAAAGCTGATGGGTTTTAGCCCGCTCTCCTGTTACCGTATTGAACTAGAGATGGATCATTGCTCTAATGCTCCAACTGGCGTGTTTTTCTTCTCGTTTGTTCAGCTTGATGTCATTGTTTCCAATAATATGAACCCTGAATGGGTGATGGGAGAGCTGAAACTGAGAATTACACCAGTGCCACTGCAAGTAAGCGAGAAGGCAAATGGTTTTGGCCCTGGAAACCATGGCTTGTCACTACTCCCGTGTTTCGACCCCACATGACTCTTAAATATACATTTGATGGGAACTCTACTCTTTATTTCTGTAATGGCCAAAAATATCTATGCCACATGTGGGTATTGTAATCGGCTCCATGTGTTGAAATCCAAACTGTAGAAATTTGTAGAAGCCCACAGACCTTTTTTTTTTTTTCTTTCTTTTTTTTTTTTTAAAGAAAAGCACGTCTTAGTATTGTGATATTAATAATAGATATTTACACTGCCTATTGTTTGTTTCCGAAAGATATTCCTGGTGCATGCACTGTAATAGAATCTCCTCATGGACCGGTCGGTACCCGGCTCCTCACAGTCTCTCCTGGATCTCTCTCCACAATTTACGGCCAAGCTTCAGGTTCATAAGGCCCGCTGACACCAGGCAATGATTCACAGGGCCCACAGGGCTCTGGCCTTCCACAGCTTTTCTTTACCTACCTGTGTTTCTTTCCTTTGTGGGACCTTTGCTGCCCCTCCATCTCTCATCACTCTCTGTTCTCCTTTGCCTCTTTTCAACAGTCCTGTATTTTATAGCCTCTGTCCCATTTCTTCCATCTGTCTGCGTCTCATCTGTATCCTCTCGTGCTGAGTTATGGGAGATATCTTAGTTCCTTAGTGTTTGAGAGGGTGGAGAATAGGTCTATATCATACATGCAGATGTAGATCCTTAAACTGCAGAAATACTTTAAGAAGAATTGACCTAGTGACTGTTGAAGTCCCAGCGTTCCCTAAGCCTGATTGAGGGTTCTTAGGAGTGACACACAAGTTTTGATAAAGCAGAGAGACTAGCTTAGTATTTATTTCTGTGTTTCAAAAGTATGTGTAGAAATGCAGTTGTGCACGCTGCCTGAAAGCTACAAGCATGTGCAATTGTACAGACCTGGAAAGTGACGCCCCTAAACAGAAGTAATATACCCGACAGTCATGTTTTCAGTCTGTTGGGCAGGCAACAAACCAACAGGTCACTTCCTCTCTTCTTCGTCAGTGTTTAACTTTGCATGGTGTCAGTCGAACAGTATAATCATCAGGTTTTGTTTCACACGTAAAATATGCTGATAGCAAATATTGATTCTGGAGTCACTATGGCGAGTTACAAATCACCCAAAAAAAAAAAAAAGGCAACTGCAAATGTTTCTCCATTGCTACCAGGCATACCAAGTTACAGTGTAGTAGTACTGTTGCTATGGCAGTTGTATGTATTACAAAATAAAATGTTGTGTTATAAAATGTAAGTATGAAGAGAGGGTTGTGCCTTTTCTGTTGGATGCCGTCAGGCTATGCCACCCTAAAGACCCAGCCCTCACTCCAGCTCTCTTTGGTAGTTATCCCAGTATGCAAGGAGCGTAGCTTTTGTATTCTTAAGTTTTATATCTTTATTTTTATAGCAGTATCTCTCCATAGATTCAAACAAAATTTAAAGTGTGGCTTGTCTTAGTACTGTTTTTCTTAAAATGAGACATTGAGTCTTAATGAATTAATATTTTCTGCATTCAAAAAATAAAAATTACTGGAATGTTTTTCTTCTAGTTACTTACTTAAATTACTTGGAATATTGCGTGAGACATCTTTGTAGGTGCTGCGTTTCTTACTTGTATTAAATGTCCAAATCGACAATATAAAAAGTAAGGGGGATAGTTTAATGTTTTCAGAGAGAGGCAAGGAAAATGGATTTAACTTATAAAGCAGGGGAATGGCAAGGCTCCTTGTTGATCTTGACAGTTGGCGTGTAACCTTGGCGTCCGCCTGTCTTTCTGTCTTATAGGGTTCCTTTTCCCCCTGATCACTGTACTGTAGCAGTGTTTTCCTATAAATAGATTAAGCTCTTTGTAGTTTGGCTGCTCAAGTCTAGCTCATGACCCAAGTGCAGTGGAGGTTGCAGTCATTTCCTATTCGAGAAACAAATCTGGCTGAGGTCAGCAAGGAAGATGACCCCTTTTCAGAGGTTTAGAGATGAACCCAAAGCCCTTAGTTACTCCCCTCTCTGTCTTAACTGGATCAGAATGGACTGAAATGTAAAAATGACTGTACAGACAGATGACCTCCATTTCATTTTAACGTGAAACCATTGCATACTGAAGATTTTCCCATTTTACTTGCCAAAAAGAGAAATTCAATCATTATTGTTAGTGTGTTAAAATTAGTTAAATGATGTGCTGTCATCAAGTTTCTTTTCATATTTCTAACATGACGTTACCAAAGATTAGTATATTTTTATTTCCAAATTAAATATTGCAGAAAATAGTCCGGCACATAGCAAGTGAAATGGCTTGCATCAGCAGTAGTCTCATTTTCCACCGAGAAAGATCAACATTAATTTCACTTTATTAGTGTTGATATTTCTGAGATTGTGGCCTGGAACAATGACATCAGTCCATGTCAATGTCTTGTACTTGTGAGTGACAGACAGTGGCTAGCTCATTAAAATTGCTTCTTTTGAAACGGCCTGGAAGAGCTTGTGGCTGTCTCCGTCAGATTTTTAGGGGCTGCTTCTGAACTGACTGGTGAGGTACTGCAGCTAAGACATTTGTCCGGTACAGCTGGTGCGATTGAAAGCTATGTGATGTAGACAGACATACAGAAAGGGCAGATCCGTTTCCAGGTGTGTCTCTGTGCTTACAACCTCATTAAGATCAGCCATTATATACTTAGGCTAGACCAATTCGAATGAATGAATGAATGAGGAGTTCATCTATTTCCCACCACCTCTCAACATGTTCAACAGGAGTTTCCAGCTAAACTAAATCTACTCCACAGAGTTCACCACACATAAACCATTCAAATGAGTCAAGTCACTGCCATTTGTTCCGTATATTTGTCTCCACCTCCAGACCTAATTTTGAATAGACCTCAGACCTGTGACAGCTCTAGCAGATGTGTTCTCACATTAACTATCCCAACCAGCGCCTCTCCCATGTCCTGTCCCTTTTTCCCCCCTCTCTTTGATAATAATTCTTTGGGCTACTTGGTATTGCAAGGCGACTCATATCTTTACCGAGAACACAGTAATAACCACAGCATGTACAGTATATCCGTTACTGGAGAGAAACAGACTCTCATTTGAATTGAGACCGTCTGGAACAAAGTTTGGATAAATACAAGAGATATATTCTTTTAGGCACCGGAACAGCTCAGACCTCATGTGCACTCTTGTTTGGTCTGAAACTTGGAGATAAGATAGTGGAAGTGGATGTCTGTTTTTGCATGATACAGTAGCAGCTCGGTCCAGGTTGACTCTTGTGTTAGGTAGCAAACTTTGCCTTTCACTCACTCATTTACCTTTCACTATTATCCAGAGTAGCAGGGAGTGAACTTGTACCATAAGTCGACAAAATATTATGTACTGTAATATAGTACTACTATGTAACTACTCTCCTCTTTGGAATCCTTTCATATAAATCCTGAACTCTTTATTCACAGCAAATGCACTCACGTATTATAAAGAAAGACAAGTTAGATGTTGAGTCCAGAAAATCCCAAATATTTATAGATGTTTGGATTTATTATCACTTGGGAATGTAATGCAGTAACAGTCCTTCAACCATAGGTTACATCTGTTATTGCAAAATGGATTAATATCTGTATGCAAGCTATCCTGATACTTTTATCTATTGAATATGGAAGAAGTGATTGTCAGAGGACGATACGTGGCTACATATTGCAAAGTAGTGTCAGCTTAAAGTATCTATGAAGACTTTCTCATTGTTTTACCATAGCAAAAGCTGTTACTTCAATAAGCCAATTTTTTCTGGCTACTTTTGAAATTGTGATTGAGTACTTTTTCATGTGTTGTTTCCATTATTTTGCACTTCCCATCTAGGGATTTAACGTGTAATTCATGAACCCCTGAAACAGAACACATGGCTGTTGCAGTGACCTTTTGGTAATGGGAGTGTTTTTAAAGCAGTTTGTCACCCAGCCTGATTGTTCATAAAGTATATTACTTTCCAAGTGTCCACTCTGTTAGTAAGCCAGCCGCTAAACTTTAAAGGGACAAAATAGGCTTTGCTCCTATGATGGACTTCTGGCTAATAATTAGATCACTGATTTGATTTTGCTACAGCAGAGCATGGATAGGGCCCAAGTTGGACAGCACTAATGACTTCCAAATAAACAGTAGTGCAAGAGGAGAGAGGCGATTACTGCTGCAGCACAGTGACATCAGCAGCTGCCCCAGAGAACGCAGCCCCCCGCTCGCTTCTGCTTTTAGGAACAGCTCGGCGAGCAAATAAACCATACTAATGATGGCACTCGGCAGAAAGTCAGTGTGGTTAGAGTTGTAGATTGATTTACTGTTTGTTTGATTCGCTCCGTTTGGAAGTGAGACTGGTAGTAGTGAGTAGTGTTTTCCAGACGGCATGGAAATGCAGAGAGTCATAATGTGATGTTCAAAAGAGTGTTGTCATCAGAGGAATGTCAAGTTTGCAATGAGCCGCGAAAGAGGGCATCATTTTGTATGACCAACAGATTGGCTGACTGGTGTTTGACTGTGAATTATTGTGAACTATGAATGATGAGGGAAAACCCACCCGCACTAGAATATTCGTTGGTCTCATTTTTCATAAGAAAATGCCAACTCTAGGCTGCTCTTGAAATGCCTCTGAGAATAACTGATGTAGGTTATTTTTTTACAGCTTAGATCTCAATGCCAAACCTCTTTAGTGTATGTGCATTATTATGACATTTTCATTGTTTTGTTTTTTTTATTCTAGCTCTGTTTTTTAAAATGTATTAAGTCATCAATTACTCTAAATACGCCATAAATTAGGGACAAATGCCCATTAACCTTAATCAAAGCTCTACATGGCGTATTACAGTTGCTTATTTTTTATAACCAAGAGTTCAAAAATCAAAAAGTATCCAAATATGTGGGATGAAAAGGACATTATATTATATGAGATTAGTATTGATGTGGCTCACAAAGGTACATATAGAATAAAAACATACATGTAGCAAAGATAAACACATGGCGAAAGAGAAATATGAATAGAACATTTACTTGATACTGTCCCTTTTTTAATTTTGAATGTCTCCTTTTTCATCTATCACACCAAGGACTGTGTCCAAGCTGAGTGAATTTTCCGACTCAAGGCCCTTCATCCTATTTGGTAGAATCCCGATGTGTAGGGCATACTGTATTTATAATTTCCTTTTTAATTCCCAGGGCCCATATTTCGCCACTTTATGGGACCTCTTCACGGATATCAATATTATAAAACCATTAGTTTGGTTCCCATTGATTTTCTCAGCAGGGAAATGAGAAGAGTAGATTAAGTTTCCAATTTGACTCCTACAGAAATTGTATTTTAAATACTTCTGGGCTGTTCCCTTGTGGAGCTTGTGGATGTCAGGCAATAATAAAAATGTAGATGTAATCAACCCTTCTCCAGATTTCCTACAGTCACCACAGACTTACTAAAAGCCATCTCGTGAAGTAAACAGTTTTACATTTATACTCGTTGAAGATTAAAGCCGTTTTTAGAAGTTTTAAATAATGATTTCCAAAAGACACTGATGGCAGTGGACGTGTGATGGAATGACAAAAGATGGCCAAATGAAGATGCACTGCAAGTCACCAGGCCAAACTCCTGTGCTACGCATCCTAACCAGGGTACAATCAATCATGAGTCCTTGTGTCCTTATTTCCCTATCTATCCATCCCGGCATCCATCTCTGTCTAAGGCCTGTTGGTGTGTCACTGATAGAGTTGTCGAGAAGAGGGGGCTAACAATGACATGAGGGACTTGGGTCACATAAACCTTCGCCAAGTGATGAATAATCCAGTTTAGGCGCAGCAAGGAAATTAACATTTTTGGACGCTAAAGAAAAACATCTGAAGACATTTCATCAATCACGCCTCCTTTTGTTTTCCTCAGTGGATTGATGTCCCCTTTTATCCCTCTGAAAGCGTGGTTTTAGACTTTGCTTTTCTTCACTGTCTTGAAATGCAACCTGTTGTTCCTTTCTTAATAGTATTTTTATGCCACTGGTTGGATTTATGCGAGTTTCAGATTGATGTCAGAAAAGTGTGCAGAACTGATTCTTCACTGGCTTTCATTGTGTAGAATTTTTTCATGGTCATGTAATGGCGCCATAATCTGTGACTGATCTGAATTTTTGGGAGTCTGTGGTGGACTGAATGAAAAATACATACACAAAAAAAGTTGTCTGAATGTTTCCGTATGTGGTTTTTCTTACTGAGTGGCTCAGTGCCAGTAGCTTATTTTCCACCACACACTCAATTCTTATTTAAAAGAAATGTGTTTTCAGTGACAAATGGAGAGAAAGTAGTCATACCTGGCATTGATTATTAAGGTAACCCCGTATGTTATAAGCATTAGGACTCATTGTCAAAGAGTCGTTGCTTATATAAAGCATTTCAAAGCCAAAGGAGTTGCACGATATTACTGATATTGTTTCCTATATCCTAGGGAAAGCTTGTATCCCATGTTTGCCCAGGAAACATAAGCAACTTACAAGACCCACATCTCAATCAAGAGAATGACCATAGGTTATTAAAGATAAATGTAGGAGTTTAATCAATGGATTAATATTTTCATGCTGTACTAACTAATACAATTAGTTGCTGTACTACTGTGAAAGTCTTTTTCGGTTAAAGATTTGTCTCTCAACAAACAAGAGAATAAGAAGAATAACAATTATTTCCTTATTCTTATGTCATTTATTTAAAAAAAAAAAATGCTAACATCTAGGTGGCTTTGGCCCTAAGAGGTTCCCTTCGTGCTTTCTGCTCTACAAACTGCAAGCTTTTGTTGCCGGATCATGGCTTTGATTAATCTCGATCCATCTGGTACAAATGTGTGCTGGTGACAGTTGTTAGCAGGAAAGGCCCCACATTAAAAAGCCAGTGGCAGAAATTCTCAGACTACAGGAAGAGAAGACCGATGTGTGGCAGTAGTAGAGGAGAGTAATGGTGGGGATACTGGCACGACTTTCAGGCCTGATGTAGAGTTGCAGTAGTCGCAGCTACTGTTGTTATATGTGTGTGAGTGTGGAGGGTTCAAATCTCACTCATCAGTGTTTCAATAAAACAAATATTTAATGTCACCAGGGTTAGTTATTCTGTACTACTGTCAACTATGGATTCGATAAAGACTGAAATCTCAACAGTAATTTTCAGTGCAAGTGACTTTGCAACAGGTGAAGGAATGATAAAGATCAACAGCTTCTGTACCAGTTTTGTGCCCAAACGACTTCTGTGTCATACTGTTGATGCAGAGCTTCCTCGCAGTGAAATCAAAGCAAAAGTAAAGATTCTTCCAGCTCTCTATCAAAACAGGAAATATAATCTCGTATTCTGTGCGCATCTCTTCTGTATTATTTATTGGCGCCAATAATATCAACAGCTTGATATTATCAATAGCAGCTTGACAAGCAGTTGATGGCACCTTGTGATCTGAGTTTAAATATTGTGTTATTTGTGTAAATCATGGTTATTTGTTGCTCAATAGATGACAGATTAAAGCCAGCTATGTTGCAAATGTGCAAAGGTGCGTATAGAGCACATTGGAATGTGGACAGTGTCATTGCATTTGAGCAATAATGCACCAGAGTTGATCACAATTTCACAGACCACAGTGACTGGTTTCTGGTTGTTTCTCGGGACTGTTGTGTAAGGGATATTATAACACACTAAGACCTGTCCTGCCCACAGCTCTATGGATCAAATGATCCTGACTCTACATGTTTGTGGGAGCTGATGTTTCTTGGGGTGTTTTTAGCTTGAAATGGCTAAGGAGAAGTCTCTCTTTTGAGTCTATTCAACTCAAGTATTGCCTGTTCAGCTCAACATTGGTGTGACACACCTCTCTTACAAAATAATTTATAATCCAGTTTATTTAGCTGACATATTTATTTCGGCCAATAAATTGGGCAAATGCTAGCAGTAGACCGGTTTGTTGTGTGCAATTTTAAAGTTGCAGGATAGCTTTGAGTTTGATTTCGAAGGAGGTGTGAGGCGGCCGTGGAACTGCTCAAAGAAATCCATCCGATCGTTCCTTCGCTAAAGAAGCTTTCTTTAATCCCATTGAAAATAAAATTTGACGCACAATTGTAGAGAATAAATGAGTTTTGAATCTAGAAACAAAGATGACAAGAGAACCTGCTCCACCAATGACAGGTGTTAGGAGAAGGTTCTGTTGCCTGATGAATTTGACGTAGTTTAAACCCTGAAATTCTCTTATGGTCTTACCTTTACTCTCTTTCTCACACGCGCGCACACACAAACGCACACATGCATATATTCACACACCACAGTCATTCTGTATATAATGGAGACAGGCACCTAGAGGAGCCCAGTATACAGAATGATGCAGGAGTGAGGTGCGGTCAGTCCTGCTCAGCTCATCTGCAGACCCGGATCACATCCAGATGTCCACCAGCAGGCCTGCGTAGAGACTGGGCGAGGTTGTTTCCCTTCCACTCCCTACTCCATCCATCCTCCACAACACGCACAGCCACCATGCTGGCAGTTGCGAGCTTTTTCACAAACTATCAATTGTGCATTATCCTAGAAACGCATACACTAAGAAGGTAAGGGGGGGAAAAATATCTAGGGAGGTATGATTTCACCAGTTCTTTCCCACCACCATATTTAAAGCAGAGGATGACACAACACACACACTTGGAAACAACCACTTATTCAGCTGTGTGTGTTCTTTGAAGGGTTTGGTCTTAATAACTTGTTTTTGAGTAATCCGTCTGTTTAATACTAGTCTTGGTGGACACTAGAGGGGATTTAGCTGGCATTATGGGTTTTACTGTGATGCTAATAATGTGACCACATTCTGCAATCTGTATAATCTATTGTTATCTATTACATGAATCTATTGACCATCTACACATCATCTATTGGACTGCTTGATAATGCATTATTTCAGTCATTATAAAGAGCTTAGTTCTGACTTACTTACTGTGTGGCATTTTCATATTTCAATTTTTTGGGTTAATTAATGGAGGTTGCCTGCTCTTTTTGCCACGGTGAACGTATGACATGCCACTGTGGTGAGACACTTGTACTCAATCACTTAACCATTCACTCACTCAAGAATGCCGGGTAGGGGTGCAGCCTTGTCTTACTGTCTGCCTCACTTTACTGAACCAATTGGAGGGGACTTTCCTTGCCAATACGGGGTTTCACTTGACTTTTTATTTGGCTACAATCAACCAAAATTTTTGTAGCAGGCACAGATGTTGAATATCACTTTATTCAGCTACTCCTACTTTCTTACATTATCGCTATTTATACCACACTCTTGCGTCGGGCTAAGTAGCACATTTTTTGCAATATATACATCATTTTGGTATTGGAAATGCAAAACAATTATTGTTAATATCGCAGTGATATTAATGCTTTATATTGACATTTATTAGGTCATTTATTTGCTGTAAAGCATAGATGACAGGATGCATGTACAGTTAGGGACGGCAGACAACCAAGACATTTATGATCAGCACGGGCATTACAGTAAACTTCATCATGTGCTTCATGTTCTGGTCATTTGTAACTGCACTTCATTTTAACTTAAAGTATCTTATTAGCTTAACGATGTGAAATGAAAGCACGTAGTGCCTTATGAATCGTATGTCATTTAACAATGTTTAAATCAGTGTTTTGATAAAAAAAAAAAATCCTTTTATAAAGCCAGTTAAATGAACATAAATATCAATATATTCTTAATCATCAAAAGGTTTATCATCAAAAAATCCTGAGATATTACGTAGTTTTACATATTCACACCTAGAAGCAGCCTAGTGTAAACACTGAATCGCCTGCAAAACACCATCAAGGTAGTGTGCACCTCAAAGTTCCATACAGATGTAGTCAGTGGAAGCACGTGTTTACGTAACTTGTTTGGTTGTATTACCGCTGCACTGTTACTGCTGTCCTCCCAGGAATCATGTGTATTATTACTGTAAAAGAAATACAGGGAGAAGAACTTTACCATTGGCCATCACTGTGAAACACTGAATGTGGGGAAATAATTCAATCATATGAAGCATCAGCCATTGTACGGTGATTACACTGTCCAATAGTCAGCATTACCTCACTGGATTACCTGCTCAAAATGAGGATGTTATGATTTGACTGCACTTGTTTTGCACAGCCAAGCCACTGCTATGACTTTTTTGGGGGGAGAATTACCTAGGTCGTGTGGTATGCGTACAATTTAACGGCAAACTGATGTTGATACTGTGCTGTAATTTTTCCCTGGAGAGCTTTTGTGGGCAGATTGTCCAGGGGAAGCATATTAGCCGTATGTGTTGGTGGTTTTGGGGGTTGGGAACCTCTGCAGTTTCAGCTGCCAGTTCCTTTGGCTGTGGGCAAAGGATTCCCTGCCATTCTATGGTACCTTAGACCGACTCAGGCTTGGCTCGGCAGGTTCCTTCCATGTGACAGCGGGAACAAATCTCCTCCTCTGTTTATTTAATTGCTAACCGCTCCGGTTTGGAGGCCACGTTCAAAGGGCCGACGAGCAGAGAGCTGCCTCGCGTTCCCCTCGGCCTCGGGGTAGCATAGGTCATCCCACATAATGAGTGGAAGGACTTACTTTACCAAGTCTGCCTCAACCAAACGCCAGCACGTGGTTCCCATTTAAGCACAGGGGGAAGATTGCACCTTCATCTGCTGGGCAATTTTTATGTGTTTATGCGTGTGTGCAAGTGCACATATATACATCTGTTCTTTAGCAGCGTGTGTGTGTGTGTGTGTGTGTGTGTGTGTGTGTGTCTGTGTGCACACAGATGAGTGCGTATGTTTGAGAGTGCAAGTGCCTTGTCTGAGTGTGAGATCATTGTGTTTGTACTGAAAGTCTTCACCACATGTCCAGCACATGTTGTCAGGTTGTGACTGGCACACGGGCCATATTTATATCTGCATGAGGAGCTCACAGGCCCCTGGCCAGCATGGGTTCGAGTGCAGGACCTCACACGCACGCAGACACACACACTCACGGAGTGCGGTAGAGAGCAGGGTGGGCTAATCTTACAGATGCACTGTGCAAAGACAGTGACGCAAGGGAGTGTGAGATTTGTTGCAGTGGGTGAGGGGGCGGGATCGAAGGAGGGCGAGGGAGAAAAACAAGGGTTGAGAGATTTGGAAGGAGAGTATAAGAAATGATGAGAGCGAAGAAGAAGGTGAGATAAGACCCAGAGAGAGATTATTCTCTCAATGAAGAACTTGGGCAAATAAACTCAGGAGGAAGTCAGTTAAAACTTTTATAAACGCGGTCACAAAGAAGGGAATCGACAAAGGAAGAAGGAAATAAGACTTTTTTTTTTTTTTAATTTAAAAAACATTTTTAAGAACATGATTTTTAAAGGGGGGGAATGATAATAAAATATATTCGTAGGGACCTTTTCAAAACCCAGGTAACAAAGTGCATCACCGTTCGTTCACAGAAGGCAGCAGATTAAAATGGTCATGTTCGAGGGGACCCTGTAGATAGTGTGAGGAGAGAGACTTACCTATACACGTGCATTTGTGTGTGTTTATTTGTCTCAAAAGGTCTACGGACTATTTTTGTTTTTTGGGCTTAGCACACGCTAAGCTTACATTACAGTTTTCAGGAACATTTGTTGTTGATGACATCTTTGTGAAAACAGTTCACTCAACCTTTATATATTTAATTGTTTTACTGCCATTTTGTACTAAAATACATGCACAAGGTAACTGTAGACATAACATATCCAGTATTGTTATTGCATTCAAGGGGTATTTGACAGGAGGAGACTTAAGCAATAGCTATCCCCAAACCTTCAAAGTCATACATATCTGTCCCATCAGAAACTGTTACAAGTCTTTAATCATGTTGCAAAAAATGCGTCACTGATATGTCACCTTTCTATAACCAATCCTTTCAAGTGGGAAATGCTTTACGCCCCATCCATTTAATCTGTTATCTGATGACCCTGCATGTGTGCAATCAGACACAATCTACAGGCCAAACTAAGGGTGAGAATCCCCCCTAGACAAAAGATGAAACACAGTTTCAAAACCTAGGTTTGGCTCACAATTTAGATAAAACGCCCTTTATTGGCCTCCTATTTTTGTGTAAAATGTTTAGCACTGCACAGACCTGTGCTGCTTGAACAAACGCGTGCCCCTAAAAGAGGCTTTTGATCTGTTATCTAATAATTCTCATCTGTTTTACTCTTGGCTTACTCTCAGACTCCTGGCACCAGTAGCAGTCTACGATCACGCTACACATTTTTAGCAGTAATTCAGAAAAATACAGTAAGGATGTTCTGCAAGAGATCTATTTTTATTTAAAATGATACTACATGTTGTTGCTGTTGCTGTAGTTAAGCATTTGAGTCTTCCACTTTCATGAACTTTTAAATGTAATCACAATGTGAAGACTCATGAGTTAAAATCAAATCATTCTGTCTCTGCTCCCTCATGCAGCCCACACATGAACCCACTAGTGGGCAGTAGAGGCAGCGTTGGCACACCAGTTATGGTCCTCAGTGAAGCTCTTGGTGTTTACACCTACCAACTGGAATGATTCATGGCCGTGGGATAGATGTGTTATGGTGGTGAAATGATCCAAGTTTATTGCGGATGAAGAGGGAGTCACAGGATCTCACACAGGATTTGTTAATTTGTTTAATTCCTCCGAGGAGGTTTCTTCTTCTCCTCTAGTAATCAGCGCCTCCTCCTTTTCGCTCATCAGCTGGTGGAGCAGGGTAATTACACGACAGCTGTAGGTGCAGCTGTTTGAATGGCTGCCGCTTGTAGTCATATTTACAGTATGATGATGAGACTTGTACTGTAGTGTTGGAGTGTGTCATTCATTCATGGGTCTCGTGTGTCTGTGTGTGAGAAAGTGCAGCTACTAGGTCCACACACAGATCTACACACTAATATGTGTGCAACTGTGAGTATGCATGTGGTTTTACTGTCTAACTGTCTGTGCATCCAGCCATGTTTTCAGTGCATGTAGCCCACAATGGAGCATGTGGTCTTGTTGCGTCATATTCTCGCTGTTTGCTTAGTGCCCTGCACCACTCCTAGCTGTCCACAAGCTATGTGGGAGGCTGTTTCCTCTCAGGATGGGAAGTTGTTTCAGCCGCACTGTTGGCCAAACATTTGTTCTGGCCTCCATGAGTGGAGCGCAATTACCCTAAATCCACCACATACTCACTAAGATTTTCAGCAATTATGTGCATCTCATGTGCCACCCTTGTATGCCAAGTTTGCCCACCTCGGTCTTGTGTTATTGCCGTCAGTTTATTCAAGCAATATTCACGGAGAAAACATAATTGGCACTAGGCGCAGAAAATTGAGCACAACTCATGGAGATCATTGATACTATGGTCAAGTAAAAGGTTAAGTAAATGCTGTGGTATGCGCGTATGTAATGTAAAGCCCTTAGCAGTTGGTTTTTTGTTTACGTTTTGTTTGTGTTGGGGTTCTATCCTCATGTGGCCAAAATCCTAATTGTGCAAAAAAGGGAAGTAGCCATGTCCTGAGGCACAGTGAGGTGTGTCCCTCTCCTGCACCTGTTGCATTTTGGGTACCGGGTGTGAAAAATAGACGAGAAATGTCCCGCCACTCCCTCTTTGCATGGTGCACCTGTCTTTGCACCCTGCTTCCCTCGTCACCAAATGACGCTCTATCTCCCACTTCCCGCCACTCGCCATTTATCTGTCACACCCTTGAAATAAAAAGAAAATTGCTACCGATAGCCTTCTTTGCCGCAAAAGGAAAAGGCATTTGAAAGTTGCTCACTCAAACTTATATCACATGTGTCTGTCAGCTGCAAATGTTCCAATCTTTTGAGGCTTCTGAAACAACAATTCAATACCTCCATAAAACTATATTGCCATTACTGAGTGTAATTGAAAGACACCATAACACTTCATTTTATTTGATGTATGCTTCAGGAGGTTCATTTGACCTGCTTGGTTTTATCTTTCTATAAACTGCTTGTTATTGTTTTCGAGCTACTGATAGACTTCTCTATCGGAAGTGCCTCTTATTAGGACTTTGAACTTAAGATCCATATTGAAAGAGTTCTCAAAATGGCGCTCATGCACAGTGCATGATCCAAAGTAAAGTCCACTGACAGCCACAAACCCAGATTTGATCCCACCTTATCTGAGAATTTTCCAGGCTCAACGTCAACTCTGATGTTTCATGTTCCGCATCCCCAGTGATCTTCAGCAGACAAATACCAGCTGGCCCTGAACTCACTTTTCCACAATAAATCTCTATCAGGGGTGATATAGCTCTGTATTTCTTACTGCTCCCATTCTCACTCTAAGCAGCGCTGTGGGTTAATACTATGGAGAGGACTCCTCTTAGGTCTGGGACATAACCGTTTGTTGGAAGTTTGTCACATCCGGGAAGTGTGTGTGCGCGCCTTCCTCTATTAGCATGCCTTTTAGGGTGTGCCTGTCTGTGTCATGCTCATAGACCACTGTGTGTACACATTCAATTCAATTCAATTTTATTTACATAGCCCAATATCACAATTTGCCTCAAAGCGCTTTACAGTCGGCACAACATACGACACCCTCTGTCCTTAGACCCTCGAATCGAATAAGGATCCAAGGTCCACGTGTGTTTGTGTCAGCGTCTGTGCATGTGAACATATGTGTCTCCATGCGTGTGAGTGCATTGTGAGTGAAACAGGGTCTGGCATGAAGATCAAAGTCCCTCCATAACTCCTCAGTCAGTCAGACAGTCGGCCAGGCAGCGTATTGCCAGGAAGCTCTACTCACCATGGGGGATGTTGAGTTATTAAATTCAGATCATTTCAATTAGAACACAGTTGTTCAGTTAGTGGGAAAGTCAGTCTCTCCCTCTCTCTCTGTCGTTTTCTTACTTTGTTTGCAGCTCGGTCATAATCGAGAAATCAATATTTAATGTTACTGAAAAACAGCCGTAAGTGCTTTAGTAAAAACGTCAGTTAAAGTTCAAGATCATAGCAATGTTCAAGTAATAGTCACCATCAGAAATCCTCTGTATTATTTTGGTTTAAGGCCATGCCACAAAGTGTCATTGACAACTTAAGTTATCTTGTAGTTAATGAAATGCATGCAACCCCCAAATAACCCACAACTGTTATTGTGTTAATGTATAGTCATTAAGTTTACTAAATATTAAGTAGTTCATTTGCATCTAAAATAGCTGTGGAAATCTACTGGTTAGTTGTATGGAATCCCAGTTGAAGGTCAAATATATTGTAATTACTACTAGAATTGCATTTTCCAAAAGAAAATTACTCTGTGATTAATCAGAATCAGCTTTATTGGCCAGGTATGTGTCCACACACAAGGAATTTGACTCTGGTTTTTCCGTTCTCCGCTCTATGTACGTACACAGCAGTAGACGTAGGTAAATTAGTAAACAGTCCGACATGAGGTAGTTGAATATGACATAATATACAGTATGTACAGCGTGCATACATTTCGATAAACCATGAGATAAATGTACAGGTACAGTGGATGTTTGTGTCACAGGGATTGTTTCTGTCACTGTGTGACTGGTGTTAACTGTTAAGCCTGTGGGTAGAAACTGTTCTTGTGTCTTGTGTTTTTGAGTACAGTGCTCTGTAGCACCTACAGGGTGTGAAGGATCTGCAGTGATGTTAAGTGGCCTGTTGTAAATTGAATTGTCTTTGCCTATCACACAAATGGATTAAACATAGTGTTGTCATATAATCGGCACCACTGTAACTAGATGGTACGGTAGATAAACCGGTAACTGTGGCAGAATCCAGGTGGCACTTGACTGTTCTCATGTCCTACAACATGAAACTCATCCAATCAAACCTATTCCTTTTCATTTTTTGTATTAGTTCCTAACTTCTCAATATGTCACCCCCTCCTGGGTGTCCTTGCTAATGAAGTGTGATGGTAGTGATGAAGTGTAACAGCGGCTGGTTTGGAGGTGCCGTGCCAGTGACAGGGTGGTCCCTGCCTCACGCTGCTGCTGCTGCTGCTGGCACCCTCATGCTCATCATGCACACATTGTTCGGTGGCACCTGGCCATAAGAGGGGTGATGGTGGAAAGCCTGGTAATGATCAGACTTCTCCTCATTGCTGTTGGTCTTTGCACTGTGCTTATGTTTGAATCCTTGTTTTCATTCATCCTAAAATGACAGAGCCGATCACTTGTGGATTAATTATATGTAATACACCCTTAACTTCAGTTCACGTTTATTGTATTCACTGTTCAGTGATGCCTGGTCATATAGGATAAGCGATGCTGGTGAATCTGGCAGCCCCACACAGAAATACATTCATTCATTATGAAAAGCAGATAAAGTTCTCCTCATTGCTCTTACTCCTCCTCTTTTTCAAGGCATTGGTTTTATTTATCTGTGGATGAGATTTTGATCTTTATTAAGTGTGCACATTATATTCATGGTTTCCAGCTGTCTTGAACAGAATTGCTAAAACCTATTATGGTCACCACATGTCCAGTAGTCTTGACGACATCTCTTATTCTGCTGACGAAGTTTTGTTGTTTTTTTTCAGCCGGTATCATAAGATGACAGCATGACTCACTTGTTTTTTGTTTATGTGCAAAGTGCTGAGCATTTCCAGGCCTTGCAGACTCAAACTACCCAGGTTGTTTAAAAAAGCTTGAGTGGTATTCTAGTCATGCAATGCTTCTGAAAAGACCCAGATTTCCTGTGTTGCTGTGCGTTGACGCATCATAGGATCAGCAACTATAGAAGGAATATAGAAATAATTATCTAGAGAATGAATGAAGAAAGATTGTCAATATTTCCCAGTGATCCCATTGTTGCTATGCAACATAGCTAGGTAGTGATAGAATATGTACAAGCATCGTGTCATGCTGAAAGAACAGGGGTAACGTTATCATCAAAACATGCCTTATAAATATGCTAAATTTGGTAAGTTGCTTAAGATTTGTGATATTGGGCTTGAAATTGACAAGATTGCAATAGCATGACATTGAAACTTGTAGCAAATGACGCTGCTGAGCTTCTGCCATTTTTGAATCCCAGTCTTGTCCCACCTTGTCTTGCAATAACATGCATCTGCATGCATGCATTTATGTGTGTATGGGAGAAACCCAATGTTCTCCTCCCACAGAACTTTGGTGGACTCCATTCCCATAATTCACATGGGCCATATCTCTGGAGTCTAGCAAGCACAAACCCAATGGTCTGTACGTGCTAAAACTGAGCTAGTGTGGAGGTTTTCCTCAATTTATGTGCTTTTCTTTGAAGAGTGTTCTTTCAAATTGAGGTTCAACTTTGGGAAATTCATTCATCAGCTGGTCATTCTTTTTGGTGTCTGTCATGTGCGATGATGGATCTCAGGGTAAACGTAGCAGGGTTAGAGAGGTGAAACTGTCCGTGGACACACAGCCGGTTTCAGTTTCAAATTGGCACACAAGTGGTTAGGATTAAGGCCGGAAATGTGGAGGCCACATATGTAATGGTAGTCAAAGTTGGTGGGTCACTGCTGTTCCAGCTTTTTGGTAGATTCATACCCCTTAAAGTCCTCTTTAGATTTAGTTGATTGTTTTTGGTAATTTCATTGTCAGTTTTGGTGATGGAAACCAAGTAGAAGTCCTCACATCAGGATTGTATGATACACAGTTTTGTCTTCACATTGTGTGACAAGACTTCACTCTACAACGAAGTGGCTCTCTTTTCAAGTTCATCATGTTGTGTATCTGCATTTATACCAGCTACTGAGAGTACTTCATTCAGATTCATCGTTGAGTGGGCAGACTCCGATGTAATAGCCCCAATACTGTTCGAAATGAATATTCAGAGGTGGAAGGCTACTTCTTTCAGCTGTCAGTAGGCTACGACTTCTCCTACTGGAGTAGTAAAGTTACATTTATTCCAAGGTCGACAACAACAGTGCCAACACAAAGTTTTCATTGAGTTTGCCCACAATATGAATAAACAATAGTATGTTTTGATCATTGGCAAGTGTGGCCATGGCATAAGCTCCATAAAGCAAGATATTTATCATCACCCAGCTTGCCACTACCCCAGATGGAGAAAATGTCTAATGATGCAATAAAAGGGTATCTTACCCCCAGCGTGTTGACGGGGGGAGCCTTTCAGGCCATTTGGAGGGACTCAGAGATTCATTGGGGCCAGGGGGGCCCGATAATGTCCAGCAGTGAGACTAATCTGTACACATGTGGCCGGCACTTCAGAAGGCCAGATGCTGGAAGGGTGAATTGTGTGTACGGTGATGCCCTCACAAACCCCACCAGCACATGTGCACACATTTGGTCAGAAAGAAACAAAAACAGGGTAGATGCTAAGAAGACATACTGTGTGGAGTTGAATTTATTTACAGCATGGGGTGTATATCATTATTCACATAAATCACTGATCAATTGATTGTGTCATTGGAGTCCATGTTTACATATGCAATAGCATAAGTCTGTTCTGATCTAAGGGCATTGCCTCTTTTGGGGTTTTGATACAGGCAGGCAAGAGACCGTGGAGAAACTTTTTAATAACACTTTTATTAAATGTACAATGTGTTCCTAAAATGATTTTTCCACAGTGATAATACACCTCAGGCTCATTTCCCATCTTGTTTGCTTAAGTAGGCAGTTCTGTGCATCATATTCCTATTGCATTTCAGAAAAATGTTACTTAATATTAATTGATTTCTAATGTATCGCATTAGGACTGGTTGGCCCCTGGGTGAAAAATATAGTGACTTTTCCTGAACTGTTGGTGTTGGACACCACAGCAGAAATCAAGTCATTAACTATCCATCACCGGTGTGAATATTTAAACAATAATAGAAAGCCCATTATTAATAAATAAACGGACATTTTTTTTGTCATGCTGGAGGAATGTTAGGAAAAGTAAGTGGCTGTGTTTATGTGTCCTCGCTCCTAACATGTCAGATTGGCCAAACATATTTTTAGGATTATCTCTATACAAAGGCTTATCTTCCATAGACATTTTTTGTCTTTATTTCAGTTAGTTTCTTTATTTTGGGCAGCCACTCAAGTGATTTGTTGGGTTTTACTCTCCGTTTAAAAACTGGTAAAACTCTGAGGCTTTGAGCGAAACTCCCCCTAATCCTCACTCTCCACAGACCCTCAGGGTGAGTTTGTTTACAATAAGCAGCCGAGAGCAGAAAAAAAAAGAAAGAAGTTGAAAGAAACTCTTCCAAGACTGTGCAACTTCTTGTAAATACCATAATTGCCCTGAGTTGTATCATCATGCTGAGTGCCTCTGTGTGTGCCAAGTGAAGTTCTAGTTACATCCAGAGATGTGTGTGTTTTGGTTGGCAACAAAGCACTACCCTCTATACACAGTCAGTCACACCAGGGCCAATTGGTAACAGTTGTGGTCAGACCCCCCTGCACTACAACAAGAGATACAAGAGGAGGATTGAGTGGGGGGAAAAAAACTCTCTTTACTTCCCTCTTTCTCCATATCCTCAGGAGAAATCATCTCCTGAATAAGCACAACAGAATTAGCCCCACTGAGTCAGATTGTGTTTAAATCGGTGAGAGAAAACAAGCATTTTCTCTGTGCGCTATGCCTGCTCTGGGAATGAGTCCTACAATAACACACAGAGTTAATACAGCACATCCTGGAGCCACACTGGGGTGTCACTGTTTATGGCAGTTCCTCCACCACATATACACACACACACACACAAACCAAAACCACCACTGCTATAGCCTTCTTGAAGATGAGTCAGCAATTCCAAGCCCTGGGACAGATATACATTAGATCTGGGATGTGGGAATTTAATCATTAAAATGGAGAATGTCATATTTGCTGCCTGACTTGAATCAGGCTTTATAATATCATGTGATGATTTGCTTTGAAATGGATCTTTAGGCCTCACGCTTGAGTTGCATTTACCCAATGTGGTATCCTATGAATATCTGCAAAGGAATGGGTGAGGATCCTTAACTGTCTTGATTGATACTCACAGGCATACGAGGCTCTGGATTCTGGCAGAATCACGTCCTAAAAGATGAGACCAGAGGATATTCCACACAGGATGCTACCTTTCCGAATCCCTGTACCGCAATTTATAACACATGCACACACAAGCACTGTATTTCTCTCTGGTTTGTCCTTTTGCTGCAAACACCCAGAAATGAAGTGGGAATGCTACATCTGCCTGTGTACACCCTGGACTAGTGGCATACTTCAACTGTAAGCGACTTAAGACAAAAACCCATTTTTCTTCCAGTTCGTGCCTTGGCCACATAATAATAATTTAGCCCAGACCAGTAGCAGCCAATCCCACGGATAGTAGGTGTCTGTCCGTGGGGCTAGAAACAGACCTGTTAACTAGTTAGCTCCCAGAGAGCAGGATGACCACAGAGAGAGGCTGTTTATATAAAAGATGAAAAGTATTGGAACAGAGATGAAATGGCATTGAGATTGCGCAAAGAGTCAGCAACATAAGGAAGTCAGTGACGTCACATGAGAGCACAACATCTGTCTCCTATTGGTGTGTGTGTGTGTGTGTGTGTGTGTGTGTGTGTGTGTGTGTGTGTGTGTGTGCGCGCTCCAGGGCCCTCTACGCAGAAGGGCCAGGTTTTATGTACATTGATTTTTGGGTGAATAAATGGCACTGTTGGTAGCAGAGAAACCGAACAGAGCTGGCATTCCTGTCTCCTTCAGCCTAAATAGTTAGCACCGGCTCACATGCTCTGGCAGCATCTGCTACCATAGCATTCTAGAAAAAGTCAAATACGACCTCGATAAAATGGAATTTGTCTATTTATGCAAATTGTTGCATATACTCCCTTATGTGTCTATTAAATCTTATATTTAAAATGTTCTTTACCTAGTTACTTTTCTTTGTGTTCTTGCATATTACCCCCTGAAAGTTGACTATTTGACTCTACATTTATGGACAGAAAGTCAAAGGTGTCTTTTGATTGTGCTTCTGATAACAATATTTTTGACAAGCCCTATCTTGTGGTTCAACTGAACTTTTTTGGATTGCCTAGTGTTGTTTAGAGCTGCAAAATTATTGTCAGTCACTATATTGATAGCTCTGCCTCTTGGCTGACAAATAATTGTTCCTGTTTTCACAATGACAGTTCACAAAACCGTCCGCTAATTTTCAGTTGTTGTTTTTGTTTGTTGTGACAAGAACACAACAGAGACTATAGTAACAAGTCCCTGGGCCGCTAAGAAAGCTTGCTAATGGCCTTGTGTTGTGCATGCAGTAGATATAATTAGAAAAGGGAATAGTCGAGCTCTTCCACAGCAAAAGCTTCAGTTTATTAGGATGCTGATATATATTCAGTCGCCGTCCATGATGGAGACAGACAGACCTCCAAGGAGACTTTTTTTCAAAGGTTCTCTGTTAAGATCCCGGACACATCTTAACTTTCTTTTTTCCCCAAGTTGTTGGTCATTTAACAAGTTATGGAGATAGTGAGCAGTAGTTATTTGTGCTTTATTTTTTATGTTTTAAGGGGTTTGTTAATGACATGTTATACTTAAGCAGCTTGTCTGTAGCGGATAGCATGTTACTTTGACTTGTTTATTACTGATGTGTATCAAATAAAGGAAATTCTATTACATTACCATCAGTGTGTTTTGTCAAAAGCATTCTGAGAGTAATGTGCTTATCAGGCTGCATAGTTATTAAGATGAGTTACTGATATGAGCTGCAGACATTTAGGAACATATAGCTCCAAAGTATAATGCTGTCAGTCACCAGCAGTGATTACAAAAATAAGACCATAAACATAATCAGAATTCCCATTCATTTCCAAATAATTTAAGTAATAGTACTTATGAATTAAGGTTTAGAGGGAGGGCACACATTGTCCATTGTGCCTACTAAAGCACAGCCAAAGAGGCCAAATAAGCATGAGTGAATGCATCTCAAAGCAACTGGCAATGAAAATGTGTGTTGGTTTGCGCACGTGCCATGCTCTCCCGCACTGTGGCTTTGGAGGTTTATCCAGTGTAATAGCATTTTAAACAAACAATCCTTGCCTGAAATAGGGCCTTCTTTGTGGTCTGGAAGATCCAAGCCAGGGCCAGCAGCTGTCATGGACATGGAAGCAAAAGTTCCAATAGGAAATAGAGAATTATGTTGTCAGAAACATGACTTGATAACAGGGTGAATTGAAGGACTATGCACGAGAAAAACCAGTGCGTTGTACGGCTACCATTCTGAAAATGTAAGTCAGCATTTCATTGCAGCTGTAATTTAAGGTCATGTCCTAGCACTGCTGCATCTTGGCATGGTTGAGAATTCATCAATAAATTGAGATGTTATTGCAGGACCAGAACTGAATCAAGAAACTTGGCATCAGCAAACCAAAAACATCCTTTATGACTAGTTGGAGTGGCACGCGGCACAAATGGTTCAGTGTCTACACCCCTTCCCTGCCAGTAAAAGAAGAGTTTCTTCCTTCTAAATTGTTGCCTGATGCTTCGATGATGATGTGGGAGTCTCCAGGGACACTGTACATATGGCGCTCTCACGTCTCCCATCTCCTTGTCCTTGCTCCTTCACACTCTGGCCCTCCAAACTGACATGCTTTACTTTCCTGCCTGGAATTATTCGCGCAACTTAATTATCTGATGTCAGCCGAAAGACAGACTCGCTTGTCAAGCTGTGATGGCTCCTAGTTGAGGAAACACGTTTTCTCACCAGTCCAATTAAAAGGCAACTAGAGCTAAAGACAGCTGTGCTCACAAAGACAAATGCTGAAGATGACCCTGAGCACTCACCTGTGAGAGCTCGGTCACGTAGCCCAGTTTTTTGAGAACAAAAAAAAAGCTTAGATCATACTGAAGGAGTACTATTTTATCATATAGCAGCAGCAATAAAAGGTTGTTCCCTCCCAGGACAAGACAGTCTGTTTAACTTGGCACTGAGCTGTGGTTTGTGGATGAGTCTAGCTTCCCACTCCTGTAAAACGTCCATTTATCAGAGGCTGATACAAGTGTGTGCTTCCTTTTCTTTGACTTGGCCTTGGTTTTTGTTTCATTGGCCTCTTTGTTCAGCCATGTTTTTTTTTGTGTGTGTCTTTTTCAATTTAGAAGGCTACTGGACAGGACCTATCATCACCGTTGGAGTAGAAACAAAAAACAGGCCGCAAATCTAGATCTCCAAACGCACACGGCCAAGGTGGACCGGCCAATTTGAGTTCTGTATCGTAATTAATCTCCTGATTTATAACTAGAGTGATGAGCCATGTTGTTTTGAATGTTATTGCTCACATATTTCTTAATGTACTTATGTTGTGACATTGTGGCAGTTAGAATGATGAGAGAGGCTGATAGATTTCCCTAAGATAAGATAATGCTGTTCATTTTGTTGTGTTACGCCCACCTTAATATACCTGTGCAGATTTGATGAAGTAATAGTTCAATTAGTTTTTATTTGATTCAGCCACTTAATAAGTCATCCATGGGTTCTGACTCAAAACCACAACTGCTAGTTAATATCAACTCTAACCAATATCACATTTTAACGCCTACCCATAGCAAATGAAGAATTTGGAAATATTTAAGCAGCTATTTGTTTTTGTTGTTGGGCCAGACCTCTGGAGATGCAATGTCAACACAGTGGCTAGTTCTAACAAATCACACAGGCTTCCATCTGGACGACCTTCAAGTCAGGAACCCCTACTGAAGGGACCCTAGTCACAGAGCCAAACACACACACACACACATTCTCTTTCTTTGGATGCCCAGGCATAGTCCCTGAAGCCTGGGCCTTACGTCTTTAAAACTCATGAACAATAAGGGTCTGATTAAATCCAGAATGGATTCAGGAAGTAGTGAAACCATTTGAAGGCATGAGGGGTGCTTTCACAGAGCCCACTCCCTCCATCACCACTACTCATGTCTGTGCATTGGCAGCCTCTGCCTTTTGAAGTTGTTGACTGCTCTGATGTCAAGTCCTGCACGACCTGTCACTTTTTCATTTCGGCTCATTTATTTTATTACGCAAAACATATGGGAGGTCTTTCATGTAATAAAATTAAATAAAAAAATACTATGAACTCTTAATAACGGCAGATAGCGGCATAATACAAAGCAGAAATTAACTTATTGAGCGTCTCACTTTTCTTTCTCTTTCAGAAATAATCGACGACCTTTCACATCTTGTGGACAAGACAGACGACAGGATTCGTAATGAGACACGAAGGGTGAAGCTGGTGGAGACAAAGTCAGCCTCCTGTGGTGAGCCTTCCTTGTTTTCCTTTACTATGGATCATCTTGGTCTAGTATCAGGGACCAAAGCAGGCCTGATATCTGATCGGTGTCTTTGATAACAAATCACAGTTAATCTGTGTATTTCTATGGCCGAGCATCAGGTTTCTCCTGTTTCTTCTTTTTCTTTTCTGCAGTTCACAGATTACGTGTCTACGGGATTATAGATTTTATAGAGAAAGTAACTCTGGCTGCTGTGAGACATACAGTTGGATAAAAAGAATAGCACTTCCCTTAGACAATGTGTAATTTGACATACAGGGCCCGTCATGTTAGGTACATCTATACAAAGGTAACCTCTTTACCATTCAGAAATTTAGCAATGTTGATGCTTGCTGCCTTTTTTACAAGTATTTCCTTCCGCTTTATGCGTGTAACTACAGTGGTTGTATGTGGGGCTCTGAGTGCTGTCAAAACGTAACCTACAACTCAGTATTGTGCCTGAACGCCTCCTGTGTAAACACGACGTGAGTCATCAGCCTCTGTTGTCTAAACTCCAGATTTTGGTGTGTTGAGAATGCATGGCCCTCCCTCGCCATTGCCACAGATCTGCTTCAGTTTGTTTAACTTCTGTTTTGTTGGTTACAAAAAAGACTTAGCTTCTCTTTTTTTTTTTTTTTTTTTTTCTCCGTTCAGTGGGTGAAGCTTTTCAGAAAGAAATGGCTGCCATGAGAGGTGTGTTAGCTGGCTAAAGCCAATCTATGGAATGTGGGAGCTTGAGCCAGACTCAGTTTGCCCAGTGTAACGCCAGACAGCCTTGCTATGGCAAAGGCTGCATTGTTGTGCTAGGAAACCTGGCTAACAGGCAGTCTGACAGAAGCCGAGCCGGCAGGAGGAAGGTCAGCCCTCAGAATGCTTCATTCTGTGGGTCGTGTCCCCATGGTGCCCGAGTGTGAGTTTGTTTGAAGATCCCAGAGCTCAAATTGTGTTAGAATCAGGACCCTTTCTTTCTGCCTTTCTTTTTTGTTTAACTTGTTCTTTTGCCTCCCCAACTCCCTCCTCAGTTCCAGGCTGAAGAATATTCATGGGGCGTGTGTGTGTGTGTGTATGCGTTTGCCTGTGTGCACCTGCATACACATGCATCACATACATCACGTGTGTGTATGGTGCATATTTTTTATGGTGCACAAGTGTCCACGCAAATATGTGCAACTGTATTTGCAAAGGTTGTGCTTGTGCATGCTTGTATGTTTTGAAAAGTGTGTGCGTGTCTCAGACCTTCACTGTGAATGGAACATTCCCCCATGGTCTTCTTCACTCTCACCTCAATGCTCTTTTTTCCCCCATTCCTCTCTGTCATCCCCCTGTTCGTCTCCCCAGTTGTTTGACACTTGTCTTTGTGTCAGGCAGAGAAAGAATTGAAAATACTACATGCCACAAATTGTTTGGAGGGTTTTCCCTCTCTCTCCATGGCAGCGTGTTTATAATTCCATAGCTTTAAGGCTTTATTTATTTTTGAAACCACCTCTCATCCAAAGCCGGCGTTTGGTGTTATGTCTCAGTCGAGTCCTTGTAAAGCTGGAAACGTCTGGCTTTGACAGGCGAGCGCATACTTAACATAACTATCGGTAGCTACCTCAATGTGAAAGAGGCATCTTAGTTTTTACAGGCCAGAGTTGTGCTAAAAGCTGGAAACATTTCCAGAAATTTGAAAAATGTTCTTCACTGTAGGATTATTAATATTAATCCTCAGACATTTGCACTCTTGAATTGGGGGCAAAACTGTTTTGTGTGCATGCATGCACCAGCGATCTCCAAAAACAGTTAAAGCCGTGCTATGCCAAGGGTCATCTCACCCACAGGGAAGGACCCACACATTGCTCGACCATGGTTCCTGTGGCATACTGTGCGTGACTGATGCCTGTAGTGTTGGGAAACATCCATTGTGTTGAAACATACTGGATTCTGGTACAGCACAGGCTTGGGGAGACAGCTATCTTCTGCACACAAGATATTTCATTTTACTGCTTTGAAGCAGTTGAAATACATAATTAATATTCAGCAACAGTTACAAAGGGCTTAACAAAAAGAGACCAATGGGAAAATAGACAAAACAGAGACAGAAATTATAAATATGTTTAAGAAAACAAGGTTTTTTGTTTTTTTTCTTTTCGTCTTGTTTTAAAAAGTTTGCATGGAAAAGCCTGGTCAGATTTTTAGTCTTGTTGACTTATTCTTTAATCAGATATGTACTGATTTAATTAATAATTTTACAAATTTTGGGCTGTACTTTATTTAAAATTTTATTTAAGATTTTCGGTAAGGCTGTTTTGTGTTGAGACAAACTTACACACTAATACTTTTGAGAAGTTCTAAGTCTAAGAAGTGAGAAGTCTAGTTTTGTTTAACTGAAAAAAGGGATTTTGGAAAAAACAAAACAAAACATGATTATATTCCTTAAAGTGAAGTATCGTAAAAAAGATTTTCAAAGAATAAACGCCTTTTTTTTTTCTTTTCTGTTTTTTTTTTTTTTACCACTGGTTCAGTGCAGTCACTTAAACAAGCTAAGCCTGATTCACAGAGTCATTACCACTTGTTTTAGATGATGTTGGTGGGAATTGAGGAGTGGAGGCTTTGACTTTGTTTGGCTTAATGTGGCAGATTAGTCAGCGGGACCAAAGGGTCTGTTGGAGAGTGGTGTGAGTTCCCCAGAGCTTAGGCGTCACCGTCAGGCAACATCAGTGCTTGAGTAGCCCTTCTCAACAGAGCTAATCCTCAGTTTGTAGAGGGCCACTGCAACCCCATGAATCCCGCAGTTGGCTCACATCTCAAGTAGGTTTGAACTGTTCGAACTAGAGGGGTCTAAAAAGACTGTGGGTAAGGGGTAGCATGTAGGGCGAGTAACCGCAGTAACTGAGTCTTTAGCTGTGAGTCAGGAGTTGTCAAGGAAACACATATTTTGCTCAATAGGGAAGTCTAACTTTTAAAACTGTCTGCTTCAAACAGTTAGATCTTTATTTGCAGCTCTTGTTCCTCGTATTGCCCTGACATGGAATATTGTTGGAAACCAGAATGGCAATTGAATATGTTTCACATGGGGGTTGAAAGGATTGCTTAAAGTAATATATCCTGCTAATGATGTTTCCACATCTGAGTTACTCTCAGTGACTGGCAAATAAAATGAAACTTGCTTTGAGAAATCTATAAATATTGGAAATCCTTTTCACATCTCACTTTTGCCTGGGTTTAAGTGAGAACAATTTAATCCTTGTTATTTTGCTTATACAGCTAAATTACACCAAATGTTTTTTTCTAGTTGAATATCTAATATAATTTATATTACCTCAGTAATATAATTTATTGGCAGAACCATGAGGTAAATTGCATGGCTGCAAGAAAATATTATAAAAACATAAATCAATATTATCAAAGAAGAATCTTTAGGCATGCTAGCAGCACGGCTCTATGGATTACAAGGTCGGTTGGTCAGTCTGTCCCCATCTTTGGTCCAGCCTGAAATATCTCAACAACAATTGGATGGATTCCCATGAAATTTGACACAGACATTCATCGTTCCCAAAGGATGACTCCTTCTGACTCTGGTGATTCCCTGGCTCTTTCTCTAGTGCCACCGTGAGGTTCAAAAACTATTGGGTGGATTGATTTGAATTTTAATACAGGCATTCAAGTCCTCCGTGGTCAATTGACAAAGTGCAGATGTTCCTCTGTTTGGTTGCCAATGAAAGGATCCAGTGAGAGTTCCTGTGTTTGTGTCACGTTGAAGATGATGTCATGGCAGTTTCATGCAGCGTTACTACGACAATCGGCTAAGAATCCCGCCTACATTGAGGGGGTACTATCTGCAGTGGAAAATGAAATCGAGAAAAAAAAAACAAAAGCAAGTCGAGCCGAGCCATCATCAGGTCAAAATTTCAAATTGAACATGTACAAGTACATGGCTACATTATATACTCTTAGTCTTGTTGGGTTGGGACTAATGCTCACACTACTTCTGTTGTTGTATTAGAAGTAATTAAGAAAGGGCCCGGAAGCTCACCTGGTAGAGCGCGCACACCATGCACTAAGGCTGAGTCCTTTCCGCTGTGGTCTGGCCTCTTTGCTGCATGTCATTCTCTCTCTCTCTCTCTCTCTCTCTCTAAGCTGTCCCTATCTAATAAAGGCATAAAGCTGGAAAAAATAATCTTTGTAAGTAATACATATGTTTAGATGTGTATCTAATACTTTTAAATCTAATGCTAAAACCATTAAAAGTTTTTGTCCTCTTCAACAGTGCTGTGTGGAAAAAATGATGAGCATAAAATATGTCCCTCTTTTTTTTTTTTTAACTTTTCATCCTCGCCTTTAGTGATCCGAAAAAATCTTTGAACCATAAACAGCGGGCACGGAGAGAGTAGTGAGGGAAGTTCAGGGTTTGTCTCCGTCTGTCCAGGGCTCTCAGCAATTATTCGTTGTCTCGGTGATTTGTCTTACTGATGTGTCTGAAAATTGCTAAGATGGGATGAACCCAGACTCTGGCCCCCAAAGCTCCTGGGTGGTCAGTCTATCAGCAGACACCAACCATCTCCCTCATCATCAGTGTCACACCACAGCCCTAATCTATTTGGCAAGCAAACGACATTATTGTCATTAGCCCCTGGAGGCCGCCTGAGGGTCAGGAGTGGCTTGTTTAGTTACTGAGGCAGACAGGGTTGATCCAAGGAGAATAGGAGGGTGATGGTCAGTGCAGGTGTCTAATGTGGCTTCGTGACTGGCTGTTATAGGACATTAGAGGGTGTGAGAGTCTTGCCTTACACTAACTAACACATGCATAGGTTATACAGCTCAGCCTTTATTGCTGTTGTTGCTATGGTGTTGTCAAGTGGATTTGCTGACAGATGTTGGACCAGGTTGAATGAAACGCTGATGTCTGAATCTATTGTGGACTGGGTGTTGCTTCGGTATCGTTTACAACCGAACAAAGATAATTACTGGAAATGTGTGTGTGGTGTATTTGCTTTAAACATGAGGCTTTTAAAGAGCCATCACAAAAACTATTTGACGGTGTTTCTACTTCGACATTTATATTATGATCACATGTGTAAGTTATCAGAGGAGAGGTCCTGTCTAGACCAGTGACAACTTCTAACATGCATGTCCTTTGGACCTATGTATGACCACCTTCCCCTCAAACAGAATAGAATCACACTGTATTCATATAATTAACAATTTGCAGAGAAAGAGACAATCAGTCATAAATACCAAAAAGAAACAAAAGAGATAGTAAAAAGTGGTGTAAAACATCTGGAACCCTTACAGCCATACCCCAGATCTTGGCAAAGAAACCAGCATCAGTCCTACATTTCTTCAGACCACCACACCACCACCACTACCACTGCAAGCAATTAGTTCAGCATGGCTTATATCTGCCCTGTCTCTCTCCCTGTGGGAAAGACAACCAATTAGGCCGCGGAGGGGAATGCAGGCGGAGGGAGCCAAAGAATGAGAGAAATGTAAACCCAAAGTGAAAGGCTGGGGAAAATACCAGCCGCATGCTAAATAACAATGGACAAGTTGAGTCAGTGAGTGGACTGTCGACAGCCCTCAGACCAGCTAGTGATGCATTTGTTTGAAATCTTCATTCTTGTGCCATTCCAGAAGGAACCGAATGGGGGAAATAGTGGGTGAACGCGCCCTTGGAGAAAGTTTTCTCTTATGTGTGTGGGGCATGGTTGGGTGGTATAGGTCATAGAATATATACAGTATACTAAGGGATAGGCCACCACATTCTTAAAGGCATTCAAGGGTTTTTGATGCCACCCGCCATTGCTTCTCTCTACCCCCTAAAAGACTTACAGAATTTGGACCAGCTGAGCTGTATAAATACATATATATGATGTATAAAACCTGTATATATTTAATGGATTTTTTAGCCCAATATCAAAGTTCATATTTGAGAGTTGAAAAGGTCTGGTTACAATATATTAGCTGATATTAATTTCCTTTAACAAAAAACGCAGAAGATGAACGTTTTTGAAAAGGAGCTCGTAAATGTGTTGATTGTTACAAGATATGGACTGATCAGAACACTTCACAGTTGGAAAATAAACTTGTCAGTGCTCTCTGGTGGGGACACTTATTGTAAATCTTTGGCATTGTAGTTCTGCAATTACTTGTTACTTATGACTGACATAGACGACATTACTGATATATCTGCAATACGCCGATATTGGGCAAAATACCATTCCAGTGATTTATCGGTTTATCCAAGTTGGTAACATTCATGTAATTCATCTCTCATTCAATAGGCTCTCTCCTCTCTTTCATTTTGCCTTGTCATAGTAAGAAAAGCACAGGTAATAACATTAACAATATCTCTGTGTCCCAGTTAGTCATGTAAGTGAAAACTTTGGTTTTAGTACTTTGAATGTCAATCTTTTGAGTAAATACCCTAAGAATTCAGTTGTGTGGCTTAAAAAATAAAATAAAATAAAAGCTACACCTAACTAGATTCAGTAAGGTATTCAAAATGATTCAATGAAATTAGATTGTAAAGTTCCCAAAAGACTTCTTTCTTTTTACGAAGGATCAAAAAATTCAACCTGTAGTGGATTTTACAACAGAGAGGCTTTTTTTTCCCTGGGTGGTGACTATAATAAAAACTGTAATATTTTCAGGTCCTGGGGGTAAAGCACTTTGATGAAGTGTGAGTGAGCTTTTGCACATTTTTCTCTGCTTCCATAGTATCAGTGAAAAACAGTGATTATCCTCTCAAGGCAGAATCAGAAACATATGCTATCACAGTGTGCAATCTGTGGCAATAAAGCCTTTGTGGCTGTTGAACGCATGTAAATTGTATTAAGTCATCAGGAGAAAAATGGTGATATGCTGTGAGGGCATACGCACATGGGACTTGCGTTAGATCAAGGACTTTGAAAATGAGTGGTGAGGTATGTAGGCTTTCTTACCTCTTCCAAGTGTATTCCCTTGTCTCTGCTGCACACCCCGGCTTCTCTGTGAGTCTGTCTCAAATCAGTTCCTCAGCTGCTTGACATTTGAATTTTTAGAGAGAATTTGTTGATCTGCGAAGGTTTTATCGGAAAGGGGTAGAGAAAAGTAAATATAAGACAAACATTTTATGATAAAATACTGTCACGATAGTCTTCTTCTGAAATTGCAAATGGCATGTCTTTTCTCCAAAGCCCCTGAAGTCCTGAAAGGTTATATATATATTTGTTTTTATCTGGTGCGCACAAGTTTATATCTTCGGCAGAGAAGATAAAAAAAATATCATCTTTCTTTAAGAGTCCATTAGATTTCCCTTTGTTTCCCAAATGGCATTCTGATGTGAGACACGTAAAAGGTGATGGTTTGAAATCAAAGCTCGGACCACTTATCGATTTATTCACAGCACAGAGAAGCTGAATCTTTTACTTAAATTACGTTGGGGTTTTTTCTGCAGTATCCTGTGCACTGATCTCATTTTCACACACACTTGTGACTTCATCAATTTCTCAAATCTTTGAAATTTACGGAATGCTAAATACATAAAAATAACATAAAATACATAACTTGCATACATAATTTTCTCCTAAACAGGCATACAGAGAGTGCTCAGATCAGAGATAGTTTTGTAAGAAGATTGCAGACCAGTTAGCTTAGTTAGCATGACGACATCGTATTATTTAGAAGGATATCTTAGCTAATGAAATCCTTAAAGTATAAGTCTGACATTATTCTATATGTATGTTATTTTCAGCAAATCCCATAAAAAGACAGAGACCAATAATGCATTAGTCCATCTAATACTTCCCTACTCTTTCTGTGGCTTTCAGGCCCAAGCCAATGTGTTCCTGCTGAAGAAACAGGTTACAAATATATGGTAACATTTTTGGTAACTGGCACTGTAGTTTAACCCAAACAGGAGTAAGTAGTGCATTTGTTTGGGAACTATTTTTAGATGAAGATTAATACACATTAGTTTGTCTCTAAGGATTCAAAGAAACGTTGTTTGTGGGATCCATCTCAAATTAAACTACAGTGGCCATATTCAGGCGATAGTATAATCGTGTCGTCCTGTGCAAAAGTGTGACACATTGATGGGTTTTTATAGTTTTTGGACAACAATGGAGGTTTGTGGCACAGAGGAATAAGCTGTATCAGGCTTTGGGTACACAGACTTTGTTAGTAGAATCAGTTAATTGTTGGTTTTGGTCTTTTCATGGAATTTGGTGACATTAAAGTAACAGTTGGCCCAATTGGTTTGGCTTTTGCCATCTGATTTTCTTTTCTCTCATTTTTACTCCTTCAGGGATGCTGGTGGTGATCGTACTGCTTCTTATAGCCATCGTAGTGATCGCTGTGTGGCCTGTGTAGCGGACGAGGACGGCAGTGATCATGGACCTGTGCTGAGCGACTACTAAAGTGACCGTTTGGTGCAGAATACCAGTTTAAAACCTTTGCATCCACGGTGCACACATGCACACACACTCATTGAAGCACTCTCTCATCAGATGGTTTGTTTTCTTGTACTTTCTGTTCCTATTGAGACACAATGGTCGCTGATGACTGCCCCACCAAGGCAATATGAAATAAAGATTGAAGTCCTTTAGCAGCACCATTTTCTTTACATCAAGTTGATGGGTGGGTGAAGGGCATTGGTAACCATCCCAAAGATGTTTGTTTTGTCTTTTTTAATAGAATATGTTGCTTAGGTGTAAACTGTCCTCTTTATTGTTGTTAAAGTATCTGGCTCTTTAATTGACAGTGTATCAAATAGTTTAAATATTTGGAGGTTTGTAAAATATTTTTTGCCTGGGCTGTGGCAAATGTTGTCCCAGCAGTAGGACCTCCCGCAGGTAGCAGGAGCTTTCCTTTCATAAGCCTGTCTGTGGTCTGGGCTGAAGCTCTCACTTGGTACAGTAATTCCGCAAGCTTTGCAATATTCACACTCACTTATATTTACCCGTGCATTACTGTAGCAGATGTAATGTTATCATTTGTCTTGGGATTTTATAATGTTTATAGAATAGCTCTCAGCCAAAACAAACAGCTTGGCTGTGTTACTAACATGGCTGTTTTCCTTCCTTGTAAATCAATTCAGCTTGTAATTTCTAATAAATGACATTTCCAGTTTATAGTCCCTGGACTCCTGTCTGTCTGCGTTAAAACTCAGTGCTTACTCTGCGGAATTACACTATTTTGTACCATGATATTTAGCTGGGGCAGACCTTTGACAAAGCTTGAACACACTAGTACCACTTCCATATTTACATTGAAAAATCTGCTTAATATTGTTTTGTCTACTGTACTTGTAATGTTATAAAAGTAGCAACCAGTAAATGGAGAACGTCTGACTATATGCCTTTAGTATTAACTAACTAATTAAATAAGAAAATAATTACTCACATCAACAGAGGCAAATGTTTTTTTTAATGTAACAAGAGTTTATTTCAACTGAAAATCTGAATTTAGTTCTACCAGGTTGGTGTGTTCAGTAGTTATTTCCTTCTTTAATGGCAACAATCTAAACAACCACAAACAAGTAAAAAAAAAAAATGTTGAAAAAGACAATAAAATCCACAATGTCTTGTGTCATTAAATATATTCATATATAATAACCATAATATATTAGTACGCATTGTAAAACAACATTGCAAAAAGTCTTGGCAATGGTGACAACTAAACAACATTTACAATTCATAGTATGAATACAAAGCAATGCTTTGACAGGTATGTGTGTAGCGTTTCATCAGGAAGCTTGTCAAACCATAGCTCAGGAGACAGATGTCAAATTTACAGCATGAGGCTACAGGGACTAGAGAGCTGTGATTACAGATTACATTGTGCCATACGAAAAGAACATTGACATGTAATGTTATGTTGTAGAATGAACAATGAAAGGCAGGGCCATGTAAATATACCGTATATGTGAGTACGTTGTCAGTAGTGCTGGAGAAGCCACCAGCACGTAGCATCATGATGGACTGACATCACAATCATTTGACTGATTGTATAGTTAAAAAAAAACAAACAAAAAAACAACAACACACTCCATCAAACCCTAAATGTAAATACTGAGAAGTACTTTAGCAATAAGGTCATGTGTTCTTTTTATCTTACGACTGAACCCAGGTGATTTTGATTTCTCATGGTTTAAAAAAGCCCTTCTAATTAGTCAGTGTCTAGGGGGCATTTCAGTCCATGCAGAAAATTCCTGGACAAATGAGTAGGTTTCTGAGATAGCGGAATCAGAAATGATTACCATTTCAAACAAAGGAAACAGAGTGTCAATTAGATTTAAACCATGTGTCTTGAAAAGATCTTAAAACCCTTCTTTATAGTTACTTGTGCTGTGGGACATTTTAAAAGGTGCTAAACATGATTTTGTGAAATAGCAAATACTAGCAACATCAAACGTGCTGCTCAAAGTGTTTTTGGGATGAACTGAAAGGAACCCCAGTTTATGATGAAACCGAAACACTGTGGGCTTTCACAGACCTGAGCCGGGTGTTTTTTAGCCCACATTCCTTGGAGAAATCCAAACTGAACAGCATACGAATAAATGAGCAATGTGGTTTGAATCGAGCAGCGTCAAGCGATTGCAATTCACCCTATTTCTCCCTGTGTTGAAGTGAAGAGAATGAATGTGACAGGTCAATGGGAGACTGCAGCTTCTGACTGGTCGCACACAGTGTCCTTTTAGAATGTACAGTCATGCATTGTGTTTGCAAAAGAGTGTGTGGACTGTAACGGAATTTATCTGCAATCTCATAGTACTGTAGGAATTATTCTAGATGAATACAAGCCAGTGTGAGGTGGATTTTTCAAAAATACATTTAAGTAACTGCTGAGCACTTTTTCAAGGTGCAGTTCGCGGGAACATTTTCATTTTTCTGCATTAGGATTCATTTATGCACCACATGAGGTAAGGAAATTATTTTCTTTTCTTTATGCCCACTCTCACTGCTTCCTCCAATCTTCATTGATTGGGTTTAATCGAATAGCTCACTCAAACGTCTTGTTCCACATACAAATGCACCTTTTCAGATTTAGTGGTCGGTAGCCATCCACATTGTAGTACCAGAAGGATATTTTCCTTCTGTTGTCTTATTCATGCAAATTTTTAAAGATACATTTATACACACTGCACAAAGTTTTTCTCACGAGCTGGTGTAAGGAAATACATTTCTAAAGAGATGAATCATACAAAAATCTGATTTGTTGCACTTGTGAAATACTATGTGCACGTCTTTGTCAGTATCCTCTGAGAACATGCAGTACGTTCACCTGCACAACAATAATGTTGCATCCACTTTGCACCTTGGGTAACTTTCACAGCTCTAATCATTTTGTGGAAGAATAAGTAAATATGGTCACTAAAATGTAAATGAAATGAATTAAAACAAACATTTGACATTTTATTTTGTAGCCACTTAAGAAACCCATGTTTATTATTATTTATTTGTATTACCTCTACCCAGGAATAACTCATGATTTTGTGAGTATTTTCATTATATTTTTATAACAATCAACGTGGTTGGCCTCTTGTCCAAAACTCCGGCCGGAGTTGTGAAATAAAAAAATCACAGTTACTGTAAGTACTGAAAGTGAAGTCAGTGATTTAAAATGCAGTTTCTCCTCCCAAAAAGTTTACACCAAGTACCAAGAGCAGGACCTGTTAGTGAATTGAACGTTACAGTCTCAAATGAGAAGCGTTCACATGCAGTTTTGTACAAATACTGAACCACCAACATTAAACCAGTAAAGTCTGAAGGGGCAAATAGTGGAGTAAAAACATGCTCAAGATTAATCAGGTCAAAAATGCTTTAGTTAATACTGTGTTTTATGCTTGGTTCTCTTCGGTCACTTGCGTATTCTAAATGTGTTAATTGTCAGGACTAAATCTAAGTCCTGACAGCTAAAAATGTAGGATAACATATTTCATGTTTTGTGAGTTGCAGATATAACTGAATTTGTACAACTGGGGGAAAGAATGACAATTCATTGACAGCTAATTACTGTGGCCAACAAACGATCGTTTTTATGGGACAATTCTGAGGAAATATTACTGCCTCAATCAGATCAGGGAAGATTTTTGATGAAACAAGCTTGCATCTTAGCTAAGAGTACAATAGGACAAAACCATGCAGAGGCAAAATTGCAGTGGTTATTAAGTGGCATATTTCTGTCATTTTTGCACCAGCAGAAAATGTCCATAAAATTAAAACATAAAATATAATGATTTCATACTGAGATAAAGAAAACGAACACAAATAACTTTATATGCTGGTAATAGGTGCAAATCCGGCAAATCCACAAGAGAGACAAAGTAAAATAAACCATAAAACCAAATCTGCAAGGTGAGCTCCTTCAACAAAAGTTCACTAGAAAAACAAATCATCCTAAATAATTCTCTTCATGCTTCTACACAAAAAAGCAGCGACATAAACAGTCTCTTGTCTGTCCCGTGGTCCTCTTGTCTGCCTCTCATTGACTTTGTTTTTTGTTTTAAATGACCCGCTCAGCTTTTCTCTTGAATTCCTCTCCCTCTTCGGCATTCCTCTCCATCTTTTTCCACCTATGGCTTCTTGCACTTGCCTTTCTTCTCGCGCTGCTGGAACTTCCTGAGCCTGCGCGCCCACGTGTCCCTCCACTGGATAACCAGGCTGCCTTTGTCTGCCACCACCCCGCTCTGCCCGGGGGAGTCCTCGTCATTCCCCAGCAGCAGGTACTTCTTCCCAGGCTTGATCTTGGGACACTTGCAGGCCACGTCTTTGGCACGGACCCACAGGAACTGGTCCCCACGGCGGATGCGGCTCTCGCCCTGCTTGTAGACGGAGATGATGTTGACGGTGAACTTCCACCACTCGCCAGCTTTGTCGGCCTTCAGGATGTGCACCTGGACAGCTGCAGAGTGAAGTCGGGGAACAAAAGGGGCGACACATTATCACTTAATGTGAGATTTCTTACATTCAACTGGCATGCAATCTAGCATCTCAGCGGTAATGGTTACTTCCTCAACAAGATTCTGAGTTAGCTCACGAAACAAAACATGTCCACCTGCTGGTTGTGCTAGAGTAAAAGTCAATGGAGTGCTAAAGTCAGTAGGATTGATCCTATGGGGAACATGAATGTCTGTACACACTTTCATGTCAAACCATCCAATAGTTTAATAGACATATTTCAGTCATATTATGTTAATGAGCACACTGGCTCTTTTTCCAACTGTGGCCATTATTCAAACATAAGCACACACTGTCCTCAAAAACCATGAGCGTAGAGTTGGCAGGTGATGGCTCGGTATCAGCTCAAATAAAGCTGACCATAATCCGACCCTTTCTTTACTGACCTCAGCCTGCTAGTGGTGCACCGTTGCTCTCCTTTACCACAGCATTTCGCTACATATGCAAGTAAAAGTTAGAATGTGTGAATGTGAAAAATGATTTGGGTTCAGACCCTGAGGCTGACAAAATGCATGGATTCGCTAAGCTACAAGCGAAAAGATTTATAATTAGTAAAGAGCAGTGTACCAAACATTCAGGTAGCAGCTTCTCATTTTGACCGTCGCTAAACATGGCTTTCACCGGTTACATTTACAAACGGCTCCTACTGCATATCATATCAGCCGTTGCTATTTCATTTTAATTCGATAAGTAACTTGATGTCAGGCCAGAATGAAACTTGTCTGCTGTGTGGTTAAAGTGCTGCCTGTGTGTTCCTGTAGTTCCAACAACTCCAACATAGCGAAACATCTTCCCTCTAGCGGATCACATCAGGTCTATTTCAGGAGTCAAATTCTCCCAGTTAAACTTTCATTCATATCATATAAATAATTTACGCTCAAGAACTTAATATTTTTGATCCAAGACCTACATTATTTGGATCAAGTAAAATTTGTCAAATTTAATAGGCTACACAGGACTCAGTATCAGCAGATATCCAAAGTTAAAGGACTTGGATCAGGATCGGGGGCCAAGAAAAACTTGATTGGGACGTCCCTACAAGTTGGAAGTTCAAGGGTCTTTTACAGAGCTTACATTATAAAATGCAAAATATAGATGACAAAATTAAAAGAAAAATATATGACTTTCTTCCATTTTTGACAGGACATGAAATATATTGTGCAGGAAAACAGTAGGAGAGCCTTAGGGAACATTCAGCAGGGAAATCATAATTTCTGTCATCAAGTTAGTATCAGCTGCTGATTATACCGCTGATAACACTGACAGATCAACTGGACAGCATGTAATAAATTGAGAAATAAGAGAAGTGATAAGATCACAGAAAAACCTTGGTAAACGGGCACCCATGTCCGGTAAATCCCACTAAGCTACACTCATGTAGTTTAAATACTGTTTTTATCCTCAGTGGAAAAGGCTGGTCTATGGTCCAGCTGTGATATACAGCGCCACATGCATTATGTCCATTACTACTGACAGAGCAGTGTGATTTGTAATGTGATTAGGAGGCAGGGTAGGGCTATTAGAGACGTTAGCTGGAAAGACACTCAGTGATATCACATGATGAATCAACTGGTATGGTCCTCAGAGAAAGAGATGGAGGGAGGAAAGAGAGGGTTGCTGGATTCTAACCCAGCATGTATCAATATGTATTATATTGACCGGATCTCTATTAAGTTCCATTATACTTCTCCTGTACTTATGGGACAGCTTTTGAAATGAACCACTGTGTTACAGGGTCACTGGTTTCACCTTCAGTGTAGAGCTAATGGAGCTGAACATCACGGCAGTGTGAAGAGTATGTCCTGTATTCAGGGCAGGTTTGTAACCACGCATGCTGGATCACCGCCTTGGGAGTCACACATGGCCATATATGAATGGCGGCGATCTTAAACCGTAAAACTTTGTGACTGGGAAACAGGAACCCCATCTGTTTCTAGATTACACTTTTAGTTTCCAATACTCTTTTGGTATTTTTGCTGCATCCAGGGTCAGTTCAAAAGCTTTCTGAGGCCTTGAGATTCACTTCTTTTAAAAGCAGTCTTTTATTAATGAATATTTTATCTTGAATCCTTGAATAGTTTGTTGGTGCACTTTTCTGCGTACTTGTTGTAACAGTGGTTGTGAATGCCTCTTTTTTCCCTTTCTGTCCTTTTTATTATTTTCTAAAGCACATGGGGTTTTTCTCTGTCTATGAGTGCTGTATATATATATAAATTCTGCCTTGCTTTGCTTTTACAATTACAGTGTAAATGTGGGTATAGAGTTGCAAAGTGGGAGGAACAGCTGGTTCCAGAAGTTATTTCCCTCACTCTGAATTTCCATTTAAAACGTTCCTTTGTCGTGCGACTCTCCTGGACTATAAAACAATCATATACTGCATGTTTATGTTATGGCCACCCGTTTGAATTATATAAACTTTGTTCCTGAGAAATCATGTTTTGTCTGTCAGTTTGTCAAGGCGGACAGCTCAAAAAATTACACTACCCATGAGCCATTTCCACTGCAGATAGTTGTGTCAGTTTTCTCAACTGCGCGATCTTTAGAATCCGCCCACCACCACCAGCAGTACACATAACCACAATTTTTTGCGCCGTGATTTTTATGTTGTTTGTATTTATAAGTGCACAAAGCTTGTACCTTCGACTTTTAAGCAAAAAAACTAGTATTTTCGGACCCAGCTGTTCATCTTTTGTACTGATGATTCAATCTGGAAAATTTCCTATCCATCCAAGCTGTGAGTCACCTAACATCGTCAATGTAGAAAGCTAATGGAAATTCTGGAACCAGGGGCACCCAAAATGCCTTCTCCCACTTTGCATTTCTAACGGGCTGCCGTTCGCTGTGTCATCCTACTTCTGCTAGTATTTGTAGATCATTTTCACCCCAGTTATATGTCCCCTAAGGCCCCGTGTCAATAGGGACTCAGTGGCTCCCTGGTGTGATCCGATGGTGACCTCGGCACCACCTTGCACCTACCAGCTGCCACCAGGTGCTGCTCTCTCTGTTTGAGTTTAGTCAACAATCACTGTACACTGAAATGCCTGGAGTTGTATACCAGGGATTTTTCTGAGATCAGACATTTCCACCCCCTCCCTACACCCTGCTCCCCCCTGTGATTCTTTATGTGCGTCTGTATATCGACCACAGAAGCTTGTAGCATCGTTTCCCTGCGCAGCATGGAGCCCAGCTCCCCTGCTGATCTTTTCAAAACAGTCCAAATCTAAGGCTCTCTCAACTTATCCTGTAGATTTACATTGTGTTTGACTTTTCGATCAGCTTCGCTGAGCTCATGTGTGGTGAACACTGTACTGGGATCTTGTTCTGGTCTGTTACAAATCTTGAATGTGCTGTTGCAAACTAAGGATGGATATGACAAGGAGCTTAAAGGTTCTCATGTACCCGTCGCCAGCACAAAGCCCCCTTGGTGAAGGCAAGGCGAGGAGAAAGTTGATTACACAGAGGATAATGTAGCACATAAAATTAATGGTGGACAGATGGATTAAATTAAATGATTTAACCATAACCTGATTATAAAAAAAAAAATCTTAAAAACCTACAAAGATTTGAAGGGACAAACATAGTAAACAGACAGCATATGTTTTAAAATGTATTTACTTTGAGACTGGGACTAATTCAATTCCACTGAACTTTGGGGTTCTCTCTTGTCTCAATAAACTTTTCTCTTCCCTCATATTCTGCCTCAGTCTCTCCAGCCCCATATGAAAATATCTACACACAGTAAACACTGGTGCAAAAAAGGAACTTCCATTTGTCTTTAGCTTGGTATTATCTCAGCCATCAGTCCCGGCAGATCCCCTGCACGTCACACATAAGCACAACACATGCCAAATCAGGTGGGAGGCTCTCCTGGCTTCACTCTTGTACATACATGAGGGTACTCAGTAACGTGTTGAGTGATAATTTCTCCAGCAGGACATCCTGATGTCTGTTTTTACCTCTACACCTCTCCACCCTCGAAAGGATGCTGTCTGCTGTTACCATTCAGGGGTTACATAAATGGTCGACTGATAAAATGACTGTTTGTTATCTATTTAAACTACAAATTGAACCTGATATTGAAAGGTTAACAACATTGTCTGCTATTTGGCCAAACTAAAGATATGGTCACAGCCATGTTGCTGACACATTCATGCATGCTGCTGATACATATTTCAGAGGCGGCAAGGCTCTTCTCACGACATCAGCACCAAGGTAGGCATTGGTGGAAGAGGAGGTGTCTATAAGCTGACCCCCTTGCTCCTCCAAATCCCTGCAGAACAAAGCCCAGGCCTGTCTGTCAAGCTGCTGAGGTATGCTGCAGGATGCTGCTGCTTGGTTGACCGGTTCAGCAGCCTGACTTCAATCAGGGGAGGCGACAGAGGGAGGGGAAGAGGGGAGAGGTCATATGTCTTATCCACACCTTGAATGGCATGGCGGACGGACGGTCACAGGAATGCAGCAAGAAAACTCTTCAGTTGTAGGGGGAAGTGGGCTGCCTTAATGAGGATCTCGCAGAGAGCACCCACTGTCCGTCACACTGTCTTTGCTTTATCCGCCGGGGTCTTAAATGGTGGTGGCTTGGAGGCAACGCCCCCCAACCCCCCCAACACACACACACCTACCTCTGCCTAATTCTTTATTTTGCCCTTTCTCTCAAGCTCCCTTTCTCTACTTCTGTTTGTCTGCGTCTCTCTTCCTCCTTAAAGATCTGCTGTCTTCTGTTTGATCCTTTGTCTCTGTCCTCAGAAAGCTGGAGTAAGCCATCAGTAAAATGCCTCCCCTGTAAACTATAGCGGCTCCCCAGCAATGTACTGGACTGGGATGTGTGGGATGGCAAGTATTCTGCTCCCAGGACTTGGCGCAAAAGTAGTAAACATATGCATATCCCTGACAAAAAACATGTTGCACATTCTTGGAGATTTGTTGGACAGTGATTCTACTGCTTTCAAAAGGTTTGACACACGCTATTTGTTCCTACAGAATAAGAAACTTGCTTTTTTTATCCAGTGCCAAGTCATTAAAAAAGGAAACTGTGTTTCTTCCATCAGACCACATGTTTTTAAGCTTTCCTGTAGAAAAGAATGTTAATCCAAGTCATTAAAATGGACCGTGTTTGTCTGTTGACTCACCGTAATCTTTCTTGCAGTACTTCTTCATGTTGATCTTCAGTTTGCCTTTAGATGCTTTGCAATAAGAGTCGCAGTCTGCAAGAATAAGAAGGGAGAAAATACAGTCAGGATGCTAGAGCATTTTAGTAATGGAGAAAAGGGTTTTGTGAATTTGTTGGGGTCTAAAAACGTTCTCACATTAAGCAATTTTCAGAACAGGAAAGTTGTGCCTACAACTTAGTGTAAATTGCAAAGCAATAGCAATTTTTTAAATTAATTTTCATACAAATCTGCAAAATTGTACCAACAATTTTGTCAAATAAATTTTGGTAAAAAAATTTTTTTTATAACACTAGGATTTTTTTTTTTAAATTCACACACAACATAAAATCTGATTTTATTGTTTTTCTCATTTCTCATGTAAATAATTTATCATGCATGCTCGATTTCTCAAGTAATTAATACTAATCGTTATGTTTATTATAGATGTCATCAGTAAAAATTTATTAAATTTACCGCAAGTCATCTACGACATTTCCTCGCAAAAAACAAAATCTGGTAAATGTCCCTTTCAACATTAAGGAAACTGTTTACATATATTATAATAATAATTATCTAATTCTTTTTACATGTCTAAAGATGGTAGTACATTTTAAACACACTATAGATGAGCTGGGAGTCTAATTAGCGCTACTGTTTTAAAACTTAATCATTCCACTAGATTTTAGTGTATGAAATATTTTCCTCTGTCCAACCTACATTTACATGTATGAGAGAGTTTAAACAAATTTTCCTAATTTGAAACTCTAGACACCTGCTTTAGTGCCACCTTTAGGAGGATTGTCCTCATGTTGTATTTCTGCCCTGTTGTATGTTTTTTGGGACTGGACCAGACTTTCTGCATTTTTCTTAATTGAAATGCAGTTTTAGTAAAGAAAAAAAAAAGAATGAAAGAAATAAAAATTCAATTCAATTCAATTCAATTTTATTTATATAGCCCAGTATCACAAATCACATTTGCCTCAAAGGGCTTCACAATCTGTAACACACGACACCCTCTGTCCTTAGACCCTCGATTCGATTAAGGAAAAACTACCCAAAAAAACCCTTTTAACAAAAATAATAAAACAACTTTAGAACAATAATAATGACAGCACCTCTTGCAACAATTATTGTGGCTGGCATACATCCATCTGGTTTGACTGTGTTGTCTCTTGTTTCTACAAGATCAGCAGATTCTGTAGCCACCTTTAAAAAGCACCTGAAAACGCATCTCTTCCATCAACACCTAACTGACAATCACTAACTTCTTCTTCCTTTCTACCTCTGCTCAAAAAAAAATAAATAAAAAACCCTTCCTATCCTTAGCTTTGTATACTGTGCTGGGCTTTAATCAGACTCGTTTTTTGACGCACTTGTGCTTTTTGTTACCTTGTGTTGTTATATCGCTTCAATTGTCTTCCTCACGTGTAAGTCGCTTTGGATAAAAGCGTCTGCTAATTGACTAAATCTAAATCTAAATGTAATGGGATTGCTGTGGGGCCACTGCTGGAATTATTAAGGTGTGTGTTTTGGTTGTGGTGGAGGCACTTTACCCTCCAACCATGTCTATAACCTCCATGTGTGATGGTGAGGACCTCTGAATGGAGCTGATGGTACCAGCAGCAGTTTAGGAGAAATACAAATTACCCCTGCCGTCTACCCACTCACTCCCTGTCAGACTGTGGGAATGAGTCAGGCCTGTGCAGACCACCCTCCACCCGGTTCAACCCCCACCTCCCTCCAAATCTCACCTCGCTTGTCACCTCAGCGCCCGACCTCGCGAACAAAATAACCCTGGGATCACTCCAAGGCCCCACCGAGGACCATGTCAAGCTTTTGCATTTATTGCAGTGTGGACAGGGGGGAGAGCGCGCTGAGGGCTGGCAGCTTTTTGAGGGAGTGGAAGGTGGGGGTGTGAAGGGGGTCAATGCCACACAAAGGGAGGTCAGGAAGGAAAAATTAGCCATCCATGAAGCGTTAGTCAGAGGACCCTTTCTTAGTGGGGGGGGGGGGGGGGGGGGGCCCCCAAAACCCCCACCCCCCTCTTTGGGGGGGGCACACCACA
>CM022472.1:18846441-18879662 GCA_011952105.1 Coreoperca whiteheadi
GTGGGGCATCTTATGTGGTGTTTTTTGGGGGGTGTTGGTTGGGGGGGGGGGGGGGGGGGGTGTGTCACCCAAATCGCCTCACAGCTCTCTGCTGTGGGTCACACACACATACTCACACACTCTTTGAGGTAGCTCAGTAAGTGTGTACTTAAGTTTGATTTCGGCTTGATTTTTCATCTGGATAACGAACTCAAAACAGAACATTTGATATTTGCTAGAGAATGTTGAAGACATTTTCCGTGCACAAAATCATGTGGCTCCTTAATTAAAGTTTGTATATTCCATTTGTGGAGGAGGTAAGGAACATTTGAAAATCTACCCTGATCTACTAAATCTACTACTCCACAACATTATACTGAACTGTATCTCTATTGGTTGTAGTGTTTTTAACTACTGGAGGTAAGCTTTTATTTTTGTCGAGTGCCGAACACACATTCATTGCAGAATTTAACTAACCATGCTCCTTGTTCAAATAGATCCATGAGGATGTGCATATGCCATCGGTTTTATGATAGATTACCAGGAGGTGAACAGTATATCCCTCCCTCCACTCTGCTGGCCCCAGCAATCCAAAGAGTACATAGCTTCAGTGATTGCCCCATGCTATGCTGTCATGATGCCAGACACTTACAGTGTGGGCCAGAATAACGTGATGTGATGCCATGTCATGAAAAAAATACATGTTTTTCCTTCTTTCCCTGCTCCTTTAGAGCTCTCCCAACTTGCATAAATTGGATCCAGAGTCCTGATTTGGTTTACACTTCAGTGCTGCAAGTTGTAATGAGTATAGTAAAAAAAAAAGTGGGAAGGAAGGAGGCAGGGAGCAAGAGATGGATGGACAGCGAGGAGAGTGATGGGGTGGTGGAAGAAGGATTGGAGCTTTCAGGCAGCTTGAATATGATCAAACTTCATTGTTGTGAGCAGATCTTTGCTCCATGCCTTTACTCTTCTTTATACTCTGTTTGAATGAGGTTGCCAGGGGAACACCGTGACAAGAAAAAATGCAGCGAAGGAGGCGGGAGAATGGATACTGGTAGAGTGTGAAGGGGTGGAGAGGTTGACAAAAAAAAGAAGACAGGAGTGAAGTTTATCAGGGGGGTGGGAAGAAGAAGAGGAGGGCCAGGATTTTAAGTAAAATCAGCAAAAAACCCAAACGTGGTAGCCTCAGACGTTAGTTAGCAGGGCCACAAAGCTGGAGCTGGTGGTAGTACATAGAGAGAGTAACAAATATAGGCAAAGTAAATGAAACAGAGGAGTCTATATGAGCTGCACCTGATTACCATGTAAATGACAGAAGGGGGAGCTGTGGAAAGAAAGCTTTGTTTTCTATAACCCCCCTTGATGCCATCATGATACTTCCCTTTGATAGCCTTTCGTTCCCCATTAGTGTACCCCTGAGACACAGCTCCAGGCCCTGCTGAGAGCACCCCGAGATCCCCATTTAGGGCCAGGCAGTCCCCTACCGTGAGGACAAATGTTCCCTTTGTGTGCACGTTACAAGCAGGGGAAGTGGGAGCAGTCCTGTAGCACTGAGCTAAAATGTGCTTTGGGTGTTCTGAGTAGATGTAGTTACTACAGCGCTTTGTTTCCTGCCTTTCAGAGCACTCAGAAGTGCGTAACTGAGAGGTGGACCTTTGCCCCTTCTATCAAAGTGCTATATAACCCTTTAAGCTAATCGTTTTCTTTTGGGATGCTTCTTACTTAAGCGGCACCAAGACAGAATACAGTACTGTAAAGTTATATGTATATGAGCCAAAGCTTTACAGTGCATTTAGACAGAAGCAAAACTAGGCCTGGGTTAGGTTCAGTAGCCAGTGTTAGATAGCTAGTACAGTGGTACATAATAAAACATGGCCAAAATATAAAAATGATGGTAGACAATGCTGTGTAGAAGCATGTGAATACACACTGCTGCCTCGCTTATTGACCCTCAACATCATTTGGGGGGTAGGGAACATGTACTGTAACCTAAAAAAGCTGAAAATATTTGTGACACATTTCTGCAAGGCAAATCTAACAAACTTTTTACAATCAAATCATTTAACATAATTAAAGACAACTAAACAACATGACTGGTGTCCAAACAATTCAGCCCAGAAATCTGTACACACTGCAAAGTCTGGAGCCATTAGTCATTAGTTGTCTGTAACACTCTTCCGACACGCTAATAATGCTTACATGAAGAGATTTTAGGGTCCCTGATTCCTTATGCCTCGACTTTAGCACTGCATGAAAAAACGCAGTTCCCTCATTCACTTGATTTAAGCCAGTCCGGCGATGCAGCGGGGTTGCCAATGGGTAAGGGCCCGGCTGGGGTCGTCTGGCAAAAAAGTTGAACCTGGCTCAACTTTTGCCACAATGCAACGCAACCTCATATGGAAAGGCCAATCAGATTTCTGGTGGATTACTTTGTAACGTTAATTCCGTATTTATGCCGTATGTATATATGTTTTAAGCAACCCTATCGCTAGGCAAGAACGTTGATATTGGATGATTCTGCACAACCCATTTACTACATCCAATGACAAGTTTTTTCTTCACAATTAATAAAATCTTTGCTTTCTATAATATCTATGAAAAAGCGAAATATCTTGGTTACTGTTAATTAAAAGGGGAATAATTGCAGGTCTTTGAACGGACACTCCGGTCTCTTGCATGAAAGCCAGACGCACTACACATCTATCCACCACCCCAAAGTCAACAATCCGCCTCCCTACATAAAGGGCGCATTGTCAATGAATGTTGACATTGGACGAAAATCTGGTGATGCAAAATCGTCCAAAATGGATTAAATTCCGAGAGATACCTGACTGAACTGTATTGACGGCACACTGGGATCAGAACATTCGGGCCCCTATCAGAGCTGCTCAGGGAGGTGTGGGATCACAAATACCATCAGGTACAGTGTGAATAAATGCACCACTGAACACACCGAGGAAGCCTAGTGAATTTGACAGCTATGAAAAGGTGTTGAAGGTCCATGTTTCAAAATAACCACCGCTACTTCTGTGGTGGCATGGCTGAATACAAATATATTTAGTTGTTTCTGTTTAGCAGCTCACACTTTACACACATATAAAATCAAATGTACCCAGGCAAGTGAAATCACAAGTGGTCTCTTGAGTCAAAGCCATGTGTGAACAGCAATCTATATCAATTAGATGTAGACACGCTCTGGATATATTTAAATACAAGATACTCAGTGTGAACATGGCCACAGAGGCAGGGCGGTATCAGAGTTAGCAGAGAAGCGAGACAAGGAGGTGTAAATGACGACCCCGGGGGGGGGGCTTTCTCCCTCAACCAGACTGATTGAGAAACAAATTGCGTCAAATAAAGCATGTAATTAGATTATGGAGCCCAGAGTGCTGCCCCGCTCTGTTCTCCTCTGCTCTGTGCTGGGCTGCTCGCACCAGAGCCGTGAGTTTGGATCCTGTCCAGCAAAGACAGAGAGAAGGTAGGAAAGAAAGAGACGAAGAAGAGTCCCCCGCTTCTTTTCTCATTGTGTTGTCAGAGAGTAAAAGAGGTGTTTGTTTTCAGCAAACAACAGCCAGTGAAGAGGCTGTTCTAGTTCTTGACCTGATTTGAGATTTTACTTTTCCGGTGGCGTGCAATCAGTTCTGATGAGTTGGGTCATCCTCTGTTACTGTTACTTCCTAGTTTCAGATGAATCGGCGGGGACTCCTGTTGGTTATCACCCAAAGCATAGACACAGAGAGAGGAAATAACCCTGCCAAGGTTTTCCCGTCATTAAAAACGGTTTTGGGCACCAAAGAGTAAATTGCAAGAAAAGTTTCATATTGATAATGAGAATTTGATACTGTGCTGTTCTAAATCTTTTACTATTATTTCTTCTCTCACTCTCTAATACAATTAAGTGGCGTAATGAGATCCCACGTTGATATGACTGTAAGGCGCGGTTGAGTCGGCAAGTACTGAACAGGGTGTGTGAAGCAAGACTCATGTCCAAAAAATCCAAGGAGGGGTCCGCCACAGATTCTGATCACTTCCAGCTTCGGCACACACACATATAAGACTGAACCTCGTTACCCTTATGAGCATCATCGTCGTCACTCCAGCTCTCCTTCTCCTCATCATCATTAGTTACTTTCACATCCTGTGTATCCTGACAGGCCCGGGCGGCCATCACAGGTCATCAGCGGTTAATCTCCTCCACATTTCGTTGCTGTGCAGACATCTCTGTCACGACCCGTGGGAGTGGCGACTCACACCATCCGTGACCTACCAGCACAATGTGTGTTTTGTCTGGGCCACACCATCGGCGATATTCTCCATGCATTCCAGCCCTCCGTGTGGCCGAGAGGGGGAGAGCCCTCTTGCAGGAGACAAATTAATATCCTCTCCGTCCAAATACCCCTCCCCCCTCGTTCAACTGAGGCACAACAAGGCACCTGCCTCACAGCTGTCAGCCCAACACCCCCTGGTATCACACACACACACACACACACACACACACACACACACACACACACACACACACACGTTTTCATGAGTCTGTGTTTTCCCTTTTTCACATTTATTTCTAAATTTACTTTTCTACATGTCTTCTTTAGCATCTACTTCCCCATTTTTCCCCTCCATACTGTTTTCTTCTCCCCCTCCATCTACTCGTTTGTCTTTCTCTTTCCCTTAATTTTAGCTTTTTTCTTCTTGTGGTTTTCTGATTTACCCCTCTTCTTATCCACTTCATCCTCTTCATTTTCTACTTCTCCAACCTTTCTTCTTTTTAATTTCCCTTGAATAAATGTATTCTAAACCCACCTTTATTTCGTTACTATTACTACTACTACTACTACTGCTGCTGCTGCTGCTGCTGCTGCTGCTACTAATAATAAGAATAAGTTAGTAATTTTTAATAATGTATATAATTAATACTTACACTGGTGCTGGTAGTATTAATGGTGTGGAAAATATTGTTCGATGCTCTGATATAATCACTACATCTGTTTGCAATCACACATTAGGTGATATCATAGCCGCAACCAGGCCGAGCAAGAGGTACGTTTGCTCTGCAACCTTTTGAGGAGGCTTAGGGGGTAATGTATGCATCCTCTGGGCCTCAAGGCCGGGTGGTCCAGCGGGACCCTCGGCTACTCATGATTCTGACATGGACGACACAGGATGTCCATCAAGGTGCTCCACCTTGCAATCTGCTTAATTTCAACCTCTGGGCTGAACAGTCTCCTCCCCATTATACATATGAGAAGGAATTGAACTCTCTGTCATGATTAGATTATCTGCATAGCTACATGATCTGAGTCAATACACAGTCTCCTGCAGGTTGTGTTTACATTAGTTCAAGCAATTGGATCATTAGCCTTAAACCATGATGTAGCTACAGGCAAAGATTTTACATAACTGAATTGGAGGGAGAGGTAAGGGTATAGTTTTCATACAAAAAAAATATCCAAAATGTTTCAGTGTTAAAATACTAAAACAGAAAAGCAATAATGATGATCAAAATTGCATTTATTCAAGTTGATAAAGTAATATTGGTCCTTCTCTCGCTTATCCAGTAATCCCTCAATGATGTGAGGAAAATTTCCTACACCCCAAAAGTGGACAGATTCCTGACAAGGGGGCCCAGAGAAACTCCAGATATTCTAGCTCGGCACCACCCACAGTGTTATGTGAAGACAAAGCGTGAAACAGAGGGAGACGAAGGAAATGGAGGAGAGCGAAAAGAAAATGAAGGAGAAAAAAAAAAGAGGTGGAGGAGGGTTGGGGACTGGCAGCATTCTGACTCGGCTGTCAATCGAAGCTGTCCAGGGAACGTTAGGGACCTCAGAGGGCCCAGCAACAGCTGCAGGAGCCTCTTACACACTCTCACATACACACATATATGAATACCTTGGGCCTCCTGCAACTTCATGGGTGAGACAGACCAAACATGCAATGCCAGATGACTCATTTTTTTCCACCATAACTTCAAAAGACAAAATGCGGAACTCATTCCAACAGGGTTTGCACAGGTATGTCTGTCTGTTAAGCACACGATGCAAGTTTTTGTGCTTTAGATTTGTAGAATTTATGTCATGAACTGTACATCCATATTTTAATCAATTACAGAGTTTATCAATCATAATATTGCATCACATAATGAATTATCAACAGTATGAATCTCTATACTGTTCCAAGTTTATACATATCACAGTTTTCACCAAAAGGGTTAAACCTTAAAAATAGCTACAACAACCACTAACCTGAAATTCAACCAATAAATAAGCTCACAGTCCAGGGTGATATCATCCATCACTAGCATCTGATGTACCACAACTAATCCTGAAGTCATAGCCCGTACTCAAAGACAGGACAGTAACATCCACAATGTTACAGTATCATTTCAAACACTAATCATGTGGTGAACCGATGAAAAAAGTACTATTGAATCCTGCACTAAAGTACAGGATCCAGTTACCTCGATCAGTCTTTCCCTCACTTCACTGCATCAGACTGGGAAAGAGGGAGTTTGGAGAGATGAAAAAAATAGTCAAATCAAACAAACTGCCAGGCCCCCGTGCTGTACGCTAGACCAACACCCCACTGTGCCGCAGTTAGACTGATTAATTGTGAAAGTGTGAGAGATTAAAGGAGGCACATCCCAGGGTTGCTGCTAATGGATTTAATATTCATAAACCTCTAATAAGGAGGGGGAAGGCAAGAGGGATCTAATTTATCCGGCAGTCTGTTTTTACACTTGTGGAAAAATATTGAGGTGAGCCGTGTAACTGTTGAAAAATCCCATATCCATTTAAGCATACCTCCACAATATTCTCCTCACCATTCCTTCGAGGCCAGAAATGATAAATGATAAATTAAGAAAAAATTAAATAAATGGTTGACTCTCAACTGTACTTACCTGATGGCTCCTCCGTAATGGTGGATGGGGTTGTAGGAGGTGCAACTGGAATCTCTTCTCCCAGAGAAAACATGACATAGACACAAAGAAAGATCACTTTCATTATTATGTGCATCCACACATGTACTTTTGATTTTGTGTGCATGTATGCCGTTACAGTACGTAAATGTGCTTGTTTTATAAGGAAGGATTCAAGCTAAACAATTACAATAACCGAAAATAAATCAGTGTTGAGGGCATGAGTTGCTCAAAGCTCTGTGATTTTTTTCAACAGACAAGCTCATACTTTAAATGCGCAATTTTTATAGTTGATGGTAGGCAGCAAATGTCCAAAATACCTTACTGACAGGAGAATGGTGTCTTTTTTTCTTCTTTACTCACAAAGATATATTTGATAGATAGATTTAACGAAAAAGTAACGTGGTGTGCTGGTCGCAAATGGGTTTAAGACACTACCCATGACATTACATCCATAATTCCAGTCAGAGACTTGTGTTGCATTCTCTGTGCCTCTCCCCTACTTGTCCAAGCCCTCTTCTGTCTACTCCCTAATAAGGGCATAAAATGCTCAAAAAAATACATAAGGCAATAATTTGTATGATCCGGGGGTCAAAGTGTGAAACGAGTACATAAATTAAGCTTTTGTGAAGTTCAGTAAGAAAGTTATTTTCCTCTAACGCTCTTTTATTTCCCTACTAATGAATATTTATTATTTCTTGTCCCATTCAATCTTCCTCAATACATTTCAAAGCCTTTCCCTCAGATGCTGTGAAAGCTCCTCATCCACAAGTGTCATACATAGCCAGATCTGACCAATAAACTTTCATCCTGCATTCTACATATCAATCAGATGCCGGATGTTCATATCGAAATATAATTTTCTTTTTAATTGATTGGGGAACCCTGGTGGCCTAGTGGTTATGGCACCAACCATGAACTGCAACATCCTTGGTTCTCATCCAGTCTGGGACCTTTGTGTGTCATTCCCTGCGTCTCCCTTCTGTTTCATCCTCATCCCTTGTACCCTGCTGCTGTGGAAAAACTACATCAGAGCTGTATGATTGTCCAAAGACCTGATTCTCTCAGCCCTCCTTCATATTCTGTTGTATTTAGTGGGTAGGAAGCTGACACTCAGGGTAACCATGCATGAAGAACGGCCCTCTTATCTCCAAAGGAGCAGGATAGCAACAGAAGATATAATACATAACACATAATTCCTTTTTGTTATTGTGGTCAGGAGGGAGAGAAGGGGCTCATCAAAAAGTCTCCACAGAGCAGCGAGGGGGAATATGAGGACAAAAGGCAAAACTGCAGAGATGTATCAAAGACGCATGCAAGGAAAGAGGTCGACACGCTGAGGAAAGAGATGCACAACAGTGGTGGCTTCAGCTGTGCGAAGGTGAAGACTTTGTGTGTATGAGGGAAGAAAGAAAGAATCAAGTCTTGTTGGTAGAGTAAAATCAGGTTTTCGTACGAATGTACACATTTATGTATATTGTGCACCATAAATCAGAATCTGTGGAATGATGTGCATGCCTGCTGCTGACTTCTGGACATAATGAGGCCTTCTCCCATGACGAATTGGTCTATTTAATGACAAGAAAAACAATTGCTGCCAAAACATTGGCACCTGAAGCCCACAGGTCCCTTCGCTGATGTTGTTGTTGATCAGCAATCTTACATCAGTATTCAGCCGCCAAGCGTGCCAATTTAAATAATGAGCCCGTTTCCTCAAAATTGACTATATCGATTTATGGCTGACAGAGCTGGAAGGTGTACTCAAAGTCAAAGATATAATATGACTCTCTATTAAAATGAAAGTTGGCAAGCACTATGGCTGAATCTAACAGAGGGCTGTTAAAGAGTAAACTACATAGCGATCATCAGAGAGGGCCTTTACTTCCATCCCACAGGGATCACTGCATGTTTGACACCACAGCTCTTTCTTGACATTCGCTGGAATCAAAGATATCTGATAAGTTGATTTAATTTATTCCATTACTGGACTTCAGTCATGCATATCCATGTAGAGATTTGTTCCTCATAAGCATTTAATTGCTAGTATCTAATTGCAATGGCAAGAGCACCAAATAAAATGTGTTTTCAGAATGAGACAAATGAGCCAATAAATATCCTCACATTTTCCTTTGTAGCTTTAAGTCTTCAACTAAAGGCCTTCCCTTAGGTGATACTATATATTTTTTATCATTCTGACTATAATACAAGGGCATATTTTGGCTTAGAAATGGTCATTGGATGCTGAGAACAAGATTGATTTTGTAATTCAGCCCCCTGCTTTCTGCACTTTTATCTAAGGCACTTTGGGGCTCGGTGATGCTGGTCTTAACAGCTCTGGGTCTTTACTCAGATTTATGGAGACCAACAAGCCGAGAAGGCTGCGCTGCCATAACCTTGAGGTTCAGTTTAATGGTGTGTTTATTTAAGCTAGCAGATTTACTGGTCAGAAAACCGACAGTCGGACACTAAGCGCTTGTCTGAAGAAAAGGATGAGAGGATTTACAAAGTGTAGGAGTGTCTGCTCTTACAGTGTGTGTTTGTGTGTGTAGCATTATGTGTTGAATATGCACGTGTGTATCAGCACATTTTGTAGTGTCTGGTGTGTCCCTCCCTTTCAAATGTGTGCAATAGAACTAAGGCCAACAGTGTCCTACAGTGAGGCAGATATGGTAAAGACTGGTTCCACATACTTATGCAGGGGGCAATGGGCGAGCGGCTCTGCTGGTAGCCTTTAGCACAGCGGTTGCACGTGATACCAGTCACGCCGTCTTTACAGGGACATTGTCCTGTGGTTTGGTTACAGGTTTTGCCAGCAGCACCCACGGGATGGCAATCACATGCTGTGAGGAAACAGAGGAAGAAAGAGAGGCACAGTGAGTGGTCACACACACACACACACACACACACACACAAACACACACATGTGGGGAGATACAAACATATAGTATCTATAGAGAGTGCAGGTGGGTACACAGCAGCAACAGCAGCAGTGGTGGCAACAATAATAGAGTGGTGAGAGATAGGTGAAGGCGTGCACAGAGAGACAGGACTTACTCAGGTCCAACACAACAGCGCTCATTTTGAAGCGAGTGTGGCATCAGGACTAAAAAAAGCAACACATCCTCTAAGTCTATAGACATTTCTTGACATTTTGGAGTTTGCTAATGAGCTAATTAGCATGTAACCATCACATCTACAACGTGTCTGTGTGTTTGTGTGTTCTGCTTGTGACTCTGGCTGTTTGGCCTTGGTGTGTGTGAGTGCTCTGTGGGACTGCAGCTGTACGTGTGAGGTAAAGAGAAAGGGTTGTGCATGTTTACCGAATGATAAAATAATGGAGGATAATCCTAATTGCCTGTTTCTGATTTCTGCTGGGCTTTGAACACGAGCCCAAAATGTCTGTCACACTTCCTCCCAAACTGGGGGGTCTATCGAACACATATGCTTCAGGAATGTAATCATTTTCCAAATGCTCTCCCCAATCCAAGCCCTTAATTTATTTCACAGCCAAGCCCCCTCTAAGGTTTGAAATCGGTGTTGAATAATAGTTGTCAGAGAGTTGTTTCTTTTCATCTATTTTTGCATATAAATAGTAATGACTGTGGTGAGGAGAGGAGGTAGAATTAATAGTCTTAAATGCAGTCCCTATAGTATACACTGACAGTCTAATCCAGACCAAAACAGTTTTGATAATCTATCCATTTCCAACCTACAAAGCCGAAAACGTTTGTCACTAAACTCTCACCGCTATATTCCTCATCCCATAAGTGTTATGTTATATTTTCAGTTTGTTTCCTATGGAAATCCAGTGATGTTGACTTTCAGCCTCAAGGTTGGGCTGGCCCTGCTCATTCACTGTCCCTCCCTAAAGATTTTCTTTTCTGCGCTGTGTCACTTGTTAATCTGAAAGCCTTCAAAGGCGATGCTGAATTATGTACTTTGAGGTTTGTGGGAGTATTTAGTGGTTTGGCCCGTTTTGTTTTTAACCACACAGACTGTTCAGCCCACAGTACAAAATTCAGCTTCAAAACAATCTGCTCACTTTGGCCCATTGCATTGAAATGAGTGTTTAATATGTATAAATGTCAAAACAACTTTTAATTAATAGTAAAGCTTATGCATACAATCAAAACTACAGGTTTCTACTGTGTATTAATCTAATAGATTAAATAATGTAATCCGAGTCCAGGAACAGATGTTATTTGATTGTGTTTGTTTGAATGTTATGAGTTATAATGTAATATATTCTTTACTTTGACCTAGAGCGTTGTTACAGTTGTTATTCAGCCAGGGTGTATTAGAGACATGCTCTCTGGGAGATCCACATGACAGTGGGCCTTAGGGAAAAGACTGCTGTAAAGTGGTAATGTAATACTGAATATGCTCTCTTTATGATTGACCTTGCTCTCTTGGAAACAACATAATTGTTGCTTTATAAGATATTTTGACAAGTGAAGTACTACAAGAGAACTCTATCCTATGGGTGAAGTCCATAATTTTGGGTTTCAGTATGCCACCTCCTCTGTCCTCTCGCTTTTATCTCTACTGCCTGTTTTCTGTGATTCAGCTTCTGTTGCTGCTCTTATCTCTCCTATGTGTGTGTGTGTGTGTGTGTGTGGGTGTGTGCGCGTACTTGTGCTGTTCGCCCTTCTTATCTGACTCAGAGAAGCCTCCTTAAAAGCATGTGTATCTATTGGTACCTTTATCAGACCAATCTGTCACCGCTTTCATTGCTTAGTTGTGTCTAGCTCAGTGGGAGGAACAGCACACACACACACACACACGCCAATAAATAGCGTGGAGGCCGGTGCAGCACGTCTTCAGGCCTGTAAATTTAGGAGTATGTCAGAGGAGTTTGAGGCTCAGAAGGGCAAAGTGCATTTCTGGTTGGAGCTTCAGAGAGCTCAGTTTATATTTTTAAGAGCGTCTGCCTGGTAACCACAGCTCAGAGCCTCGAGGCTGCCAGTAAATCAAGGTGCACAGCACATGGTCTACAGGTGGGAAACACTCAGCCTCCTTCTCCTCCTCCACATTTGGTCCTCCCCATCGACTGGATGACATATTGTCTGACTCCCTGACTCGATGACCCACCTGTTGGCTAAAAGACTGGCTTACACTGGAGGTGTGAGTGAGAGTTTCTGCTTTAAGTGTGTGTCCACTTAACGGTTAAGTGGCTGTGTGCTCTGCTTCATGGCTACTACAGATGGCTCGGGGAGATATGGGGATAAGAGAGCAAGAGGCCCTTTTTGTCTCAACACTTCCAGTGAGGAAAAGGGACAGAAGTTTACGATAAGAAGTGTAAGTATGTGTATATAAGGGAACCTGTGGTCTTTCCCTAACAACATAGAACTGAATTCGGGATTAGTCCAGTGCAACTGTCATGTTTCTAGATGAAGACAGAATTCCTAACGCTAAAAGAAGCTCTTGGCGCCGGGAGTTGCGTATAAAAGAATGAAAATTGTTCTTGGTTAAAGGGGAGAGTGGAAGGCTTTTTCAAAGGCAGGCAATCGAGTCTGAGATTGCACAATGGGAGAATTTTGAACTCTGCCAATCGTTTACCATAAAGCTGGTGTTTGAAGTCTGAACTTCGCTCCCCCCATTTGGTTTGTGTGTTCTGTGCCAATAAGAATAATTTGTTGGCCCTGGAGTCAAGCCAAGCTACCCGAGTCTGTGTTCTATTATAATTAGGTTTCTGCTCCTCCACAAGTATCTTTGGAGAGCAGAAAGAGATAGTGGCATTGGGTTGTTGCTCTATACATAAACAGCTCTCTAAATGATGTGTTTATCTAATAGAGGGTGTGTCTTGCTTGTTGTGTTGTTTGGTGTTTTATTGATTAGAATAATAGGCTACAATGGCCCCAAACAGTCATGCTTTTGGCCACAAAGCAAGCATGAAACTTTGGACATGAGCTTATTTTGTGTATGATGGTTGGTGCGAAACACTGCACATATGTGCTGTTCTAATTGAAAACACGCAGATATCAGCACACCCGATGGAAATCCAAACTTTAAAGGGAAGTCGTGAAAAACAATATTTTTCAAATCCCAAGCAGAAAACATTTTATATGTGGTTAATAAAAAAAGCCCTACTGTCTTAATGGAAGACGTATGCTATGGAGAGGGGAGTAGGTTTTTTAGCATGTTATTCTGATTGAAACAGACCATCCCTCAATCAAAGTCTAAATTCCCTCTGTATGCAAAATATGTTCCTCATCATCCCACTGACCGATGTAATTATATGATGGTTGATGTTCGGATTCGAACGTAAAGGTCTGAATTCAATCCATCAGTCACAGAGCCAACGCCAACCTGCTCAAGCTTGATTTTATTAAGTTTAGATGGTCCTCTGAGGAGGACTAATCAAGACCTCTTGTGTAGTTATCGTTCAATAATCTGTAGACTCCACATCAACATGGCTTCTTAAGGAAATCACTAATGTTTATCTTTTCAAATAAAGTTAAGGCAGGCTTTTAAAGGCAGTACCAGGGTGACAAACAGGATTAACAGACAGCTGATTGAACTCTATGAGTGACATTTGTTATCTCAGTTATATGTCAGAAGTGTTCAAAGACCACCCAGAGTGCTGCATCTCTTGGTCTTTTCAAATCTCACTATCACCTTTTTTAAGTTCATGCATTTCTCTGTCAAATACGCACAGTGTGTTTTATTCAGAGATTTCAAACAGTTAAAGATACAAACAAGAGCAGCTTGAAACGTATTCTGTGTTTACACTCTTACTTAATGAGGGGTGAAGTTATAAATATCGCTGTGTAAATGCAGCCACTGGGCACAGCTCACTCTGCAGTTGATAAGCCGCTGCTCTCTTTTACTCGTAATGGCCTCCTATGGAAATGAGCTGCTTTCGGGGAGGATTGTATTACGCATATAAAAGCGAACTCTTGTGCTCCTCGACCTGCCCCGTGCTCCTACGGCGCTCATTCTCTTCCAAAAGCCACACAGCAAAAGGCTCTCTCTCTTTGAGTCCAATAAATAACCAAACCTCTTAATTGCTGTCACTTCAGTGCAGCGCTCATGCTGCTTGAGGAGCGGACAGAAATTAGTTCTGCGGTTTGAGTTTCATTGAATTATCTTGAGTTATGATGTGGTAAACCTGAGAGAATTTGGCAGGGCAAGACTTTGAAAGCACATATAGGTGTGTGACGTAGGGATAAAGCTGTGTGTGGCATGTTTATTAACAGAGAGAGAGAAAGAGAGAGAGAGAGAGACACCATGTAATACAATGACACACATCTTTAAAGTCTTCATCTGTAACTTTCCAAATATAGTTTGCAAAAATGTTTTAATTGGCAAAAGAAACAGTTCATGCTTCGTATCATTTGTCAGCTTGGGGTAATTACTACAGATCCTTTATTGTTAAGTCTGTTTTGATGTAACTGAATACCTCAGTAGAACTTGGACAGTGTTTGCTTACAATTACACAGGGCTGGAAGAGGTGGGAGGTGCATGAACTCTGGCAAATTTCATGGATAAAACTGAAGAAAACCATTTGGGTAAGATGACAATTTTATAAATGATGATAAAATGTGTTTATATTTCAGTTCAGCAGAGAACGTGAGTCTGTAGTATGAGTGAGATGATTTAGTATTTACTACTTTGGAGACTCTGATGTAATGAGTATATGACATGACTGCACTCCTGCTATGAGCCTATGGGACTATCATTATCTTATATCAATAATACTAATAATCCCACTAAAGGTGCATGGAACTACCAAAGAACACTGTTTTTTTTTAACTACAGGTTAATGACAGCGAAATTGTGAATGGCGGGGCTGATTATGAGTAATGAGAATGACATCATTGATGATCAGAACAATAATAAGAGTTACAACCAATGACTATTCTCAATATTGAATGTTGCATGCACACGTCACATTAGCAGCATGTTTCCCTCAGCGAGAACGAGAGCATCAGTCAGAGTCAGAAAAGATGAGAAAAGCAGCCTGCACAGAGACAGAACGACAGATGAAGGAGGCAGAGTTCCTGTCAGACTCCAAATCAGTAGCACTAGTTATTAAAAAACTTTACAGACGTAAAAACACAGAGCCAGCCTCACATATCCTGATGCACATGTACTATACATGATCAATTTATTCCACATACCAGAGGTCCATACCAGGTGCATTTTTCACAGATTTTGACTTGCTGTTTTGACTCTCACTTCATGACTCATTTATCCAAAGTTTCCTAACATCAAATTAGTCATCATCGTTGTATGAGAACAGATTTCCTTTTTCTTACTGCAGGCAGGCTGTTTTCTAGTTATGGTAAAAAACATTTTATTGTCACGTGAGCTGAGGTTTTCACTCATGTTCTTTTGCTTTCATTTGGTTCTACAACTAAACCAATCATGGATTTGTTCTCTTCTGGTGACCCAAATGTTTCCCGCTTGCTTCCAAGGTCTCTCATTTCAGTGGCTAGCAAACTGAGAAACTCAACCGTGTAAACAATAAAAGAGTAATGAAAAGCAGTCTGTAGTCATGGGAAATATGCTGGATTAATCATTGGTTTGCTGATTAAAAATGCGAAGGTCTCCATCATATGAAACATTAAGGCGTTTGAGAAAATTGTGGTATAATGATAAATAATACAGTCAATAATAACTAATAGAAAATATTAACTAATTCAAATTTAATTAACCAGACATGAATATAAAAACAGGATAAAAACAACTTGCTGTATTTTTTTATAGATATTCCTAATTAGCAAAAGCTATTATGCTTTGCTGCTCTACGTTAATATTTTTTCTACTGCATATGGTAAACTGGATCTTTTGTCTGCAAGTGCAAGAAAACAGATTTAACAAGTCTTAATTCTGTGGTGAAGTGCACAGCAGGACCTAGAGGCATCAAACTTTTTCAGTTACGGGAAACAAACCCCCATGAAAGTAAGTTATGGGATGCTGAAGGAATCAAGTCTTGGACACATGAGAAGAGAAGAGAAAAAAAACAACAACAAAAAAAGAGGTTAACTCTCCACAATTAGCTAGCCTGGTAGACGCAGCAGAGGATAGGGGTTAATGATACACAACGTCCCATCGTGATGAATGTGTGTTTGCATTCCTGCTCGACAGGAGAATGGGCCCAAAGCCACGGAAGGTGTTAGTGTCAGTTTAGGAATATCGCTCACGAGCGGCTGGAGGGGTGAATAAATGGGTGCATTTGACAGAGAGCTTTGTTATGAAGTTGTGTTCATGCAGAGAATGAAATGTGCTTGATATGGTCGCTGGGTGTCAGGAATTTAATGAGACTAAATGCAACATGTGTGACGTTCTTTTGCGTCAGTTTGATATATGTTTTTGTTACAGCAGCATGAAGCAAATCATCGTGGCAAATGCACTTTCTGCAAAGGGAAAAGGTGAAAATTTGGAACTGAAGGATCAACATTATACCACTGAGGACAGGCAATTTTATTTATGAGTGGTATAAACTGTATTAGTCATGAGTACAGCTGAGTAAAACACAAGTTTACAAATGATTGTCTTGTCTAACATCAGATAACTTTGCAGATGTTTTACTCTTCTGACATGCCTTCTGTCAAACTGACTGATTGGCCAGCTTATTTATTTACTCCCTGGTGAATGATGTGAGAAAACGCAGGCTTAAACTGTCAGCAGGCAGCTAATATTTCCTCATGGACTGCCTTTGGAAGTGAGCGCTCTGAACCTCTCAAACAGGTATGTATGTATTTCTGTGTATGTGTGTGCAAGCTGCATCTATACCGAGCGACACTGAGGTGTCTCTGGGCTTGTTTGCACAGGGATTCAGCTCCTGTTATCTTTCCCTGCAGATATAGAAGAGGTGAGAAAACCTACCCTCTCTCTTTTCAATCACCCCCCCCCCTCTCTTTCTTTGACCCTTATTAGCTACGGTGAGGGCTGATGGCAGGCGATTCATCCAGCACTTAGTAGTGAGCACACCTGCGTGGGGGCGTGTTTCTCTTGTCCTCCCTCTCTTCCTCTTCTTCTTACCCTCCCTCCCATCTTTCACTATCTTGCCAGCCCTCTGAGCCTGAGTTTCGCTTTGTCTCCTCCTTTCTTTTTCTTTCCGTCCTGCAGCCCTACCACCGATCTTCCTGGGTTCTAATTCGTCTATGACCTGCACCGGGGATCACTTCGCGCCTCTGCTCTGTTTGTTTTGCTTGTCCTGTCAACCCCACAACCCCCCTCGAACGAAGCCAAATAACTCAACTGTTGATGAGACCCGCCCATACCACCACAACCTCCACAATCCCAAAAGACCCCCAACTCATCTTCACTGACAGAGGGAGACGAGGGCGAGACAGACTGAGGAATGAAAAGACTGCTTGCTGGCTTCCCCCACTTCCTGTAATTCATCTAAAACTGTTTCATATCAGACTTAAAAAATCTCACTAGTGGCTGGTATTGTATGTAAGTGTTGCTATGGTGAATATTTTGATTAAAGTTTGAAGACCAAGATTATTTATTATTATCATAGCAATTTAAATTTTATACAATTCCAATCATGTTGCTGCAGAAGCACTCTTAAGGCTTTCTGTAAAAGCCAAATAACTGCTCACAGAAATGGATAGAGGTTAGTGTGCTAAAACAGAATGAGAGCACTGTACCTTTGCAGGCTTTCCTGTGTGAGATAGGTTTGGACAGGTCTCTGTAGTAGCCCTCCTTGCAGTAGTGGCAGTGGCGTCCAGCTGTGTTGTGGCGACAATTGAGGCAGACTCCTCCGCTCTTCCTTCCCGACAACTTGTACAGCTCCATGTTGAAACGACACCTTCGAGCGTGAAGGTTACAGTTACAGGCTGTGGAGGCAATAAAAGAGGTTGCAGAAAGTGTGAAACAAATAGGTAATCACTTGGTAAATGATGACCAGGCTTCATTGAATATGCTTTTAATATGTTGTATTGTAGCCTAGCTTGGCAGCTTACACTTAAACAATAAAAACAAAGACTGGGGAGCTTTGCTGAGGTTAACCAATAAGGTGACAGGTTTGTGCAAATTATTAAAAAAGCATGTGGTGAGAGCAGGTGAGCACCTGAACTCACGGGTAGCGGCATTAATGTTTCATATTGTCCTTTTTCTTACACTAAATTATGTTCCTTATTACTGAACTGAATTGCGATGAATGAAAAATGATGCCTTTATGTCAGTAAGTAATAACAAAAGTCATTTCCGGGATCTTATGTTTGCGTTTATCAGACTGAAATCGAGGGAGCGAGTTTAAACTTCTCTGATAATGAGGTCAAACACTGCATCCTTTTTCTAACTCTCTCCAATTATCTTTTTCTGTCTCTTTCTCAAATACTTCTCCACTCCTCACTCCATTTTTCTGTCTCTAGCTCTTTTCCTCAAGGTCTTCGCCTGCTCTCCAGAGTCCAAACTGTACTAAACAGAAAGTGAAGGCCTGGTATTACCATTCCTCCATTCCCTGCAAATCCCTGCGAGCGTGTGCGAGACCCCTCGCTGCCGCTTGTTTACTGATGAGTACAGATGCCAGCGCTGAGTTTAATTAGCCGGCTGATGTTTATTCATGACTCTCTGGCAGCAGAGTGAGGCAGACATGCCCAACTTCATTAAGACTGGCCGTCCGAGACACCGGTCCTCCACCACCACCACAGACACGTTCATGCATTATTAACAGTAACACTTCTGATACAGTTTGTGGCTCTACTGTGGGTACATACTGCACCGTATGTGTGTGTACGTATGGAAATGGGGATTAACTGGGTCCAACTGGGGTCCCCTGGTTGGTTCATCTGTCCGTGTTTTTCTGCACCACCTCACCACACCGGTCTTTTCATCATCTGCCCCTTATAATGGAGAAAGACGGAGGGCTGCTCTCACTTCCTCAGCATCTCTCTCAACCTGGATTCTCACTGGTGTGTGTGTGTATGGGTGTGTTTTTTTCTAGATGTGTGTGTCTGTTTTGGACTCCCGAGGATCCTTCTCTCCACTCCAAGGACCTAATTACAATATATTTTCTAAAATACACACCGTACACACACAGCTCTGTGCCTTATCAGTAGTGACATGGCTTTCTGTCTTTCCAGCAGGACAGCAGGGGTTTAATTAGTGATATGTCTCTGCTTGTTCTCCCTCCCTACTTCAGACAGTTGGTCTAAAGCATCAGTATTTAAAAAAAACCCTCAAGACTTTTAATGCCATGAGACCACAAGATGATGATATTCCCATTTTATTTTCTGGGAAAATAAGATGTGTTTCACCTTGAGTAAATTCGGGTTAAAACAATCATCTTTACTCCTGTATCCTGTGAACTCACCTGACTGGATTTAGACCTATCCTTTCCTTAAAGTGACACAGATCTGATGATTTCATTGTTGTCTTAAGATAGATTTACACCTGTGCATGACTCATGTTGTTAGCCTTTCAGACAGCAGAGCAGACAGGAAAACCCCTAAAGCCCACTGATAGCCACATATAGTGTGTGTCTTTGATGAGATTTGAGGGATAAAAGTACATACAATTTTCTTCCATTCATAGATATTTTGTGACTAACTTAGCATTTGTTTTAGCCACAGAGATCAATTGATAACACAATGGCTTAAACTCTTAGACAGCTCTGAAATGATCTGTGTCACTGCGTTGAAAAACCTGAGCTGGCTGTCAATCCAGCCTGTAACAGGGATCACTGTAGAGAGGAGTACAACAGGTCTCAGACCTGCAGACACGTCTCTGTTACACTACAAAGATTGTTTCACACTCTCCCTAAATGAAGACAGTGGAATTGTAGCCTCCGGACTACACTGCCCCGGTGAGAATCATGCTGCTGTACCAGGGAGGCATTTTGGATTTTGAGGAAGAGACAGTACACAAGCTGGACATGAAGGTGTGGGGCACAAGGCCACATAGTGTTGAATGGTATCATGCATCATCAGGCATTATGTCAGATAATGGGTGAGAAGCACTTTATCTAAACTCACTGACACTGGGCATGATGTTAGCTTGTTCACACAATATCCCTTACACTGTCTACACTGAAGAAAACTTAGGAAACAATGTTATTGTTGGAACAATTCCAAGTGTTTCATGAGCACAGACTGTTTTAAAAATGACATCATCACAGCCATGTCCAAATTAAGACACATTTAATTAAAAAAAACTATTGAAGATCTGTAAGCCAGTTTGCAATGTGTTTGGCGTGAGCTTATCAAGTTTCCTGCGGCATTATAAAACAAGCCCTTGTCATTCACACGTCTCAGTATTATCCACTCGTGGAGTTACCTATTTCCTTTCATAATTCCCTGTCAAGCAAACAATCAACTTGCATTTAAGATAACATTATGCTGTCAGTCAGGATGAAATACCCCATTGATGCAGGACTCTCTGTTCTCAACCTTTTCTTTCAATAAGGCTCCTTTGCTGCTGCTCTTTATTTACATTAATTTATATTTGCAAGATTCAGCACACAGTAATGTTGTGGAATTGCTGTATCTGTAGGTGGATAAGTACTCCATTCAGTGATCATCATAAAACAAATAACCATCAATAAGAGTGGTATTCATTTTTGTCACATATATTTTTATTGTACCATGTTGATGAGACCACGTGTTCTCGTGTGTGTTATGATATAAATTTAATTTCATGTTTTGTTTTTTTATATAGACTTGGCTGGTCGACTAAATTTCACAGTTCACAAGACCTGTTTGGGTTTGTCATCAACCACATACACGTACATTCCTACGTATGAGCGTCAGTTTGTTTCTAACTTTTGTTGCGTTGTGGAAACACCTTTGTCCAGCCAAGAGAACAAAAGCAGTTTGATAAATATTCGCTCCTGGCAGGGAATCTGTGAGTCAAAACACAGATTTGTATGAGTTTTAACTTCGAAATCAACACAACAGCACCTGCTCACTTAAACAGCACCACATCCTCTCTGTTACTAGGACAAGTTTGATACAGTGGTAGATGTTTTATTAAAATTCCTGCATCATGCATTTATACTCAAGCAGCAGCTGCATCCTCTTTTCTCTTAGAGGTGAAGCAAAATCAAACTGGACTACACTGACATAAAACATATCTGTCGCAAGCGACCGGTGAGATCATTCCTGATAACCTCTGGAGGCTGAAAACTGAGATAAATAGAGGTACAACACTGTTTTATTTTTCTTAAATCCCATTCAACAAAACATTGCAGAGCACATTGGACTTTACTGGTTCCAGGGCTAGAAGTGGAGGTTTCCTCTGTGTCATTTTCCTAAGAGACACCAGGACACATTCAGAATGAGCACCTCAGGATACACTGCTCTCTGTGGCTGCTGAAATACCTGCCATCTCTTTTCAGGAGGATCGCTGTGATAACAGTGCCAAATAATGGCAGGACCATTGCTGCACACACACAAGCACACAACATTCCTCACGCCTGCGCTTTACAACCAGCAGGATTCAGGGCTTCTGCCCTTAAGTGGAGATACAAAAGCTGAGCTGTAGTTTATTTCAGTCAAGCAATCAGCTCACACACCTTCGCAGCAAACAAAAGCTACTGCTGCCATTCACACCCAAAACACACTCACACACACACACACATGTTGTGTGCACCAGGAGCACTTTGAAGACGAGTTTGCTCCTAGCTTCCTGTGATTCAACATTTTATCTGTGCGTTAATATGAGATTGATAAATGGTAGCACATAAGAATTGAAATAACTATAACTATTGGTTTAAAATGCAGAAATGAGAGAAAAACAAGATATTTTGTTTATTAAAACAAAAGTGTGTGTGTAAGACATATTAAATCTAACCCAATTTGAGTACCTTTGTAAATTATAATGTGCTGAAATTTTACTTTGATAATTAATGTTAACAAAGACTACATTTTCCTTTTTACACCCTAAAACGTTCGGCCTGTTTTCAATCAAGTTAACTGCTTCAGGCTGGATTAGTGGGTCAGTGTAACCGCCCCCAGGTGAGCAGTAAAAAGAAGTGTGAACTGATACCTTTAAAACAAGAGTAATTAAATTACCTGGATATAGCTAAGCTTACCCAAAACTTTTTTCAACACCTCCTGTAATGTGGACCACAGGTATCTGAAATGACGAAAAGCTGCAAACTTTAGCAGGAAACCGTTTTGTTTATCGGGAGTCGTTGTTTCCCGCACATCCTGGGAAACACGGGGGCCTCAGCACAGTGTCTGAGTGTGTTTTGGAAAGTTTGCTAATTAGTTTCTTTGAATGGTTCCCAGCCTCTATCGGCTGACCTCAGTATCGTAGCATCCCAGAGGCAGCCTTGCCTCTGCTAATTAGAGGGAAAATTCAAGCAACAGAGCTGGAGGTTGGGGGTTAAGCTCATCGTACTTACGATAAACCTGGCAATTGAGTGATAGCAGTCACAGCCTTGATTTGTTCTAAAGAGACTCTCAAGCAACTGATCGCTGCCACTTTCACGCCAAATCCACAGGCTAGATTGTGCTTCTTGTAGCTGCTGGCTGCTCACTACCTCAAATGTAAAAGCACACAATTAAAAAAATAGTTACATAAAAAATCAGAAAACATCGAAAGGGATGGCTCATATATTAGATTTCTGAATATCCAATCTGAGACCCTATTGCTTTCTCTGTTATCAACACTTTTAGCTTTTTATTAGCTCTAGGGAGGTCACAGGCCCTGACAAAGATTTTGCAGACATTTTTCCATGGCTCTCAGGAGATGTCAGCCTCGCCGCTGCCGTCACCTCCACCGCTTACCCAAACAGGACAGAAAACCAAAACCCAACACTGCCGCTTGCGAGCAGGGGGACTGGCAGGAGCTCCTTTTAAACAAACACCTAGGGGAGTCAACACGTGAACAGTTTATTTTTAATCCTATGGGCGCTCCCAAAAGTAACTTTTAGATTAACTTCTAAAACCCCCTCAAGAGAAAATGAAAAAACATTGCTTGTCAGGGGGGTTTAAGAGAGAGAGAGAAAGAGAGAAAGTTTAAAAGTAGTGTACATTCCCCAAGACTTATTTTTGCAAATGTTTTTATAAACTGTGCTCCAAAATATCTGGAACAACTTGACACCCCTCTATACTGTAAGGTCAATTAAATTAAATCATTGCAAACAGTAAAGAATCCATCTTTCTATCCCCCTCATACAAACACACACACACAGTCTGCTGGCTGCTCTATCTCTCTCCGTCTCTCTCTCTGGGGGTCGATGGGGAAACATAACACACATGCTGGGAAAGTTTGACATGGCAAAACACAGGATCAGATGTGCGTTGAACACAAAACCCCACATGGATCCATTTCAGAGATCCAGTGTGTGATCATGTGACACACACACACACACAGTTAATGCCATGAAGGCAAATCAAGGAAATCGCTGTGTTTGGTTGTAATCCTTTTTTTGTTTGTTTTCCGCAGATTACAGGAGAATACTGGTGTCAAACAAGTTACGGCACATTTATCTGCTGTGGATGTCTAAAAATCTTTTTCATTAAATGTTTGTCTCAATCCATGACATGATTCCTTTTTTCCATTTACTTTTTTTTTTGTCATTTTATATTTGTATTTCACTTTTAAACATCAACAAGGTAATACAAAGACATAAAAAAGAAAGATAAATACATAAAAAAAACAACAGATATTTACCTCCAGTAGAGAGAAATGAACTGCTGTCCTGGATAACAAAGGTTCCTTAAATAAAAAGCAATAATTGTGACTGACAGGTCTGTAAAGCACCGAAGTTGTGAAGGATTATTTCTTAGTTGTATACACTATGATTTTCTGTTGTCTATTTTAATCTATTACAGACAAGATCCTTTACTTAAGTAAAAGTAGCGGTTCCACACTGTACAAATGCTCAATTACATGTAAAAGTACATAAGTACTCAATGCAGAAAAATGGCCACTGTACTATTATATCTTCAGATTACTATTAACAATGTGTAAATGAATAAGCTTTATTTTGCTGTTGTACTTGGTTGAGGTGATTGTTTAACTATTTTACATATTGTTGGGTAGTTTAATCTATAACAGTGCATCCTATTTTATAAGCTCATATGATTCGTATGTAGAACTTTTAAAGTAAATATGTAAAGTAACTAACTGTTAAAATATAAATTGGCATGAAATGGAAATACTCAAAGTACCTCAAATCTGTACTTACTGTACAGAGTACTGTACAGAGAGTAAATGTACTCAAGTACTGAACTACTGTTACACTCTGCCTGCTTGGACTAAGTAATGCAGCATCAGTAAAATAATTAAATCAAAATCATGAGAATGACGGTTTGGAGAAGCCAGTCCTTTGCTTGTTTTTTTATACTGTACAAGCATGAATGGCAGTAAATCAGATATTTATATAAGTATGCTGACTGCAAACAGACAGCAGCCGGAAAAATATTACACTAAGTAGAGGGACAACGCTTCAACAATTGGCACAAAGTGATAACAAAACAACACCGGTATTATATCTGGGATTCATTCTTGAGCGCAGACATCACAAACAATCATTTTGTGGCCAGATTAATTCCGTGTTGATATTTTCTCAGGGAGGAGTGATTTAAAAACATTATCTTGGTGACAAGTTACTCTTGTTAGACTGATGTCGGACCACACGAATGAAAAAAATGTGATTCACAGACCATGGAATTTCACTATGAAGAAATAATTGCCCGTCACTGATAATGACTGTTTCTCCCAAAACAACTGAAGAATTTGACTTTTTTTAAAAAAGCTTCCATAATAATTGTTGAACCCTAAGTGATGTGCAATTAAAGAAATAATTATGTTTAGTAACCAAGATGTACAGTATATGTTGCTCTGTTTCATATCAACTTATAAATCTGTTTCATGTCAACTGTCTATTTAGCCTCTTATAAATTAGAACAATACTGCTTTTTATCTTGTGTTCGTTGATCCAGACACTGGCATGGTAAAGGCGGGAATTTCCAAATAAAATGAGAGCTAATTGAGGGCATGAGGGATTGAGATGATAGATGTGCTCAACTCAGTGATAGGTGTTTGATGTTCTCTTTACATACAATTATGGCTTTATATTTGCTAAATGTCATTTACCATTGCCAGCTCAATTAATCCTTTTAAACAAGCAAATAACTTGTCTTTCATTATCTGTTGCCACAATATGTTTAATTGCTTTACTAAAGAATAAGAAAATACACATTACGTTACACATGATCAAACTGTGAAATCTGTGCTCTTTTTTCCTTAAGTATGCGATCAGCTTTCTCTAAAATGCTGCTAAGTGGCATGTTTTAACCACACATTTCTTATTTTGACTCTGAATCTGAAGGAAAACAGGACTCCATCACACAAATAAAACATGCAACAGTAAATGTTCGTGTTGTCAACGGCTTTTGCAATGCTTTTACCTTTTTCAAATTTGAATAAACCAAACTCCTCTGTGACAAAAATCCACTGACAAACAGGAAGGTATTCATTCTAAAAGGTCACAACACCGTTCACAAAGTAACAGTTGTCCAACAATTTCATCTTCATCCCCTCATTTTCTGCTGAAGCACAATGCTGCAAACTGCACAGGGCAAAGGGCGAGCGCTTCAGAAAACATTCAGAAAGCAAACAAAGAAAAGAGTGGGAGAGAGAGATCATGCTGGTGTCGTGGCGGATGTATGAAGTGTGTGGGGAGCTTAAGGTCAACACCTCTGGGTGTGTGGACCTGGTCAGTGTGTATTGGGGAGCAGCATGGGAATGCCCTGAAACTGTGGGGTGATGGAGCGAGGATGTGTGTGTGAGTGGGAAGAGGGAAGGGAAAGGAGGATGAGGCACTCGCTGCAGAGATTATATCAGGCTAATTTAATTTCTTTATTGCTGCCAATTAGCTGCAGCACTTTAGCCCCCTGTGAGCCCTCTAGCCCTCTTCACTCAGTCGCTAATGACCCCAACTAAACTCTGGATCTCAGCTACTCCCAAAGAAGGCCATGTTTCACAGCCGCGGTATTTTTAATAAGCAGTTTGCCTTACAGACGCTGTATGAAGGATGAGAGAGGGAGTGAGAAGAATGAGGAGAATATAGAGAGAGATAAGGAAGAGAAAAAAATAGGGAAAAAAGCTGGGAAAAGAAAAGATGAGTTGGACAGAGGAAGTGAAAGAGATCGGCCTGCTCCGTGTGAAAAGCCAGCCCTGATTCAAGGAGACTTGACTAAGTGAGATCAAGTCACACAGAATATTTATCAGTCCTGCAGGGTTATCAAAGGCAGATTAAATATGCGTTGAGGACTGAGTTCCAGTGCACAGGTTCCATTTGCCGTCAAGCTGCCTACACACGCTTGTCTGACCTTTTTTCATATCAGTCAAGCTGTTTATCTATTTCTCCTTTCTTTATTTCATAATTTAACACTCTGATGTTTTCTCATATTTGGTCAAATTATGCCATTCCCTGGGCAGACAGAGTCTATGGTGCATGTTCTGTCAGTGGGTGCTAAAATGTAGTCTGATTATCTGACAGACGCAATTAAAGCTCTGTGAGAACCGCCTTGCCTCAATGCAAGCAGGGATCCCTCATGAAGCTATTAGTGGAGCGAAGGTTAATGTTAAGCAACAGATTTGCAGTAAACTGCAAAGTAAATGCCAGAAGAGCAGGAAAAAAACCCACCTCTCAGCACGCAAGTACACATACATTATTTAAAGTATATAATGTACGGTATGCATAAAAACATGAGAAAATGGACTTCCTTTTTATAAAGTACAGGAATACATATATTTGCTGCAATTCGACTGAATAAAGTACTGAACCGGCATTCATCTAATTTGAGTGATTGTATCAATTTTTTAACCCCATTGGTGTTTTATTATTTGTTGCTTTTACGATGTCTGCTTTTTATCATTTTTCTCTTTCATTTGTCATTGTCGCTCTGAACTTGCCTGGATGAATTAAAAAAAGACACTCCAATAGCAGCTGGCTTCATAAAAATCCCACTTTTCACAGTTACTGCACTGTTGCTTATTTTCTGTTGCTGCATGTGCAAGAGGACATATGTTTAGAAAGTCTTGCAGTACTGAAGCAGGATACTCAGGCCATGTATGTTTACACTAAAGCAAATACAGGAATTTGTAAAGGAATTTCATTCTCTGTTTAAGGTCCTGGATACACGTAAAACTGGCATTTTCAATCCACATATTGAATAGAGTGGAAAATGTTCATCTCATATTTTGGTGTGAATGGGGGAAAATCTAGCTTTTCATTTCAGGGGGGGGCTACATAGAAATATCATGTGTTCTCAGATGTCTAATTATTATGGGATCCCGCTTTTTAACTCTAAACTTGCTAGTGTTTGATTTAACCAAGAGATTAATGCCTAATAAAAGTATTTTCCTTCTGTCCTTCTAGCCTGTAAAGTTTTAGAAACAAATTGAAAATACAGATGTGATTGGAAGACCCAACTGCCTCCAGCAGCAGGCCAGGCTAAATGGCCCATATATTCACTCTCTTTCTTCATGTGGGGGCTAATAAGGCCTTTCCTTTTTCAAGAGTCTAACTAGCCACACAGAGGCATAACAACAAAGAAAGGTCTAATGGCCTCCAATTTCCCGCATTAGTGCCCATTTAATGGCTGACCTGCCCTCTCGTTAGGCAGCGCAGCATGGGAGCACTTCTCAGCCTTAGTGCGTGTGCACACACACACACACACACACACACACACACACACAGCACACACACACACACACACACACACACACACACACACACACACACACACACACACAGTCCTTTAGCCCAGTCACACTGCCTCGGGCCCCTGCAACACTTCCACCCCACGCTGAGACGGCATTATAGGCCAGTTTGTAAAAGGGCTGGCCTGTGATCAGTGGTGCATCCATTTGCTGAGTAATCAAGGGTCTTTTGTCTGAGTGGTGTGTATAGGGCAGTGTGTGTGTGTGAAGGTGTGTGTGTGTGTGTGTGTGTGAGAAAGCATGTTCACCTGCATGAGAGAGAGAGAGAGAGCAAGAGGGAAGGAGAGAGATTCTCTCTGCCCATCTGTCTTTATTTGTGCGCCCATTGCTCTTAGAGTGTGTCTCTGTGTGAGTGTTTGCGTGAGTAATTCCAAGATAAAGTGGCGCTGCCTGGAAAAGATCTCCTCCAATTCATGTCTATGGGAAAACACCAGCTGACATACAGTGCAGGAATAAAGGGAGCCATGGAGGGGCTGATGAGAGTGCGTTGTGTGTATGTCAGCTATGCCATAAAAATGCCATGGGTGGAGGATGACATTGGCAGGTCCTATTCAGGGCTATAGCAGTGAAAGGCCCTTTAGGGTGAAAAAAGATTCCTTAGGCCTGTCAGTTCCCCATAGCTCCCTGCTGAACAATACCCACTAAGAGCAGCTGTCTTAATAGCGTGAGGGACTGACAGCTTTAGGAGCGATGCGATGCTCAGAGCAGCATCCACGCAAACTTTGGTAGAGTCCAAACAACGCTCTGCTGTGTGACAACATAATACAGTCTAACAGGATAGTATACTGTTTGCCAGATAGTTCAGACAGTGAATGCTTCCTGTACATTACTATTACGCGTAAGTCTTTAAGGAACCTGAGCTGACAGTGTTGGCAGAGCCATATCACCTCGATGTTCAAGAACCCCACGTGTGAACGGATGCAGTGGCACGACAGCAAAAGATCTTTCCTGAGTGTGATGAAGGTTGGAACAAACTGGATTTACAGTTTCTTTAGCAGGAAGACCAAAAATCTCTGCTTTTACTTAAGAGAGCCGTTGGGTTTTTATTGAAGGGGCTATGAGTGGGAATGGTGTGTAAATGTATTGTGTTTGACTGATGAGGCGATGTTTCCTTTTCAAAGTAAAGGCAGATTACTGAAACAAGTGGCAGACGTTTCTTTCTGCCATCAGTGTCTGATCTGATGATCACAGTGTGAACTATTTGAGACTCCTCCTCCTCCTCCTCAAGTATTAGCTTTAAATCAATTGTGCAACGGTTTGCAACCACAGCTCAGCCATCAACCTGGCTGTCAAAGCCAAGTATAATAAGGTTTTTCCGCAGTCTTTGCTCTCTATTGTTTTACATCCAGCCATTACCTAACCCTGTCTCCTCTGCCTAGACCCTCACACACATTCACAAACACCACTCGGGCTTTCACAGGCAGGACGCGAAACACGGAAACACGCGAGACAGATCTCCAAATCTTCCCTGAACAAGGGCTCTCTCTGCTCATGTCAAACATCACCTCCGGTCTGTTTACCCTGCAAGTTTGGTTTCTATGGGACTAGCAGATCCATAGTGTTTTGGGTTCACATAACTCCTGGCAGGTCGTCTAGTGCGTTGCTGGCCCTGAGGCTGACAGGGATGGGCCGGTGCTGTCAGTGCTAGACAATGAGACAGAGCTTGCACTGGGCTAGCTCACGCTCCTCCATAACTGTGATTCATACTAATCCCACAGCCTCTGCAATTAAGGCAATCACTCTGCTCCAACAATGTTAACTAAAGATTTTAAACCCGCCGTATTATAACAGAATGCAGTCGGCCAACGCTGATTGGCGGCTGTGAGCTGAGAAAATAAACAGTGTTTGAAGATCAGATGATTAGAAGATTAGATGAGTTAATTTGGCCCTTCAGGCAGGAAAAGACAGAGAGCCTCCTTCGTGATTCTGAGAAAGGGAAGGAAAGACAATGTATATCTTCATCAACCATCAAAATGGCTCATCTTTTTCTTTCTGTCTTGCTTGATTTTTTTTCAAACACATTTTCTACCTACAGTATGTGAAGAAGAGCCCTGTGGGAGAAGGCGCTCCCTACCTTGCTTTGTAAAGTTTTCCCATAATGAACTGACTCAGCCTTAAGGATAAACAGATGAGTCTTGGATTAGGGATGAGATAGGAATGCTCTCTTGGATTTCTTTCTACTGGGTAAACGTTTATGGTTTCCACTCCCTAATAAAATGCACTTTGCATATAAGCCAATCTGGACACATTCTTCTCGGAAGTGTCTAAAATATGACGAAAATACAGGTAGCTTTCTGGAAATGTCTCCCTTCCAACCTCACCTTTTGTTCAGACAGAAAATTCATTCTTGACCGTGGAAACAGCAACTGACAAAAATATCACAAATATGTCCACTAAGTAGCTATTCTGGAGCTTTCGATGTTCAAATTTCCATTTTGTCTGAGCACTCAACCATGTTGTTGTACAACTTGAGATTTAACGTGTATTCCATTAATTCAAGCCCACAACATTGAGAAAAAACATATTCAACTGTTTAGAAAAAAATGAAATTCAAAATATTTACTGAGCAAATCCATCTTCGGAGGAAGGTCACGTGAAAAGTTTGAAACCTCTTGAACAGCTAACGAGTGGACCTTGTGGGCAGATTGTTTTGTCAATTTCACTTTCTGTGTTCAAAATTCTTCTCCAAGTTCATAAACCTCTAGAATTAAACACAACTCAATTCTTGTTCAAATAGTTCTCTACAGTGGAGCAATACTTGGGGGATGCTCGTGAGAGGAAAAAAAAAACTGCGTCCACAGAAACACTGCGCACTCACCTCACTGGGCAGTAAATGTTTAATTTAAGCTCTGCTCAACACTATTTTATTGTAGACTCATTAGCAACCACAGCACGATGGCCATGCTAAGTAAGTGGGAAACCTTTGACCTTCACACACAACCCTTACATTCCTTTGTCAAGTCCCCATTACTAAGTTACCGCTCTTCCGAAACGGGCCGTGACCATCCTCCTCCTTCTCCTGCTTTCCTTTTTCCTCCGGGGAAAACTGGGCCTTTTCTCATCTGCAGATCTCATTAATGAGTGGCATTCTGACTGTTGAGACAAATTTCTCTATAAAATTTATTAGCCATGAAAATGGCTTCAATTGGGCAGTCAAACTGAGAGGAGAGGAGAGTTGAATTATCTGAAACACAAGTTAATCTAGTGACAAATGGGAATGGAGGAGAACCTAGATGGAACAGAAAAGGAATAAATCTCTTTCAAGTTTAAAAAAAGACACCACTCTTCCTCCTGCTCTATATCCATGTCATCCCTCTGTGTCTTTCCCTCCTGGTGAAACTCAGAATGAAGTGAAGTTCCACTACTTAGCTGTATGACCTTTTGTAGCTCTTTTACAACCTGCCAATTACCATTAACACTGTCAGGAGGCAGGTTTGGCTCAAGACCAGGTTGCAATGAAAATCATCCTAACAGCCCTCTACTGATTACTGTGAGTACAGCGGTTCATTGTGGAAGCGGCTGCTTTAGTGTCAGTGTGCAGTGGTGGTTTAACACGTGCTTGCTTGTGCATCACTTTACAGGATTTCTCCAAACTGTCTTGTTGAATCACATTATTTCACTCGTAACGCAAGGGGCTCTTAACACACACAAGCTGGCTGGAATCAGAAACTGACCCACTCCCATACAAATTCAAACCAGAGGATGGTTTGAATCCACATACTGCTTGAGAAAATCATGGCCATTTAAGCAGCTGCAGCTGCAGAAGGCAAACTGCACTGTGCAGGATAGATAGATAGTATATGGATTTAAGAAAAAATTACAAAAACATCACATTGTGTACTATAGGAGCAGTGCATGATTATCCAGCTCTACAAGCGAGAATGGAAACAGACAATGAGTCTGGGTTGTCAAAGTGTGCAATCAGAGAGACATTTATACTGTCTCAACCAAGATAATTCAAAACCTGGGGTCACTAATCATCTTGGTACATATCGCCCTTCTTTACTGCATCTGGTATCAAAGGCAGACTCTATGCAGACAGGGGGAATGATGAGGGAAGCGTAGCTGAAGAGGTTTGTGTGTGTATGTGTGTGTGTGTGCTCTTGTTTTACTATATTCATGGGGTCCAAAAAACAGGAGCCCACTATACTTGTGGGGTCCCACCTCCTTTGTGGGGCCAAAATGCTGGACCCCACAAGTTTAAAGGACTTTTTGAGGGTTGAGACTTAGTTTTAGGGTAAATGTTACAATTGGGTTATGGTTAGGGTTAGGTTTAGGTAGGTAAGGGGCTAAGGAATGCATTACGTCAATGACTGGTCCCCACGAAGATAGTGCCACAAACCTGTGTGTGTGTGTGTGCGTGCGGACTTTACATTTTTGACTTCTTGCCACCAAGTCAAGCACAGTCTCCTATCCAGAGGTGGGAGTGAGCGGGAAGCTGCTGAAAGCCATAAATCGGAAACCCCACAGCACAGTTTCTTCACTTCTGTGACACATTTATTGTCCTCTTTTCATTTTCCCCTTCTCCTTCTATTGTCCTCAGCGCTCATCCATTTTTAAAACATCATACTCTTAAACTTTAACCTGTATTCCTCAATGCCCTGCACTCTGTTTGTTTTTTATTTCAACTCCTCGGTGCGTACCTGTGAGTGTGTGGAGGCAAGGGGGAAATCATTTGTCGCTGTAGCAACCCGTGTTTTCTCCACCTATGTTCTAGGCTTTAAAGTCCGCTCAGTCTAGATGCTCTGCTCACAAATGGAGTGTGAAGCCAGCGGCAGGCATTGCATCCGTCACAGCTCAGGCGTTTTTCTTGGAAGAGGCAGCAGAGAGTGGAGCTGCATGTGGAGAGATGAGCTCATAAAGAAACGGATTTTGCCAGGCTGGAGCTGAAAAGCTGATACTACAGGATACAGAACCAATGAACAAGATGACCTGGGCACATTATTGGGCCGGGAGAAGCATGAGTAACAAATTGCAGTTTAGCGTGAATCGGTGATGGACAGGGAACACCAGTAAGTGACAAGATGAACTCCACAGTTGCCTCCAAGCTGCAGGAAATGATTAATGATGAGTCATTAGCAATGAACAGCAATTTTGTGACTTGATCATAATCTCTTATGATCTGTCAGACTCACTGGTACAGTACACTTCAATCATCAGCTTAATATAAATATGGCTGCTTTGTGAAACTATGGAGAAAGTGAGTCCATGCACAGTTACAGTAATTCCCAGGGAGCAAAGAGGCCAAATAGTGCAGCACATTTCAAAGAGAAGGCGAGAATCAAAAGGATCAAAATGTGGCAAGAGTGTACGCATGCATATGCATTATTCTTATAGCCCATGTTGTCTTTGGGCTCTTCTAAAAAGAAGTCTATGCTGTGTTTTAGCCTCAGCTATCATGAGTCATAATCCATGGCCATCAGAAATATGATGCTATACATGTAAATCCAACACATTTGTTTTTCAGAGCAGCTCACAGTCATTTTAGATCCTTCTTTCTCAGTGAGTTGATTTTTAAGACTAGTAAGAGGTACTCTGTCCAGGCTCAACCACCTTAAATTATTACTGTAAATCACTTTTCACTGATACAACCACAGTAATGGCATGCTGACAGTTGGAAGAATAAACTATGATCTGATATATATATATATATATATATATATATTTTTTTTTTTTTTTT
>CM022472.1:18879687-18935694 GCA_011952105.1 Coreoperca whiteheadi
TTTTTTTTTTTTTTCTTTCTTTTACATACAGACATCATTAAAGATGAGAAGATAATGTTAAACTCTGATGTTGTTTAAGTAACTAAACTTACAAGTACTTGCATCACAACTTTTCATTAGAAAATTACTGAATTGTTTAATATCAATTTGATGACCTTAATTCAGCACGTTTGTTCATTTGAATCAGAAGAGTTAGCATTTTCAGCCGGTCGGTCTGAATCAGCCTGCAAGGACAAATTAATTCAATCTAACTACATTTATTTGCAATAATCATTTAAAAAAGTATTTTATATCAACCATGATTCATTTGAAAACCAGGAATAAATGCTTAATAATATAGGAAATGGCATAACACAGCAGTACAGTGCATGCAATAAATAGATACAGTGAAGTCTATATTTAATATTTTGTCAAAGTAAAAAAAACAGTATAAAAACAAACAAAAAAATACTGTAATATTTTACATGCACATGCACATTTCAGTTGTTCTGCTTTGATATTTTAGTCAAGCTATTGAACATTTCTTTGTAACACCACCTTCATTATTAGTGCAAAAACAGGAGCGGGCTGCCATGCTGCAACAGCTACAGCAGACGAGTTTCTGCTCAACACGAGTGTATTAAGGCGGTGTGGCAGCTGGTTTAGTCCACGCAGATTGCTTCTGACACTGATGGAGCGGAGATGTTTTTACTGTACTGGCTCCAGAACCACAGTTGCTGCACTCCTCTGCTGTGGCATAGTGCCTACACTGCTCAGTGTGAATGAATTAGGCCCTCGTACACACAAGCAAGCATGCATGCACACATTTACATATATCCACGGCTCTAATTGCAATGTTGGAACGGTAGCCCTTCGAGGTAGTTTGGGGGGGGGGTTTCGAGGGGAAACTGTTTTCTAGCAAAAATCCTAGCACTTCATATCTTCCATAACCAAATGTGACACTTCTGACTCAGGCAGGAAGGATAGAGTTGGGGAAGTGGAGAAGCAGGAAAAGAAACCCTTCTGATCCAGAAATCCAAAACCTCATTGTAATTTAGTCATCGGTAGAAGGCAATTAGTGAGGGAAGGACTGGTCTTTGCCAGAGCAAGCAAACAGCTGACACACACTGAGAGTAAACTCTGTGTTTTGCAGTGAAAGCACAATGTATCTGCACTAATAATGTGACAACAGACAGTGCTTGTTATTTTGAAGATAATAGCAAGTGCAAGTTGAAACTTAGAAAGAAAGAACAAAGAAAATTTTATCTTGGTGGAAAGGAAAGCAAACAGCATTTTCTGAATAGAAAGACTGATGCTCGTCTAACAGGGAGGGAAATGAACTGAGGATTTATTGATGCCCCCTCTCACATAGAAGATTAAAGGCAGGAGGTGGAACGCCTCTCTATTTGTCTCTTGTCTCATTTCAAATGAGGATTTATTCCGACAAGGCTGGGCCAAAAGTTCAAGCGTTTTGGAGAAGGCTGCAGCAGCTAGATGTTGTAGTGCTAAAATACAAACTCCTGGGTTATAAAAGAGGCAGCATGACACCTTTTGGTTCAGCTGATCATTGTGGTACACTGTATGGATAATTAAGTGAAGTCACAGGCACAGTCTAATATGAAAAGTGGTGGGTGGCAAAGGTGACTGAAAGTGAAGATATCCAAAAATGACAGCATACCTGACACAAATCTAGAGCAAAGTGATCAAAAACAAAAACTGGATATACTATTAAATGATCCAGATCTTTAATACATATTGTAGAGAAGATAACAAAGATCATTTGATAATAAGGCTCAGAATAGGCAACCCTTTTGCTATAAAATAATGTTAAATTTGGACGATTCTGCAAGACCCCATGCAGGGGCATTGTGGAAAAGAAGCTACGAGTATAGCTCACAGATTTCCATCCAAATACTACGACTAGCTGATGAACAGTCAGTACTTTCTAGTGAAAAGCAAGTGGTTGTGTAATTTATGTCAAGAATAATATTACCCCCAATGTGTTATCGATTCTGTAGATATTCTTTTATATTTACTCTGGCAGGAGGTTGACTCTCAACTACAGGATGATTGCGCTGCTCAGTGGAAGGAAAATTGACTATAATTATCAAATAGGCCACTTAAACTTAATCTAATGAAAATGACTTCAGAAAATAGTTTGACCTCTTAGTGCAGGTTTTTTGTCTTAACCTCTTGCAGCTGATTTATGAGTGAAAACCCAACAGAGGGCGGTTCCATGAGATTTAAAATGGATAAGCTTGATCATGTTGTCAAGATTTATCATATTTTTATGGTTGCATATTTCTGAAAACATTTGTTTCAAATATCGATTTTCCCATCTGTGCAAATACCCCTCCTGTCATCACATTCACAACTTTGCCCCCCTGTGCTATAATCTACACTGTTGTGTCTAAAATATGAAATCCTCAGCATTGGCAACAATGGTGTCATTTCCAATGAGGTCACTGGCCGAGGCAGCAACCAAAGCACTAGGCACTGTTATTCTTTTCCTTAAATCCCACTCTTCTGTTTCTTATTTTTTTCTCTATCTTTGTTTGTGATCGCCCCATTCTTTATTTTTTTGCTGACCTTATTCGTTTTTGGGCCTCTGAGTTGATTTCATTTGCCACCCACTACTATGGAAATCGCTCGCAGAAACCCAATACTGTCTTTCTTTTCTAAAAGTGGAAACCGTGATGCTCGATGTTACTGGATAATGAAACGGTGGCTGTCACAGGAGGCAGGACAAAGGCCACAGGCTTTAAAGACTAACTGTTGAAGTGATCTTTATTTTCGCTTAGGTATCTGACAAATCAGTTCCATTAACTATTCTGATGGGACTGTTTGTAGCTCCAAAAGAGCTAGAAGTGAAATGAAATGTAGAACAATGTCCTCATTTTGGTTTCCAGACTCAAAACACTTAAGAAGTTCATGTACAAAATGTCCCACCTGGCTATTATTAGAACTGAAATTAAGTCGCTAAAAACACTACAGCAGAAACTTGCATTATAATTAGATTCAAATAATTAGATATCAAACTTTTGACCCCTTATTAGGACTTTCTGTATATTTCATTTTACTTGCATGTCAAAAAACAGCCAAAAAGGGTGCAATTATTAAATCACTTACTAATGTGAGGCTTGTTTAGGGAATGTTCTTTAACCAAAATGCTTACTGAAGATTGTGGTCTTGGTTAAAAAAAGTGATTTGAAACACAAGCCAGGAAGTGTTTACTTTATTAACACAATCTTTTCATAACCACAAGCAGGACTCAGGACGCATAAAAAGTCCTGCACTTTGTATGACCACCATCCACCCAGATCACCTCTCAAGGACAGTAAGTGTAGTGCTTTCTATAAGAAAAAACATTGCCAGGGATCATAATCCAGAGAGAAATTATGTTTCCACACAAAACATAATTGGCAAAAACAACTTATTCGTAAATTAAGGCAAAAGGGTTGATATAAACAGATTGCATTTAAATATTCTTCAAAGCCACAAATTACTTAGGAAAAGAAAACGCTAGGCTATTAGAACACAAGCCCTAACGCGATTATAGCTTCACGCATCCACGGGAAAAGGCACATATTAAAAGATCGATCTCGGATTTTATGAATCAATATCGGATAATTCAAAAGAAGATCAATTTAAATCGGAAAATCGATTTTTGAACCCAGCCCTACCCTCATGGCTACCTCTGGCCGGGCTCCATCTGTCTATCCATCCAGCTCTTTCTTCACCCCACTCTTCCTGAGACAGGAGAATCACATCCCATCGGTTCTCCCTCATGCTCCACCTCAACTTTCATCTCCAGCCAGCGACCGTACAGGAGAAAATAAGAGGAGAAAAATACAACCAAAACAGTGGAGGGGAGCTCGAAGGGGGAAAGAACAGAAGGTCAAATGCATTTTCCAGGTTCTCTTTTTTAATTGACGGACATCTGGATATCTACAGGGACCTGGTGCATAATCATTTCAATCATTTCAAGTGTCTCTTGAGGTTAGAGAGCAAGAGATAGACAGAGAGAACGAGCCTGAGGCCAAGTTTTCTCCCTGTGTCATACAGGTCCGGGTCTTAGCTTCAGAGAAAACACAGAGGGGCCCCATTTGGAAATTCATTTTCGTCATGAACTATCATCTCATAACACAAATATTACCATTAATGACTCAATTTCCTTATAATTTCCTTATCGACCCCCCGTAATTAGGCCCCTTTGTTTGCTTTGTCATCCTCCAGTGATATGGGCCTTTTGTTATTAGAAGCAGAGAGGGGACTCATGTGGGAAAATGATGACTTATTGTATTGGAGGTGGGTTCCCCGCAGCTGCTGAGGAGCCCCTGCAACACACACACTCGTACACACACATGCCACATTACGGCCTTAGAGGCAGCCCTCATCCTGCAACACCAAGACCCAGCAGCAGGAGTGGCTTTTGAAATAGCACTTACTGGTAGTACAAGAGTCAAGAGCCTCTCTTCTCCCCACTTCTCCTTCCTCTTGCCCACCCTCCCCCACTCTCTCATTGTGTCGCTAGGTCTCGCTCTGTCTCACCAAGTCAACCCTATAGTTTCTCTCTCTCTTTCCTCTCTATAACGGGCCTTCCACTGAGGAGCTAAATCAGCTGAGGCCAGGCTGAGCTTTTCTGAGCTTCTCTCTGCTCTCGGCTGGACACTGGGCCTAATTAATTGGCTGTATTGTCCTGGAGGGAGCAGAGGCAGCAAGGGGAAGGGGTTAATAAAGAGGAAAAATGTTAGGCAAAGGAGGAGTTTTTATTCTACCAAATGCACTCCATTTCTTTTCTTCTTTGGGAGTATATTGTGTGTTGTCTGTAAGGTGACTGAGAGAGAAAGTGTGGACTCACAGCCCCTCACCCCACTATGTGTCTTATCTGTGAGAGCTAATGAGTGATGGATTAACCTGGGATCACCCCTGGCAAATTGAGATGACCCTGCATTCCACTTCACACAACCAAACAAATACACATACACTAGTCTTTGGTGTTATTTTCTCTCAAGAAAATGTAATTCTCCTTAAAAGTAGGGATCTGTTTTTCTATGTAAACACAGGTTGCTTGTAGAGTTAGGTGGCATCAATTAAAGCATACAAATTACGATTTAAATGCTTTGCACCATCTATAATGACCCTGATTTCTTTATGTGACTCTGGAGACATTATCAGTTTCAGTAGCGTTGAAATGTTATGAACAGAACTACATTTGACCACTAACTGTTATTTTTGACAAATCTATCTCATGTTTTACTACAGCAAAGACTGCAAACGTGACCCCATGCGAAATCTGATTTCCAACAACAAACTATGAACATTTTAACTTTTAATTAGAAATCATACACATCAATCTAAGAGAAAGCATTGCCTGCAAAGCATCCTTTCCTCAAGTTTATTGTAAATCTGTCTACTTTGTACTGACCTCTGCTGACTGAGATCTCTTTGTGCAACCATGTAAACCTGTTGCCTGCAAATGCAGCTTAATTTACCAGCTTGTTTGGTCCAACTGGCTGCCATCCTTAAAAACAAAGATAAAAAGCTGATGTATGACTCTTAGCTGCCTGCATTACTGTTGGTTATATACACAATCACAGGCCCACACACAGACACTCAGACACACGCACGAACACAACTGTGACTTCAAGGCATCCATGACGACGGGGTGCTACAAATCTCTGGTGACTTGCTGGCTGCCACACACACACACACACCTACACAGCCTGCACCATGACTTATATGGGAAAGACAAAGACTTTGGTGATAAATCACAGTCAGCGCACACACATACACACACACAGGAATTCCAAGGACGGTTTTTTTTATGGCAGTGTGTGCGCATGTTTGACGCTAAATGAAACTGTTTGACTCTGCTTGATCTGTCACAGGTGCTTTCTCCAACTGTGTGTCTGTGTGTGTGTGTGTGTGTGTGTGAGAGAGAGAGAGAGGAAGACAGTGTGTATAACAGATGCATGAAAAAAGGTAAAATAACAGATTAACCCATAGATGTTCAGTTCACTAAAATGTAATATCATTAAAGAGTAACTCTGTCAGGACCCTTTGCAACTTAATCTGCATCTACTGTCTAAATATTTACAACATAATTAACCACTGCAGACACTTTATTCCTCAGAGGCAGGTTCCAGCTGCAGTTCACTCAGATACAGCAATGTGCTACAGGAACATCGGGAGGCGCTCTGATCTACACAGCAGGCTGCTGTGTGGGGGTGTAACTTCGTCCAGCCATTAATCATCTGTAGCTGTGTTAAGGACCCGATGTGCTCAGGTTTGTGCTAGGTGGTCCTGTCGGCGAGTAGTGCGACTGATGCCAGAGAGGTTTTTGCCAGGACTTTCACCTTGAATCAAATACTGAGCTGCTGCAAATATAAAAGCCTCCTTCTCTTTTATTTCTCTCTCTCCCACACATAAGCAAATATCTGCTTTTTATTATTGTTGTTGATGCTGTTACAGCCCTATCAGCTATGGGGAGATTTTGGAGGAGTTGTAACAAGCTGCGCCAAGGCTTTCATTTTTAAGTGTGAACAGGCACACAGTAATTGTAGGCTAATGTAACAACACATGCTGCACCAGCTTCAGTGCTTGTTGTGATGTGTTTCTTCTACTTGAAAGTACAAGGAGGAATGGATAATGCAAAGATTTTACATTTAATCTAATTAATATTGCATTAACCAATCTCTGAAAGGCACAGCCCAGGGCATAGCACAGGAGAATGACGTTCTTCTCATAAAACCACTTTCTCTCTTTCTTGCTTCCTTTCTTGCTCTCTCTGCTGTTGCCTCCAGCCCACATTATATATTTGCTTTGGCTGCAAACACTCGCCCTCCTCTTGGTAACTGTGCAGTACCCCGCTGCCACACAGAGCTGCTGAGGTCATCAGCCCTGATCCTCTACAGCACCGCTGGCCCCGGCCTCAGGATCAGGTCTCATACGCACACACACACACATTCACCGCTTTTTAACTCTAAAAAGCTGCCAATGTCTACGCATACATCATCTCACACACATGCACAGAACCAAGCACTCTCTCTCTCTCACACACACTCACTCAAAGTGTTTTCCTACCCTGTTTACTGGTCCCTTTATGGCGCCCTGTTAATAAGTTAGACAGTTCTGGTCTGTCTATGGTGGCAATGTATCAGTATTGTGCTACCAGTGTGTTTCAGACCTGATGACTGCATGAACTGGCTGAAGCATAAACGGGCTTAAAGGGGAACTCCGCCGATAACAGGTGTTGGGGAGTTACTGCATATGTAACAAAAAAAAGTTATATAAAACCTTTTGTGGCTCCAGAGGGAGCTGCGCAAAGTCTGATAAATTGCCTCAAGTTATGTCTCTTGAGTTAGTGTTGGTTGAGGCTGAAGACTAAAAGATTAAAAATGAAAGAAAGTTAGAGAGGTGTGGAATGAGTGAGTTTACCAGACCTCTGTAGCCCGCTCCTCATCTCTGCTTGAGGCTAGCGGCTCGAGCCTACATTAGCCGCTACTAGCATTACACACCCAAACTGTTGGCGGTCGAGTTATTTTGTGGGTAACGAAGGCGCCTGATTTTGGAAGGAGAATGTGTGGACTAAAAAAGATGCTGCTAAATGACTAAATGTAAACGTAAATGAGTTTGACAATGTTATAGGAGTGCAATGATAAATCGATGTGATTTAAATGAGTTCTCTTTTAAAGGTCCCGTATGTAGCATTTAGGAAGAACTATTGGCAGAAATGGAATACAATATTTATAAGTAGCCTATGTTTTCATTAGTATATAATCATCTGAAAATATGAATTGTTGTGTTTTCATTTCCTTAGATTGTAGATTATCTACAGAGGGAGCGGGTCCCCTTCCACAGAGGTCGCCATGTTGCACCACCATGTTTCTACAGTAGGCCAGAATGGACAAACCAATGACTGGGTCTAGATAGGGCCTTTTGCGTTTTTCGCGAGTTTCGCGGGCACCGTAGTTTCTCCTACACGCTTGGAACGGGAGGATGATGTGAGCAGTATTCAAATGGTTGCCAACTGCAATTTCACCGCTAGATGCCACTAAATCCTACACACTGCACCGTTAAAGAAATGAAACATCTGCAGTGGTAGCCAATGTAGAAGTCTTTCATTAAGCATCGATCTTGAGTCTATCCTCCAGTAGTACCACTGGCTCTTTTTTCCTGCAGTGCAAAGAAAAAGCATATTGGAGCAATATTTGCATTTTCCAAACAGTTCTTTTGGGGATTAAGCTTTAGTGCAACACATACTCTGTGCTGTGTGCAGTAAAGTGTTCTATAGCTTTCTCACATTTATAGTAACAATGAGTAAATCCAGAACGCAGCTATTTTTTTTATCACATAATTATCACTAAATCCCAGACATGGACCTAAAAACACTGTCAGAACATTTTCTACAGTTCATTTCCAGTAAGATGACACAGACTGTGTCCTGCTAGCCTCTGTCAGCCCTGGGTGACAGTGTTCATTCCGTGGTGTAAATGTGGCTGCTTGATATATACGAGAGGCATGCAAGCTGTGATTCATAGAGCTGATGAGTGAGGCACTGGAGCGTCTTGTGTCTAATGTGTGAACACACGCTGATGTTGTCTGGCGTGGGTTTTGATTACCCCTAATCATCTGGTACCCGCTCGAACCAAACCCTTTCCATTACACACAAACACGTCTGTCTCTCTCCTGCTTGATCTCTCTCTTTCTCACACACACACACACACACCCTCATCATGCCAAACCCAGAACCTCCCTCGGCTAATACGCGCTTTCACTATGGCATCAAGTCACAAATTAATTCATTAACAGACGTCTCCCCAGGCACTGAAAAGCTGCTCACATCGTGGACAGAATTACTGTTTGCGTAAATACCCACTAGCAGACAACACAGATTAAGAGACACACTCACGCACATCGCACACTTTCACAATCTTTCTCTCACACACACACACACACACACGCACACACACACACTGAGCAGCAGAAATAAATACACTGTACAATGTCAAGGCCTACTGGCGGTGAAGAAAGACACATGGAAACACTCACAAGCATGCACACACACAAATATAAACTGGCTGATGGCAGAGACAGGTATCAACAGAGACTGAGAAGAGCATCTTGTGTCTGTCTGTCACTGAGGGAATTAAACATGAGGAGCGATCTGTTGAGTGGTGTGTATGTATACAAGTGTGCGTGTAAGTATGTGAAAATCTTGGAGTTGCCTGTCTCCCTCATGTCCTTCAAACGCCTTCTCTGCAAGAGCAAGCAGTACTTTTGCAGATATTTGGGAGCCATCCTGGTCATGTTTGAACACTGTTTTGCTAAATTTGTAATGCATTTAACTTTTTGCACCTAAGGCGACCAGCTATGATGGAGCTCTTGGTGCTGTCAAAGAGCATGTCCTCCAATCAAAATATTGAAACTGCTTTCATTGCTGTAAATAAAAAAATTATTCATATCTGTGGTTTGACAAAGATTAATCATATTTTTGAAAGTTTAGTGTACAGTACACTCAGATTTCTCTCTTGAGAATATACCTGACAGCGTATGAACATAGTACTGTGTGTGTGTGTGTGTGTGTGTGTGTGTGTGTGTATGTGTGTGTGTGTATGTGAGCTACTTCTAGCAGCTAACATTGAGTAAGAGGAGTGCTGTGTTAGAACGATAGTAAGAAGAGGAAAAGATCCCCTTGGATCACATCAGCCTGACCAATTATCACCAGCTGCTGGAAGAGTGCGCCACAGATTGGACGGAAACATTTTATATGGAGGACACACACACACACACACACACATACAGAGCATGTTTTCTCTCACAGGTATGCAGCAGTGATGTTTCTGATCATATCAAATAGGAGATTGATGATGATAATGATGATGATGATGAGAATCTGAGTTTCTGGTCTGGCTGGATGTTGTGATAAACCAGCCACAGTCCACGGTGAGTTCAAGCACCACTGAGGGTGACAAGAGGAAGTGAGCGCCGGCCAGAAGCCAACAGAGTAACGCAATATGGCTTTCCTTCAGAGGCAATATGGCTTCCGACCAAACAGTTTCTCAAAAACAAGGTCGAGGTTCCATTTCTGGTACGGGCACGCACACAGATCCCTGCGTGCACTTGCTCACACAGACACTGGCTAAAAATGCAGACTCACACTGTGAGCGGGATCTGTGTTGCATTATGCGTTGTAGCCAAAGCAATGAAACAAAACCACGGCCGCAGAAATGTTCACTTTGCCCAAAGGACCCTGAATTCAACAACAGACACACGAGCTGTGAAATTTCAAAACAGATTTTGTCTTTTCCTGACAAGTTGACCTCAAGCAGTGCGACCTGAGCTTTGTCAAAGGCAGTAAAATGGACTGTAATGAAAATGATATTTTTCCACTTGAGACTAATACCATACAACATGCAGATAGCTCTAGTAAAACACAGTTACAGATGTGTTTTGGATTCAGCTTTTAGCTTTATGAATGGTGGCAGCCTTCCTTGTATTTTTCTCTCAGCACAAACAGACACGCACACTTTCCAATTACCGCTTTGTGCGTTAACTGCCTGTCTTACCTGTATATTATCCTCAGACATTTTTTAATAGAAACTCATTTCCACTCTTCAAAGACCTGTCACAATTTATTATCTGGAATTCCATCAAAATTTAATTGTTTCTTGAACAGGCCTCATGACAAGCAACAACTAGCTCCATAATTCCAGCTCAAAAGAGCTGCTGCCAAACACTGACATTAATAGCTTCAAGATCTTCCATGCTTCAGCATACTCAAGACTATCTGCATTCTTTGTCACATCTATTGCTTCCATTTGAGTCTAAATTATTGCGATTGCAAATTATCTCACTCCTGGGATTGTATAGTCTCTGGTTACAGAGGTTCTCAAAGTAGCAGTTTTATAAATGTCTTTTGATTGTAATGGCTTAATTTAATCATCTTTATTACTTCATAATTATAATGCTGAAACCCGAAATGGATCTACTCTCTCTTTCTTTGACCCAGGCCTGGTGATTACACATGGTCCAAAAGGATGGTTCAAGGACCAGGAACAGAATTTACTTCCTGACACCAACCAAGCCATTTGATCTATTTTCAGTTCACAAGGTGGAAACCACATTTAAACATGGTCACATTTTGAATGAACCACCTGACCTCATCCGTCTACAAAAAGTAGACAGTACAAAGTTCAAACTTACAGTTCTTTAAATTTCAAATTTAACTACCTTTTGAATACCTGGCATAGATTCTCAGCAAAATTAGCAACGAGCAGTGTGACAGGCCTCTCACAATAACCCCTCGTGGACACACACACACACACACACACACACACACACACTCACAAAAACATACACACTCCCAGAATTCATAAGACAACAGGAGCGTTGGCAACAAATGGACATTCCAACACACACATGCAGGCCTATAGAGTCTCCTGTGATCCCAAAACATGCTGCAGAAAGTTTATCATTATTACTGCCTTCTCATTGTGTCTGAGTGTGTATCTTTTCTGGCTGTCTTTTTCTTGTGTTTGGTTACAGCAGTTGATATATACTGTACCGTCAGCCAAGCTTACAGTATGTGCTAGCTCCGTGGCCATATTTCGGTCTGTTTGAGAGATACAACAGGTCTCAAAATCTAAAATATAAGGGTGAGCCAGTCATCTAGACCATGAGCGACTTATTTTTGCAGTGGTTTACAAAAAGAGTCATAAACACTGATAAGAGTTCAGGCAAAAGAGATTCTTGAAGTGAGAGAAAGGCCATTCCCCCCTGTTTGAACTAGCGGCTAAAGACCTGAAGAAAACTCTGCGTTTGTGTGTGTGCACATGTGCGAGCCTACAGGTGTGTGCATGTCAGGAGAAAGAGGTGGGTGCTGACTGAAGAAGAAGTGTAGGTAAGGAATAGTAAGAGAGTGCAAAGTGCAAAGCTACTCAGTTTATTCCCAGCTTTGTTTGCTGTGACCGGGAGCAACAAAGCATCCTGCCGGCACCTTTGAAGATGAATGATGCCGGTTTATAAAGGTACATAGCGACCTGCTCAAACATTAACCAGACCTTCAGTCACATCTGAGAGGTACCAAACGAACATGACAGCAGGGAGACCTCTGAGGAAAAGCCTGTAGAACATCTTTGTTCCCCAACTGACTTGATGTATTTTAAATGAAAAGCATCACTTCTATGTGCAAACAAAGGTGGAATGACACATGTCTGAGTGGTAGGATAATACATAATGCGGTTGATTCTGCCCTTTGTTTTGAAGACTTGATTACAGTTTGTCATTTTCTGATATCTGCAGGATGACTGTAAACACCTCACCCAAGCAAGCGACTACTATATCAAAGGAAAAAGCCACCGTCTAATAATTTAACACTGTCAGATATCATTAGTCTGTGATATTCATCTTATGATGAAATGTGATACTTTGACTGTTATGATGTATTTAAACAATTTTATCTGTTTCTTCTTCCATTAGTGATTTCACAAAAACTTCATCGACACCTGCCCACTAGAACGTGAGCATGAACAACAAACAACATTTAATCTACTGTACATTGGGGCACCTCTATGATTACGACAACCATTGCTAAAAGCCCAACATGTCTGATGACGGCATTGCACTGTGGCCTATTTAGTGCTCAATTTACATTTCTGCATTTTCTATGCTGGATTTCTCCTTGTATGCAAGTTTAAAGGTTGTGCACAACGTTTAGCGAGAAACTCTTTCTTTTTAAATACTTGTCAGAGAAACTGCACAAAATCCTGAAATTGATTGTTGCTGAAAAGTTTCCTCTTATCTAACTCCACCGCAGTTGTTCTGGAATTATCTTAAACCTCATTAAGGTTTGGGCAGTAATCCATGAAACATCCGTGTGGGCACAGCTGTTTTTAAGTGATTACACATGTTTGCTTGAACAACGAGTTAATATTCACGTCCGGTCACGGCATCAGAAGACGGTTTCAAGTTGGAAACACACTCACATATCACAAAGCATGAAAAAGTTGACAGTATTTTGTTTTGCATCTATACAAGTGGCTGTGGCTTTAAAACTCAATTATTTTAATAGGTATCAAATCAACCATGTCAACTTTTCTGCACCGCATGTTTGCTCCTGTCAGTCTGATGCCTCTGAGCAGCACCTGGGAACATTTGAGTGTACTCTGTGATTTCTGCAGTGTAGATTATGAGATAGTGAGGCAAAACAAGCAGCAGGTCTGTTCAAATCGTCCAGCTGATACTGAGGCTTTAGGAGAGGGAGACTCCCCATGTGCAAACAGGCATAAAGGAGTAATAGCAGCAAGGCTGGGAAAGAAGATTAGAGCGAGCCGGGAGAATTTCTTCCAAGTCACTGATATATTATAGTATCAATGCACTGACAGAACTCTGAATTTCGATGCGGAAGAAAAAAATGTCTTCCTGTCCCTGCACCCTTTACATTCCCAATGGCCCAATAAGGTGCGCCTGGAAAAAAAGACAATTGTCAAAATAGTCTCCTGGCCCAGAGGCTATGGAAATGTCACTCTATTGGCCCTTTATTTCCCCGTTCCTCTCCCATCACACATTTTTCTCATCATACTCCCCCTCTCTCGCTTACGTCTGTCTCTTTCATTTTCACTATTGTGGTCCTGCTCCATCTCCAGCCCCTCCCTCTGTCCCTGCTTCTCTCTGTGGTGCAGTGCCGGTCCCCTCATTCTGCATGCCTTCAAGCTGTCTTTCTAATCTTCCTGAATTATTCAAGACACTTTCTCCTCTTCTTTTTTGCATTTTTTTTACCCAACACGCCAAAGTAAACTTCACAAACCTGAAAACAGGGGGACTGGGGTAAAAAAAAACAAAAAAATTGTTAATTTGCATTGAAAGAAATGTATCTGCGAATGGGGACTGCAGCTGTTTCTCATCACAGAGTAATTAGCTGAAACAATGTCAACTCCCTCACTATAAGAGTTGAGTGGGATTCCTGCGGAGAAGCTCATCGGTTAGCCTTTGAAGCTTGCAGGAGTGTTCTGACAGGCCATGGTGCACCCATCAGACATTTCCTTCTACCTTTTCTGCAAACCCGGATTAACACCTCTAAACTGCCTGTGGTGCTGGCTATCGAACTCATTGCATTAGAAGCTTTTCCTGCATTGTGGAGAGTCAATAACCCAAATGGATGGAGGCGCACACTTAGGCGCACGTGAGTGTCCTTTAAGATCCTGATGGAAGTAATCAGCAAAGTGCACTTCAAGAGAAAACCAGAGACAGACCTGTGTGTTCAAACGTGCTTTTGTGAATTTTTGTCTTATTTCTTTCCAGAGTTCTTTCTTTTTTCTTTCTTTTTTCTCTATTTTTTTGTTGCTTTTTTCTTTGCTGGGAAGTGAAGATCAGGGAACCTCGGAGGAGCTTACGTCAGTTCCGACCCCACACAGTGCCAGACCTTTCACTGCCCAAAGAAACACTTTTGTGATAACTACATCCTTATGAGAGTCCAGTGACACTCACAGTGCAACGACAAACTCTCGGATTTCAGTGTGATCACTAAAGTTGTCTCACTGAATGCATCCATTCATCTAACACACCTCCTTCCATTGTTCACTTCCCTTACAGAGGTGTGATTTCTTCTTCTCTTCAACGTTTGCTTTAGCAACGTTTCATACACACACACACACACACACACATATTTCCATAACCTACAGGATGTCGCAAACTAAATATCTTGCTGACAACATGATGGATGCAGTGAGTGACAGGCTTTTATTATACACGGTCCGGGAAAACAATAAAGTGTCAAAGATATCGACTAAACTAAACAATGCATTTGTATGAATTTAGGTGTTTTCTTTTTCACCCATGTATCACAGTAGATCATGTAGTAATTCAAAAGCTGTAGATTTAAAATCCCCCTCTGGTTTTAAATTTGATTTTAAAAAAACAGTAAGATTGAAATGTTAGTGTTTTGTCTGAATGCTGGAATTTTCACTACAGCAGTCTTTATTACTGATTGCTTCTAATATTGGACAAAAAAGAATTGAAAGTTTATTCTTCAGTTTTTCTTGATAAGATTCTTAAATGTAATGAAGACATGAAGGAAGAATGGACAGCTTTATCAGTGCTTTACAAATATATAGCAATTGCTTTCCATCTCTCTTTCCTTTGTGTTCTCTCTGTAAAGCACTTTGAAATAGATTTAAAGGTCCACATATGTTATATTTATCTCATTTTACTACAGGGCAAAGTAAGTATAACAGATATGAAATTGAAGGTTGGATAATGTGGAAAAATCAGTCGGTAGAGTCAGTTGGCCTCCATATTAAAAAAGCACTCACTCTGGCATTGGTTACCTGACAACAGCCAAAATGTGAAGAGTAAAAAAACACCTTATGCCTCAGTTTCATCGCTTTCCTTAACACATGATGAGCGTCTCAAGAGTCACACAGTATGTACAGAATGTATATATTTCCACAAAACTGTGCCTGTTGATTTAGCAGCACCTTCACTTCTGCCAGTGAGAATATGTCAGCGCTTTAGAAACGGACAACACCAGCAAACAAAAACCTTTTAAACAGCTGCTGTGTGTCAAAGGGGCTGACATGTGCCGTGACTGTCAAACAACGTAGAGCCTCTTTCCCTGCAGACCTGCAGCAGAATGGGATATATAAAGGTTTGGATTTGTGTGTCTTCTGTGATTGTGTGGAGTCATGCTGAGGTTTTGGTTTTATTCTTTATCATCAACATCTTTCTGCAGCTCCTTCTGGTTCTCTAGCTGTCCCTCGTCATCCTCCTCACTGCAGACCTTCGTCTGCAGGAGCCGGAACAACATCAGATTACAGCAAGTCTTATTGTTACTATGCAGCTTCACGATTCAAATGCTTTTCTGTCCAATAATTAAAATAAAATGAAACTAGCTGAAAACATAAAACAACGCCAACAGGGAATTTGATGAAAAGCGAAATATCACATATGGCCTTAAGAGTGGATGGTGACATCCGGGCTCAAGATTTCATAAAATTATCACACACAACATTGAAAGCACATTTCTTGGAAATTGGACAGCTTTAGAGATGTGTTATATCCCCACAATTTGGTGATGCACACTACTTACGGCAGCGTAATTCAGTAATTTCATTAATCTGTAAAAACAATCTTCTAATCGCCTCCCACTACTTCAGGCTTCTTTTGTTGTATTTGCATCTTAAGTACAGAACTTAAATTGACATGAAGCTGGCCAGTGATCCTGAAAACTATCTGTAATCTACAGGTCCACAAGTCTGTGCCAGGTTGTAATAAAACACAACTACTGTAACTTTGATCACTTTGATCATTCAGCAGCTGATAAAACATGCTGCCTCTCAGACACAAAGAGCAGCAACATATGATTCAATATTTGCTTCTTTTTTTTGGTTACAACTACTTTCTATTTAGGATAGAAAATACTTTGTTATTTAGTGATATATTTACTGCCCACTTTCTGAGCATGTTTTTCAGCTGTGCCACAGTCATTCATGTGTGTGAATAATATTAACAATGGAAATATCCAAATTAAAAGTAATTTGCACTGTTGTTATTTTTTTAATTATATTTAAAACATTGAATGAATGCACTAAAACTAGAGCCAAATTCCATTATTCAAATATACAATTATGAAAACGATGTGATAATAATATCTTACAATAATAAGATAAAACATGAATTAATAATATATACATTAATAATGATACATTGATAGTTTTATTCTCAACCACAACATTTTGATGCATACTTTCATCTCGATTTTGATGTGGAAAATAATTAAGTGATAATAAAAAAATAAGAGTTCAGTTACCACTGCGGTGGGTTTGCTGCAGTCTTATTCAAATAAATTAGAAGGCATCGCTTTATTGCTGCGGTAAAGTCGAGCTATGTGAAATGTTTCTGTGGACGATTAGGCTCAGTGGTCCCGTTTGAGGTGGTTTAAAAGCCTCCATTATGGCCTGCAGCAAGCTAAATGGACTGTCAAATTGCATGTTCATGTGCATGTGGCTTAAACCCAGTTTTATGCTCTTGGACGTCACAATATCAGGCCAAAAGAAAAAGTGGCTTTGCTGTGGTTTTGTTTAATGGGAACGTTCAAGTTTGGGATTAATGAGCTGAAGCTGTAAAATGTGTCATAAATTAGTCATAAAATATCACTAAATTACTGTTGGTGTTATTATTATTATTATTATTATTATTGTTCTTATGTATTTTACACTCAAAAGACCATCAAACGCAACATTTTTGACGGACCAAATTCCACTGATTTTCCTACATCTATTATCTAACCATGCCTGATCTCCCTCATTCTTGAAATATTTCCACTGTAGCCGACATTTTCTCTTAAAATCCTACCAATCCGTCCGGCCACCACAAATAAAGCATCCTACATGCAAAGCAGCTCCGCTCAGCATCAGAGACAGGAAGCCGCTCCGGGATGGAGGACAGCGGGTGGACTTACCTACACACTCGTTGGCCTCCCTGGCTGTGGCTCTCTGCCACGGTCTGTCGTAGTGGAAAGGTTTGCACCTGTCGCACTCCGGCCCGGCGGTGTTGTGCTTGCACTCGCACACCAGACTCCCATCCCGGTCCTTTACGCACCGCGACGCGTGGCCGTTGCATTTGCATCTCCCTCCAACCTGCAGGTCTGACACGGCGTAGAAGTACGAGTCCCGGGCAAGCTCCGAGTCGTCCTCGTTCTCGTCGCCGAAAGTGTGCAGCCGGCTGAAGATGACTTTAATGTCAGTGGCCGTTACCCAGTCCTGCAGCACCGGGGAGTTGTCAAAGTCGTGCGCCGACGGTCTGCCGTCCAGCGTGCTGAAGGCGATGAGCCCGCCGGTCAGAGGGTACATGTCGGTGTGGGAGTCCGTGCAGACGGCCTCCTGCTCGTTCTGCTTCGTAATAACGGCCCTGTTTGGCTTGTTGTACATCTTCCTGCACTGGGTCGAGTAAAATTGAAAGGGTACCCAAGTTTTGCCGTAGTCCATGGACTTGTAAATAACCATGGATTCAGGTCGAGGCGAGCAGAACTGCAGGCTCACATAGGTGACCTCAAACTTCTTGCCGAGGGACAGAGTCAGGGTGACATTTTGCGGGTACTGGATGAAGTTCTCGGACTGCCAGCAGGTGAGGTTGTGTGGGTTGTTGAGGTCCGTCAGGTACGCCGGAGGGTGGCACTTCTTGGGGTCCGAGGCATCGCAGGTGTGACAGTTCCTGGTCCTCTCGTCCCCTTTCTCCGCCGATGTCACCACGCAGTAGCGGCCGGGCGTTTTGCCGCAGGTGCTGGACACCTTCACTTCCTTCCCGAAGGCGGAGTTGACAAAGTCCGGGATGCAGCGCCGCGGGTTGCCGTGCTCGTCGTAGCAGGGGTCCGGGGGAGAGGTCTGCGCCGCGAACAGGCTCATCCCGTAGCCGCCGAGGGCGCTCCGGCACGACAGGGACACGGCGAGCAGCACACTCAGCACAATATCCACAGCCCTTATCATGGTAGGTCCCTCGGTCCCCAAGTGTCTCTGCCGCTGGAGGAGAAAGGGAAAGCAGCGAGCATGCGGGGAGAGAGAGAGAGAGAGAGAGAGAGAGAGAGAGAGAGTTAAGTTTGGTGATGGCACAGTAATGTAAATGTCTGAAAACAGTTTCCAAACAAGCACCGGGGAAACGTGACAGTGGTAAAAGTCACATTCACTCGCGCCACATGCACGTCAGGTTTGGTGAAATTTCTATAAAGCTCACTTTACCTGAGAATAATTTAAAAAGATGTCAAGACACCGGCGATGTTAGGCTACTTTCTCTATCAGGCTTAAATCCCAGCTCAGTAAGATCCCAGCTCCTCCTGTGTTGTTTGTTTCTTCAAATCTCCTGCGTAAAAATAGAGGAGCGGGTGGATTTTAAGAGTCGCTAGTGTCCTTATAGCAAGTCCCACTCCTCCTGTCGGTCTTTTCACAATCTCTCCCTCTATCTCTCTCCCTCTCTCTCTCTCTCTGCCCCCCCCCCCCTTCTCCCTGCCTCTCTCTCTCTCTCTCTCTCTCTCTCTCTCGGATCGGATCAGATCTTGCTTGGCACAGCTTTAGGTCAGCGCATCTTGAGGGTGTCACTAAGAGGAACAACGACATCCACTGGTGGCGCATCAGGAGAGTGACGTGCGGGGAGACGCAAATCACCGCAAGAGACCGAGAAAACAACTGGAACGAACACAGCATTGATTCGTACCTATTCGGGGTGTGCAGTACAGCGAAACATAATAGTACTACTGCAGTCCAATCCTACAGTTAAACGATACTTATCACTGCAGTTTTCACCGTTTAAATAATAAAAGCTGTGAAAACCGCGAAACACTGCTTAACTGCTCTCAGGGCACCATCATTTGTAGTGTCCTGGTGATACTAACAAGGCCTTTAATTTGTAGTGTAGTACTATAGACTAGTATAAAACTAATTAAGGAACATCATTATAATGGCATTTCTAGAAGATAAAATAAAAAAAACGTGGCCTGTGTCAACTAGAAACACAGCACACCTATAGGATCGCGCAGGAACAGTCACGTGAGTTGTAGTACAGTCACCTAAATGAACTAAAGATTGCCCATCGTGGAATTTGAAAGGATTCCTTCAAAATATAGTATCCCAGACACTAAAATGTGAAGTGTGCCTAATGTGGAAGTTTGCTTAATTTAAGCGGGACTTAATTGACCTTATAACAAATAGAAAGTTCTCTTTGCATCGCGTTTTCAGGTGTTTTTAGTTTACTGCAGTTTTGTCTCTTACTGATCCTCTTACTGAAAACCAAACCCCACACTTGTGCTGGTCAGCGGGGCGGCAGGACAGCAGAAAGCCTCCCCTGGGATATGAAACGACACTGGCTTCTACTTACACGCAGACCACATTAGAGCTTGAAAAACAAAACATTTGGAGACCAGATACAACTGCGTTGCCTTGCAGGATACGTCTGTCCTGTGTGGGGCTCTCCTGTGCACTTCAACCTGACGCAGCTTCAGCGTCCCTGGACCTGTTGAATGTTGCCAATGGCAGCAACAGCGTCACCTTGTGCCCATGCAAAGAAACAGCAGGCCAGCCTGTGCAGCGAGCGGCGTCCGTGCTTTTTGTCCCAGGCGGTGGAGGCATAACACCGTTTATTTAATGGACATGACGACGATTGGCTGCTGCGTGTCTAAATGCTAGATACACCACTAGGCTGCTGCAGTTTATCCTGAGATACTTTTAGTAGGCTACTGACAGTTGAAAGAACATAATACTTTCGCATTTTGAACATCTCTCTCATTGGGCCTTTCTTCATCAATAACAAGAAGACAATGCGTACATTTAAGAAACACGTCTTGTTGTTTGGGACACTTTTAATCTTTAAAGGGGAAACAAATGTCTTTTTACTTCTCAGGGAGCTAAAGTATGAAAACACAAGCATACCTTGCCTCCTAACCACACAAATCATTTTTCGATATGCACAGATCCACTTCAAGCCATTATTATTATTATTGTCAAACTGGAAATAAGCATGCACCCTAAGGATAATTTAAGAGTTGGCTTATAATACTGCCTCATATTTCCACACTTTCCTTTTTTCATTAAAATTTTTGTTTTGTTGGAAACGACGTGGTAACACTTTACAATATGGTACATGAAATACTGAGTAGGTCTAGTTACAACAAGTGAGGACCGAATCAGGAACGAACTGATAATTAATGAATGGTTAATAAGTAGTTAGTGAATACACCTATATAGAGGACTATGTAGATAATGATGATTGAAGAACTGACTGCTTACTATACTAATGAAACACCAGGAAACAATAACTTCATAAATATCTGAATCGATCATAGGCTACACAAGATGATCACATTCTTCATCAGGTTTGCACAAACAAAAGCCGGTAGGTCCATATTATTTTGTATTTAATATCTCTAATTTCAGCTCTCCCTCTTCCCATATACAGGTATGATGAAGAATGATCATTTAGGTCTCTGTTATACTTTTATTAGCTATTTGTTTTGCATGGAAAGAAGAATAAAAACAGTTTTTTCTCATCTCGGTCAGTTCGGATCTGCTGTGGAGACACACTGCCTACTGCACCAGCTGGAAAGAAGAATAAAACCAGTTAGATGTTTGACAGCTGCTGGCCTCTTGGGAGAGTAAACTGTCCACATAGGGTTGAATTAGGACAACCAGAGAAAAATGTCAAAATTATTTACACCTACAGCAAAAAACACACAAAACAATAGTTGCTGTGCTACAACACGCAATATGAATTCAATCAAATTTTGTGAAATACACTCACTTCCCTTATCTGGAATTAAGTTACAGAGAAATTCAATTTAAAACACACACAATCAAAAGTCTACACAACGGAGGAAGCAGTCAGCTGGTTTTTGAAGCTTTTCGAACATACACAAATCCACATGGAGAACATGTCTTTGTACAGTAAAGCAGCTTGCTTGCCAATGGGAAGGTGTTAAAAAAAAAGAGATTCGAAATGACCTGAGGTGAGAAAAGAATAAATGTGATCAGCAGGGTTTACCTTCTCCTGTCCTTCTTTTTGCTTTTCAGAGGCTGTGCTTCTTGATTTTCATCCACTTTGCAGTTATATCAAATGATTGTCTTTGTTCAGAATCCTGTTCTCTGTTTACCTCTTCCCTTCAGTCAGTAACACACCTTCTATGTGTTTTTTCCTCAGTTTCATCCTCTTGGATTTTTTTTCCATTCTCAACCTCACTTGGTTTGCCTCACTTCTCCATTTGCTTTCTGTCAGTCTTTTTCCTGTCATTATATCCCCCCTTTTTTTAGGGAAGGCTTCAGTGTCTGGGCTTACCTGCCTAGCTGCAAGTATGTTTTCTGTCTTGTATTGGAAGTTAGAGATCCAGCACAATATTTGATGTCTTGTGGAGCAGTGGTCACCATGATAGTTTTCAAGACAAGAACAGTTTCTAGATTAGGTTTCAGTTATTAATCCTGGACATGCTGATCATAACTACAATCTGATCGATTCATTCTACATACCTAATTCTTTTACTTCACTCCTTTTCATCATCAGACTTTGTATTTTTGTAGTACCACTGATACTTTCCCTAAAAAATAAAAATAGAAATCTGTATATCAAATGTAACAATATAAACAGGTTTCTATGTCAAGTGAGACTACATCGAATAACATCAAATAATTTACCTGGAAACGCTGTGGAAGTATTAAATACAATTTGTCAAAAGATTGTTTCCTATAAAAAGAACACGTTCTCTAATCATCCTTAATTTATATCTTTAATTAAGTGTTTAAATCACTGCTGCAAATTACTGTTGAATTCAGGATGTTCAAATCTTGCTCTCCAGTCAAAAATTGCACATGTATGTACAGAAACATTGTTAGTGTTTACAGTCACTGTTTTGTATGGCTTGTCACCACATTTCCCTCCTTTCAAGAGAAGGGGAATTCAGAGTCACACTAATACATGAAATGTAAATGACAGGCAAAGCAGGAGGGGGAAGTATCAGTGTTTCCCTAAGTCCGAGGATTGCAGAGAGAGAGAGACAGGAATATGTAAATAAACACAAAGGACCATTTTATTCTCAGTCATTTTAAACTATTTGATATACATAAACCTATATTCTGGTCATATAATTACTTGCATCAAAGAAAAAATATTATGCAATAGCTTTCCATTTACATAACATACTGCATATAATCAGTGTTATTAGTTACAGTCTGTGAGCGCTTGAAATAAAAACAAATATATCAGAAGTCTATTTAAATTGTTTGTTCATTTGCAGTGCATCATTCATTTTGAAATGTTGATGGGTCAAAATCACTGAAAAACAAAAGTTATTTTTGTGTGTATTGTGTTAAGACAATTAAGTACAGTACTACCAATGCATGTCTAGCTTAAGAACAAAATGAACAAAGCCACAGCACCCAAACAAAGACACTTTATTCACAAGTGTTAAAATAGCATGAAAACAACAACGTCAAACAGATGACTTCCTTTAAGTGGCCAACATCCCTTCGAAATCCACATGCAACCTCTCAAACACGCATGTAGAAACACACACACACACATGCACACACAATTACACCTCCCACCTATACACACCAGCAGCCTCCCTCATTGTGCTCACATACACCTCTCTCATACACTTCCTGTTTGCCTTGTTTGCGAGTCGCAGTGTGTGTGTGCGTGTGTGTGAAGCCCTGAAGTCTTCGAGTGCAGCAGAGAGCTACAACCAGATACCAGCGGCTGATTTCACCCTTGTTTCGCTGCACTACTCTGCCTTGCCCAGGATGTGGGTTTGTCTGTTAAACTGTGATGTGTGCGGTGAATGAATGGCAGTGCCACTGAGCTGGAGACACTTTTCCTTGGACTCTTTGGATTCTTTAGACACACACAGAGGTTCTGCATGCTGGACTGTAAACTGCAGGTAAGACAGCGAAGGCAGTAATGGATATATTTTATTTTGAAGGGCATCTCCTGCCTGCCCTGTGGGCTCAGACGGGGACAGCAACCACTGACTGTCAGCCTGATGAGCTGAGGACAGAGTTTATCTTATCTAGTAATGATTGACAGCAGAGTATTGGTTAGGAAGTACTGACATGTTTGCATCTAGATATGCATGTACACTAAATACCTGAGAATATGATGATTTGTCACAATATATATATATTATATATATAAGGTATGTATTATATACCTTCATTTATCTATCCACAATGATGGTATATTGACATCTGGGGTAGTCTTGTCTTTACAGCTGGTTTTGTCAGAGTCAACTTTCCATGTCATCTTTTGACTCATGTAAATGTGTTTTATAATATCAGAGTTCATTTCTCTGCAGTGTGAAAGCCTCGTTTTTCTTGTTTTCTGTCAGCCTCACAATGATGGGAAAAGATGGGCTGTCATGTTGACAGCCACCCTCTGTGAGCTCACAGACCCCCACTGTGATACCATTTTGGGAACTTCTGCTTTTTCAGACGCTCTATATGATTCATGCTTTTAATAAACGTTGAGGAAGTAGAGATGCAGAAGCACGTGTTAGGCGCCTGGACGTTCTCTTGCTTTAATTGTCTGTGTCTGTAAATAGGAGCACATAATTAAGTCAAAGTGATTTATTGTTCTCAGATATCTGTGTCAGCACCTTGAACTACATAATAAGGTGACATGGCTTCATGTTCCGGGGGTAATTTCGGTGGCTGTAGTTGCTTTACAGAGTAGGTGAAGTGTACTTGATTTGAACATGCAGTCATAATTCAACTTCATAAAATGACAAATACCATTAAGTTTGTGCACGGTTTGTGATTTATTTGGATAGGTAACAAAACTGCCCTGAAAAGTGACACCTCGGGATGCAAGCAAAAAATCCTGTTAGCTGTCACTGAAGCATAAGTTCAGTCTGACACGAGCTCTGTCAGTGGTTTTTGAGGGCTCCACCCCATAGAAACTGTACTGAGCCAACGCCTGAGCTCAACATCCTTTTTACTACATAAACCAACCACTTCTCAGCCGCATATGGATTAAAGGTTCATGTGCCGTTTGGAATGAAGCTGACTTTTTATTCAGGTACATGGGTCATAACCAGTGACATAGCGGTAATTGAAGATGGCAAATTGTGACCTCTAGTGTTCTTGATCAGACAAACTACCATCCATATGAAACTAAATCACTTTATTTTTTATTCGTCAATTTCAAGTCTCAATGAAGCACTCCACCAATTTAGCATTGCACTCGTGAAACATTGCTGGACTCACGATGGACAGTTTTTTACAAAAGGATCAAAATCGATGCAGCAGAACTAGAAATATTGTCTTATTTATTCTAAACCGTTTTCTTTCTTCACAAACCTTGGCGCCTAGATTACCCACAACGGAACTCAACCGACAACAGTTCAGTTGGAGATTGGGGTGTGTTATGCTAGTAGCAGCTAATGTAGCTTCAAGTCTCCACCCTCAGGTAGAGATGAGGAGCTGACTACAGAGGTCTGGTAAGCTCACTTCTTACTTACTCCACACGCCGAGCTTTTATTCATTTTCAAACTTGTAGTCTTCAACCCCAACTGACGCTGACTCAAGTGACATCACTTGAGGTAGTTTATCAGAATTCGTGCAGCTCCCTCTGGAGTCACGAAAGGATTTTTACAACTTTTTTGCAGTAGTACTCCCCACCTATAAACAGACCTTGATGCGTAACATCGGTGGAGTTCCCCTTTAAGTCTCAAGTCTTGTCAAAACAAGTTTCAGGTCAAGTCTTCTAAGTCTAAGCAAATAGCAAGTATTGCAGAACTTTCAGGTCAAAATGCTGCTGACCATTAAACTCAAGATTTTCTCTTCAAAGCTTTTACATAACCCTTTTTCCCCCCTTAATCTAAGACCAGGTCCATTCAATACATACTGTAGGTCATATTACGAAATATTCTGGCTGTGTGGCTTTGCAGGATTTTGCAAAGGCAAGTCTATAGGGAGTCATAAACATAAGGACTTGAGACTTGACTTGCACTTGACTGCTGCAAATGTTGTCATACTTGAGATTTCTGATTCGAGTTCAAGTATCAAATCTATACAGCTCTATTCTGGAGGGTAGATTTAATTCCACAAAATAACAACTGGCTAGACTTAGCCTTGATTTATTTCTGTAGCTATGAACTACGCACTGTCTCATGTTTAATGGACAGCTTTTCTCTCTCGCTACGTAATGACTGTTAATAAATACCAATACCAAAATATTTTCTCCAAAAACAATCTTAAGCACCTAATTGAACTGCTTGTTGCTTGCATCCTGCCTGTCAGACTCATCCTGCGCAACAAAAGGAAGGAATCATCAAATCTTCTTAGAAATTGTTCAATTACACAATTTACAATCACCCCGTCCTGTTGAGAAAGAAAAACTGCCAGGGTAGGTCGTGTGTCAAGCTTGAAATAAAAAAAAGAAAACAGATGAATGTTGATTGGCTGTAGTAGATATTGACACAGTTTGTTGTTTTACCACAGATATTATATATGAAGTTTGAAGGCTCTAACAATGTATTGATGTTGTTTTTTTATTTCACATCTAGCACAGGTTGATTGCAATATCCCAGTGCAGCACTGTGTGTTATTCACAACGTTGCTTCCTGTTTGTCTCTTTACGGCTGTGGTATCAGTTAAATCTTCATTTTCACCTTTACGGCACTTACTTTGTGGTCAACACCCCCGTGTTTCTGTGCGTGAACATATGCATCTCTGCACATGCACAACACACCTGTTGTTACAAAAAAATATTAAGTGATGTAAGCTTTAAAGCACACAAAGTGTTTTGACCCATATCACTTTTAAACAAATGACACAGGATATGTTTTCCTACTGTAAATCATGGATATCTGCATCCTAATCCTTTGTTGAGTGATAAAACCCAACTTTGTTCTGTATGAAATTGAGCAGACAAGTGTAATAACCTGATATTAAAGCACCTGATATTTGCATTAATGGTAGTTTCATCATATGTTTATCAGTGTTTATTGAGGAAGAGACGATCAAAGGTTATATAGTATGGCTTTCTGTTCTCTAAGTGACAGAACATCCTCTGTGTTTTGGTGCTGTAGTTAAATGTACTACAGCAGATTGAAGCATCTCTGTATATTTTTTAAAGCCAGTACTTCCTACTTGATTCAAACAGTTGCACATACTGTAAGTATACTTGAATATGTTTCACATAAAGAGGGATTATAAGTACAGCAAGATATTGCAGTAAAACACAGTTATGCTGGACCTCGTTATCAAGGAAATTTCAACATCTGCAATTCCATGACAAATTGGGAAATGGGGAAAACTCTGTTGGCTGATGAAAATCATGTTATATGATTGAAAGCTACAGTACAAACTCACCATGATGTGAGGTTGTTTTGTCGGCCGCAGTGTCCTAGTTCAAGAATAAACTTCAAAGCTCATCTGTGAAATTCACTTTCACTAGTGCTTTGCAATTGCAAAAAGTTCCAAATAGCAGCCTCAGTGATGTGCTTTATGCCACTTTTTTACTCTAGCTCAGTTTTATCAGATTGGTGAGTTCTCACGGTTTGTGGTTGTTTGAACTACAGGGAAGCATTTAGTTAGTGCAGAGCATTGGAGTGGGACCGCTGTTGTTTCCTAAAGCCATAAGAGGCCAGTTCACATCCAGTATATCAGTGGAGAGAAGTGAGGGGATAACAGCTCTGTGGGCCAGCAGAGGAAGAGTGGATGTGAATATCAGACTCTATCAATCTGGGGGGGTGTACACACACACACACATGCAAACACACACACACACACACACACACAAGCTCTCCTCCCTCTGTGAGAGTATATCTGAGAGCCTGATCAAACCACAACAATGGGGAGGCACCTGCTTCCTCAGCTGAGCAGGGAAGCTATCTTCCTGTTAGGAAGCAGTTGGTAATGGGATCAGTGGGAGAGATGGGAAACAGTCTGTGAGGAGATGGTAGGAGAGGAAAAGGAGGACAGCATGAGAAAGAGACAGAGAGACACAGGTGGAGGCACAGTGCTGGCACTGCTCGGTTTTGTCTGGGAAAAGTTGATACGTATAACGCTAGACAAGAAGCACAAGAGAGAGAGAGAGAGAGAGAGAGAGGGAGGCTGACTAGGATTGTTTGGGATGTTATTATAGGCAATGTGATCAATGTAGGCCATGAGAGAGAGACAGAGGCTAAGAGGAATGAACAAGAGTCTATAATTAAATTGTTGTCAGCATCAGTGGTTTTTCTCTTTGGTGGGAATTGGCTGACAAGGCTATAGCCCTTTTTAGCGCCTGATGATGAATGTTATTTTGTATCATGTGATCTGTTAATTGTAGGTGGAGCTGTAAATATAGCCTGCTTTTTGTTCAGATGGATGTTTGCCTTACGGAGACCTTGACGGTCAAAACGTTGCATTGCAGTATTCAATATATGGACTACATAGGATGACAAGTCTCTCTCTGTATCTCTGCAGTGTAAATGTGCTTCGCTGTTGGACATTGTTTTAAATCGTTCTTCCACTCTGTGAAATCAGCTTGTTATTGTCTGACTGTTGTGAGTTGCAACCCATGAAAAAGTGGAAGTGACCTTGTTGACTCTTAGGGATGTGCTGCATACATCCTCTTATGAAACACCACATACTCATGCATTTGCAACATGACTAGCAACTCCATATAACCAAGTATGATGAGACTAGAGTTGGGATTAAATGTTGCCGTTAAAATCCCAATCATCGTATATCGTAGCATGACTCACAGTGCCATGGAACTCCAGATTTCTGGTGATATAATTAACTAATAAAGCTTGTGTAGTTATTGAAGTACAGTATAGACCTTTTGGCTGTATATTGATGCTTATAATTTGCATTGATAAATTAACTGTCCCTCAGCCACCCTGCCATTAATGAATGTACTTTTTTTTATAGCAGTTGATTAATAGCTGACTTTAAATGATTGCTACATCACTAAAGGTATGTATGGAATCTTTGTGACATATTTTTGTCTATATTTTCTTTGAGAATAAAATCATTCCAATATTGCTTCACGCAAATCTGCAATAAGGCTACTACTGTAAAATGGATAACATTAACACAAGTACTAGAACAGTAACTTGACGTTGTCAGCAGAGCTATTACTACTGTTGGTACTGATAAACTTGAGAACAACACTTTCACTACATCATGCCACCTCATATAAGGTCTTCACCACTTTTATTACCTTTACATGTCTCCATTGAACCCCATCCTGGATGCAGGAGTCATCATGGCTCTGACTTATTGGCTCCTTCCATTCTCGCTGGGCTCTCATCCAGCTCTGTCCAACCCTGACAATGACCGGAGCCCTTAGCACCAGTGTCCAACATGGTCGGCTCTATACCCCTGCTTAGTGCCACTCGGGACACCTTTTGGACACAATACCTCTCTGGGGAAGAGGGACCGGTGAGAAAAAGGGGCTACATGGATGTGTTTACATCTGGAGCTGTTTGTATTGTTGTTGAATGTTTAACTGTAGGAAAAGGAGTGAAGTGGAGGGGAATAATTGAGCTGAACTTGGGTTTGCATTAGCTTCCTGCCGTACCTCTCCACCGGTGTTAATGATGAGGTCGGTGGGTCGGATGTTTGTACAGTATTTGTGTTTGTCGGTACTGTGTATGTGTGTATAAGCATGCATTGTGTTCAGTGTTTATGTGGACTCTTGTGTTTGCATGTCTTTAAAGGAGTAGTTCGACGTTCTGGGAAGTACGCTTTTTAGCTTTCTTAGATGGGAAAATTGATATCACCTAGTACCAGCAGCTGGTTAGCTTAGCTAGCTTAGCATAAAGCCTGGAGAAATAAGGAGAAACAGCTGCCCTGGCTCTGTCCGAGGGTGACAAAATCTGCCTACCAGCGCCTCTTAAGCTCACCTATTAACATGTTATATCTTGTATAATTTGTAAAAAAAAAAAAAGAAAGAAAAAAAGACAAAACTGCCTATTTTTTGGTCGGGTGCAGTAACTTTCACAAGTGTTGTGATCCCCGTGAGGTTGCACTTCTCCCAGCCAAGAAATAGTCCAGCACATATTGTATTTTACGCTTACGTTTTTTGTACAGCTTAAACAAACAGGATGTAGTATGTTATTGAGCTTTAGAGGTGCTGGTAGATGGATTTTGTTAACCTTCAGACAAAACCAGGCTAGCTGTTTCTTCCTGTTTCCAGTTTTTATGCTAAATTAAGGTAAGCTAAATGGTGGCTGTAGCCTTATATTGAACGGATAGTTATGAGATTGGTATCAATCTTCTTATTTAACTCTCAGAAAGAGGCCAATAAACATGTTTCCCAAAATGTCAAACTATTGCTTTAAAGTGTGGTGTGTGTGTGTGAGGTAGTGTTATTAAGTGAGTAGGTGTGTAAGTGAGTCATTCATTAACACTATTCATTTGACAGCCTTCATTTTTTTCTAGCTTTCATGTGAAATGGGAAATTTGTCACACTCTCTGGGGAAATTTTGAGAAGATGTAATCAGACAAAAACTGTTTTTGATGTCATTGCTCATTTCTGTGTGCTGACTTCACTCTGTAAGGTCACAGTTAACAAACAACACAGAATGCTTGGATTTCACTCTTTGAAATTACATGTGTACACTTAGCTCAGATTAATATAATTAAAATGATTAAGTTTTTGATAATTTGGCTATATATGTCACAAACAAAAACAAAAAACTGCTGACCTGCTCAAGTTCTAAAACAGCTTTGCCCTCTTTTCTTTAAGGAAGTTCAGTTGTTCTGCTTCTCAAATGTGGACGTTTCCCAGTATTTGTACATGAATATACTGTATTTCCATTAAAGAAACTCTAATATGAAGTAAGAGAAGCTTTAAAATATATCAAGCAGCAACATAATGCATTATCACCAACCATGTAACTTTTCTTCTGACCACATTCCAATGAATATTCATTAAATGTTCCAGTATTTTTAGTTCTGGTATTTGTCTGAACACAAAAGTATTACACAGCATCACTTTCATAATCCTTTTCTAGATCAAAAATACATTTCACAGATGTGCAGTGTCTGATTTTATGTACATTCATATATAATTAATATTAATGTATCCTATTCACTTAGATGTTATCACTATTAGCTGATATTTCTGGCTTTCTATCTCATTATCCAGACTGACAGATTTCAAAGACAAGTTTGTTTATATCATGTTTCAACCAATCACAGGCCATTCCTCAATTCCAATTCAGTGACTGTTAGTCAGTGAGCCAGGTCATCCACATTTTGGTGAAATGAACGATGTCATAAAATGCTATTCACACCAAAAAGCAATAGACATTAGTACAGTACAATACCAGTGAGGTAAAACAAGACACTTGCTCCGTGCTCTTCTGAAGAGCTGTGGTTTAAATGTATGGACAGTAACAGACTTAACCAAATTGCCTAAGTTGCCTTACACATAACCATTAACACCATTTGTGTGATAAACAAATGTATTAATTCGTTTTAAAAATGCCATTAGAGGAACACAATATCTTTTTTTCTTGGGCTTGTCAAGTTAAAAAAGATTTGATCCATGGATGACGTTGCTTTCATGTTAGTGCTATTGTCACTTATTGTCAATCTTGTGTAGCTGAGCTCTGTTGGAGGTCTGGAGACATCCAAATATCAATGTTAGTAAACCTCAAAGAGCTTAACAAGACAGGGTTTCCCTGATAAATGGCGACAGGGGCAGCAAAATACTGTATGTGCAGATTGTGTCGACCACCACATTCGTTACAGAGTTGATTTTGTGACTGATCGTATCGGGTGCAAGCAGTCCCGCCACAAAAACACCTTTGCAATTTCCCAGGGAATTTAAAAGTCTTGCAATGTTGTAGTTACCAGTGAAGAAGTGGTCACTGTAGAATATTGAGCATATAGCTTCTGTTTTTACTGTAACAGTTTCCTTGGTTTGGGTAGCTTGGATGACTTTTGGTTTTGGTTGGTTGGCGTCGCAGCTTCCAAACTGTGCCATTATACACCTGTCACCCTGGATGTTGTTTATCTACTGTAAAGAAAGCCAGAATTTATAAATTTGTCACTCGACTCTTTTATGTCGCTGATGGGACTTACCCTGGTGTCTTGTTATGCATATGGCTTCTGATAGGATGTGTTCATAACAGAACTGAAACAACTCGCAACATCTGGGTTGTCCGCAGATGCTGCATGAAAAACAACCAATGCACTGATAAACTGAAAGTTCTAAAAGCGAGGTTCGGCACAGACAGATGAGTCAGTGGTGAATATATGATGTACTTATAATGTTGTGGTCATACTTGATTTATGTCTCTCTAGTCTGTAGCCTTGTTTCACAACTCTGCTAAGCATGGTACCGATTATAAATCTGAAATCATTAAGAGCTGTTTTTCTCTTTTACCCTGCCATAAAAGTCATATTGTGAAAATTGTGGGGTTGTCTTGGTTTGCCTAAATTTTGCTGTCAGGATATGTTAATTAATGTTTAAATGTCATGTTTGTCAATGTTATCCAGTAGACATACTCATCCTCCTTGTATCATGTAATTACTGCCAGTAGGCGAACATATCTTTAGTTGTCAATTATGTATTTTTCACTAATTACTCAACATCTGTGCGCTTTTGTTTGTTAAACTTTTAAAACTGTCGTTCCTTCTTCAAGTGTGATTGGTTTGTGGCATCATCTGGAAAGACATAAGTGATAAGGAGCCAGAGGCAAAGGTTGTTGTTGAATAACTTAATCATTTAAATATATCACATAACTAAAGTGGTAATAGCTAATGGCTAAGCATTTTCATAAAACTGTCTGATATGAGGCAGAACAGGCGTCCAATCACACGTGTTGTACTGAATGTGATATTTCAGAAACTATGGCAACAAAACAGCAATACAAGCTACCCCGTTTCTGTTTTTCCTTCCCCTTAGAAATGTCTCTTTATGGCTTGTTTATGGTTTTTTCTTCTTAGACTAATTTTCATACTTACCGGGTGATCTGCCTTCATGCAAAACAGACATGATAACACATACTGTCCATGAAAAGAGAGGAGCATGTTTGTGTGTGTGTGTGTGTGTGTGTGCATGTGACCGTAACAGATAACATTCTACAGAATACATGAATGGTAAGGGAGTTATGTATCATGTTTTGATACTTAATATCAGCTCTGTCTCTCGTCCCACCACAGAACCTGAGCGGTGAAGATGCAGCACACCTCGTGTACAGAGGACAGGATCCAGCATGCTCTGGACAGGTGTCTGGACGGACTGAGACAAAGCCCCACAGCAGCACACCACTGGAACGGTAAGACTACGGGGGCTACACTAGTAATGAGTTATGGTTGTGTTGAATGCAGCACAGCTACAATGTGGATGATTGAGTTTCTTTTTTTAGAAATGAGAAATTAATACAGAGACAGGCTTGTTTTTAGCATGATCACAATACCTTTTTGACTTTGTTGCATGTGTCTTTTGAGCCCATGTGGTCAGAGAATCGTTTTGTCATGCACATACTTCTTCAGTACTAAAAATGTATGTATTAAAAGCCCTCAGAGGGCATAACTCTGTCAACATGCACCATCTAAATTTATTTGATTAATGATTGCAATTTTTAGTAAGCATCTGCATCTAGCTCTACACCAAAACAAATATACACAGTGACTGATAATCACGGGGCCCTTGCCAAATTACAGTGCTATACAGTAGTTCATTAAAAACATACTGCTCAAAAAAATAAAGGGAACACTTGGAGTTACATTTTGTTGTTTCAGTGTTCCCTTTGTTTTTGTGAGCAGTAAAAATTCTCAATGTTAAATATGTTCCTTTTTAACATTGAGAATCATTGTTCATCCTTTTAAAAAGGATTTTAAAAGGTCATGGATGTGCTCCTGTATCTGAAGCCACACCAAAATCATATCACTTTTCCACCAAATTTGGTTAAAATCTGTGAACAATTGTTTATATTACTGACAAACATTCGGATCTACAGAGTGGGACTGAAAACAGAATCGCCTTGGCAGAAATTGGGCATCGGGTTTATAAAGCGTATGCCAATCTAGAGAGAAAACATGTTTCATTTAGAAATCGTGTGTGTGTTTGCAGCTCACGCTGTAACTCACTTGGTAGAGCAGGTTAGATCAATCTATCGTTTTCACGGCAGACATTTTGACATCTCATAGCAGGAAAAGCTATTTAATAACATTAACGATGGCTTCATTCCAGTTGGGGGAGGTCCTGGTTTTGTGCGTGCTGGCTCACTGGAATATCTTACTGGGACACTGAGCTGTTGTTAATGTTATTAGTTCCACCTGTGCATTTCCTTATGTCAAAATGCTGTGAAAAAGGTCTGTTGTAGAGTTGGTGGTTCAATCCTGGCTCCTCCTGTGCACATGTGCCTCAGCCAAATTAATGTAAAATCAAACATAACCTTTTATTGGTGTTTTTTGACTGGTGTGCTAATCTGAAGCCACTTACGACGATTGAGCAGTCTAGCTCAAGGCTTGTGGCTATTGCATGGGGTCAAACCTGTTACCTTCTGTTTCAAAGAAGACAACACATTTTCTCAGAAATATGAACCCCAGTAAACACATTTGGATGTGATATGTGCTGTTTATAGAGCTGACTCGAACAGAAGGCAGTTGTTTGTTCTCGCTTCGTCAACACCAGGACAGCGTGTGACACACACTTCGCCAGCACATGGGGCATATGAGTATTTATGTGTCTGAGCTTGTTGTTGGTGACACTGTTGCTGTTTGAAAATCCGGGGAACGTGTAATTGGGTGCTGGAGGAAGTCGTGTGAATAGACAGCTGGGAGGAAGTGGTGGACTAGAGTGTGTGAGTGAGGCATCATGAGGCAGGAGCCACTGTGGCGCAGGGTGTAAAAACAGATCGGATGATGAAACCGGCATCAGCCTCCCGCAACCAGTGACATACATAGTGATGCATACTTATTCAATAATGATCGACTGTCGCGATGTGATTTTGGCATTTCAAACATGTTAGACGACGCTGGAGATTGTTTTTCGAGTTTCCTTCTCCACTTCACTTCTTTGTTCATGGAACGGGCCTTCATGATTTCCAGGGATGTGTATGTTGTCTATGAGTGTAATCACATTCACTGAGATAATCAAATGTATATGTAAACATGATCATTTGAAACTTGCAGCTTCATTTCCAGCGCTGGCATCTAATCTAAACCAACCTGTAGAGCTCTCCAGTAAATACTCATGATGGGTGCAAAGAACTTAAGAGAAAAACAGCAACTGACAAGTTTCTAGGAAAACGTTTATGGGTAACCTGAACAACTGCTGATGTGTTACTTCCTTAGAAACTGAGCTCCTTAGAGATGCACACACCGAGGCGTTGAGACCGAGGGATCAAATGGAAAATAAGGTGATTGTGGGGAGTCAGCAATCACTCTCAGTTGTTTTTGTGAGAGTGACAGACCTCAGATTAGTGTCGTTTGAGATCATGTATGCACAGCTCTCTCCCTTTGTTTTTATCTCGTGTTTCCATCTCACGTGGTTGTAGAAAACGTGTAATCAAAGCTTTGTGAAACAACACATCTCCTTCCTTTACATCCCAAAGCGTTTACGTTTAAATAAAAAGTTTCCAGTGGGCTTTGGTGAAAACATTACATTTTAAATCCACACTTTACATAACCTGGGCAATGATGATCTGTGAGTCTAGTTATCCACCATTTTTGCAAATTTCATTTGAACACCTCTTAATTTTACTTTATTTTTTAAACATTTAGTTCCAAAACATGTCCTTTTGGGGTGGATACCTTAACTCAGGTTTTTCACAACAGGAAATCTGTCCTGGCAGTGTACAAACATCCTAACTGAAACACTGAACAAAAGGTGATAAAACACATTTGGTTCATGGAAGTCCCATAGCCCAACGCAAGATTGTCTGACACCCACTTGGTTTACAGAGTGTTGTATATATGATGGTGTTCGATGCACTTTCATTTCAATAAGCTATGACTGGTTGGATTTCACAACGGAAATTAAATGCCTCTTACGAACTTAAACTTCAGCTTGCAATAAATAGGGTTGTTATTTTCTCATTTGTTGTGATAATATGGAGAAAACTGCAGTCTAAGCTGAATGAGCGCACTAAAGGTAAAATGGATGTGAAATGAAAATGTGTGATGTGCAGTCAAGTCAAGGTTAATGATGAGATTGTTTGCATAAGATTGAGCTTACAATACATTCATGGTAAAAGAAACATTTTCACTAATTACGTGGATGTAGAGTCTGTGTTGGTGGTCTACTGTATGTAATCTATTAAAACTACAGCTACTTGGCAGCATTAATCAGAGTTGCTCAGAAACCAAAGCAAATATGGCCTGTTCTCTCAACATGTCTTACAAATGTTGCTTACCAATGCTGGGCCCGGGGAGAAAATATATTTTAGTGCCTCTTCCACATGGAACAATGTACAGAAAGACCAGAAATTGTAGGACATGTTTACTGGTGACCTTGGTTTAAGTCAAGCCAGTGTTAAAGGATTGGAAATTAGCACTCTCTATCAATGTTTTTGTTTCTAGTCTATTTTCTTTTGGACTTGCTCTTGAGAATTCAAGTGACCTCTATGCTTGTTTTTGTCATGTGTGTTACAGTGTGTTGTTTGTATTGTATTTTTTGTCATAACACGTGTTTTCTTGACCAAGTCTTTCGTGAAAAAGAGATTTTAATCACACTGATATTTATACCCTACCTGGTTAAATAACAGCTAAATAAACTTGGATCCCTGTCTCAACAGAAAGCATTCATTGTTGCTTGAATGTTAAAAGCACAGACACATTTATTATTTGTATTTGCATTGTATGATTACAATGCACAACTGCAACGACAATGTATGTATTAGCTCTGCTGCTGTCAAAATAGACCCCAGCCACATTTAGCAGTGACATATAGCAAATGATATATTTTTACACTACCGGCCACATATAGATATAACAACACTATTACACAAACAATTAGTTCTCTCAGATTATATTCCAGAAACCCCCTCTGCACTAGTCAGATACAGAATGCAACAAAGACAGTTCCACGGTGAGACCTAACCCAGCATCACAAGCACAAAGGCAGTTTGTTATTGTCCTGGCTAGTGGTGCTGCTGCCTGTGTCCCTTTTTATTGAATATCCTTAGTGATGGACTCTGTCTCCTACACATCTGCTGTAACCCTGACAACATACAGCACAGTATGCGAGGTGTTTAATATCCTCTGAATGTGTACACTGATAATAAATTATTGACATAGTTATCAAAGTTATCCATAGTTTTCTTTAACCCAGTCATTGATCTATCATTAGAAGTAAAGTATACAAGTAGAAGCAGTGTGGCATGGTACTGAACATATCCACAGAACTTTATTTTAAAAGATTGTATGGGTAAAAACAGGGCTTGAGAGTTACAATCAAATAAGCTTTTCAGCCTCCGGAAATGTTTTGTGTTTGCAGCGATTGACTTTTTGGTTTTGGCACAAAATTGTTGAGGTGATGTACAACATGTGTCTTCTCTTTCTGTGTTTTTGGATGTTGACGTTGTGCATTAACATGAGTCCACATGTGTTGTCTTTCAGTGCTGATGTGCTCGGCAGGTCAGTCAATGAACCGCTGGAGCCTGGAGGAGATGGTGAAGAGGGACCCTGAGAACTTTCTTATCCTCTTACAACAAATCATCAGAAAGACCAAAGAGGTGAGAGGACACAGGTCAAAGGTCAAAGAGAACATGTTGTCCACTGTATGTGTAGTAATGTCTATGTTTTGCCTAATCACTGCTCTCTTTCTGTCTGTCTGTCTCTCTCCATGTGTGTGTGTGTGTTCATGTGTGAGTTCAGGTTCAGGAGCAGTGTCAGTACGAACTGGTGGCTCCCCTCGCTATCATGTTCTCCTCCACGCTACTTCAGGTACAAATCCTTCTCATTCCGATGTTTTCAAAACCTTTAACCTTTCATCACCTCTCAGTACCATTCAGAGTGCTTCACATTATGTAAGAGCACTCTCCATCCAAATGTCAATCAGTTCCCAAAGTCAAACTACTATAAGGTTTTTTTTATGCTACTGCGACAAAAGCTTCCAGCGCAGTTGAAAATTCACTGGAACGCACAACACTAACTGGCTCGAGACAAACTCGTTGGTTCATAAACATTGCTTCTTTTTTCAGTCAGGCTGATTTCTGTTCACATTCCCTAAAATCAAGTGGTCTGGTAACAGTACACAAAAATCACCTACTGGTTAGACAGCTGGCTGGTAAAGAGGAAACACAGTGGGTTGTCAGAGCCAACACTGTTTGATCGCTTCAACAGGTTAACATGCTCTACACATGTATTTATACACTAATTACTTTGACTAGAATACAACAAACTTCTTGATTGTGTTTTTTGAGTAGGGAGCGAAAACCCCAGAGTTCAGTTTGAGCTGCGGAGCAACTGATAATGTTTTCAGGTTTTGTAATGATGTGACAAATGTACCTTTGGTTGTTTGTCATAAAGCCTGTAACATAATACAACAGTGAATAATGAAATAACTCCACATTATTACACTAAACTGGGTTAATTACCTCATAAACATATTTAAAATGTTTTTAGTTGATGATGTAATGATAAAATTGAGCATTAATGTAATAGTGGATAAGAACAAGAAACATTTTATTTAAGCCAATATTGTTATCACATCCTCAGTTAAAGTTATATTACAATGAAGCCATAAAGGCCAGTAAATGTACTAAATGAGTGAACTTCATCACATTAACACGTTTTATCACATCTCTGATCCATGAGAAGATTCATTTAAACAAAAATGTACAAGTTATTACTTTATCAGTTGCTGTGAGGCAAACCTCCTCTCAGGGATGACTAGTTCATTCATTTATTCTCAAAGTTTGCTCTCAAAAAAGTGCTACTTTTCTCTGCATGTCATTTTTGATTGTTGGAAAGTAAAAAAAAAACCCCAACAACTTTAGTTTGGGCTCTGGCAACTTAATGGACAATTATTTATTATGTTTGATATGCTCATCAAAATCAGTATAAAAAAATAACAGAAAAAAGAAGTGATACACTGATCAAAAATGAACATAGTTGCAGCCGTAGTCCGCACCGGTGTTCTGTTAAGGTTGTTGAACTTTCACCATACATACCTGTACAGTACACCATATACAGTACACACAGCATATTTGGATGTATTGTCCACCAAACATCAGAAATGTTGCCTTTATGCAAAACAGTAACACACAAAGTCTCGAAATGGTCTTGCTGCTCCTTTAAAAAGTCACACTAAAATGCCTGATTTGTGCTTTGGTTGCAGACACCATACTGTCCTCCAGAAACAGAACTGCTAGAGGAAGCTATTGAGGTGTTTCGCTGCTTCCTCACCTGGCCTGAGCCCTACTGCAGTGTGTGTAAAAACCTCCTCTCCACACTACAGCAAGAGATCAAGGCCCCAGGTAAATTTTGTTTAAGGGTCTCTATATGTGTGCGTTTCTATTTCTCTACTTGTCTGCCAGTCTCGGAAACACTGACTCTCAACCCTTGTAATCGTCTTCCCCCTAGTGACAAGTCAAGGAAGTGCATTTAGGATGACACATGGGGAAAAGGGCACTGCTTTTACCACAAACAACATTAACAACAACAGCAATGACAGGAAGATGATAAGGCTTCAGGTTAAACTGGGAACCTCTTCATACAAACATGAAATTGTTTAAAAGCGGATGAGGCTTCAGCATTTACAAAACAAAAAAGCAGAAGCCTACGCTGACATTTACAGGAGGGGTCAAAGGAAGTGTTAAAAACATAGCAACAGACTAAATGAAAACATTTGACTGAACTGAATGAAATGGTGATTTGATGTGTTTTTAGGTAGCTTTTTTAAAATACATCCATGTGTTTCACAGTTTGAAGACCTTTGCTGCTTTTGTATTTTTGGTTTAGGTGCTCAATCTATTCTAAACTTCATTTTGTGATTTCAGTGTTTAGAAATGCTCTAAATATGAAAATAAAGCCATCATGGATATGTGATATGACATTGTCTTCTTGCCAAGTTGTTAGGTTAAAAATCATCAACAGACAAAATAAAATAATTTTTCTATTTTCCTCACAGGGATTTCCTTTCTGAGACTGGTGAGAGAAGAGCAGGGCCTCATCACCTCTAGCTTGTGCTCTAAGACCATGTAAGTCCACACAATAAAAAAAATTTACTTTCTATGGACTATAGAATTATAAAATATACTCTATGTACTCAGTTTAGAATTCATAAGGCTCTTCAGTTTCTCAAAGCTCATCTTTGACTTTGGAAGGGCTTCATTGCTTAACAAGTGCTAGTGATATTCAAACATTTGTATTAGTAAAGGGCCTATTCTGTATGAATACACGCATAAAACATGTTTGTACCTCTTTGAACAGCTGCGTGTTCATGAATCTATTTTCAGTCCAATTCAGACTGTGTTTGCACTCTTGCACCTTCTGCTTTCTTGTTGAAATGGGCAGTTTATCTGAGCTGACTCCATACTTTTTAAGTAACAAAAAACAGCATTCAGTGTCCTTAAGTTAACTGAATTATAGCACTTTGTACAGTTGTTATCACTTACTATAGTTTCATGGCCTGGAAAGTCCCTTTTCTTCCCCTTCTCCTACCGCTAAACCCCAGCACCATCATAGCACCCTGTGTGCATATTCGCCCATGTGAATTTGGGTACAAGTTCACACATTACCAGTGTGACGCCGTCTGTCTGCTGCTTGCAGGACTGTGCTGCTGATGAACCCGAATGAGGTGCCCACTGACTTTCTCTCGGTGGCTGAGCAGCTCAGTTGCATTCAGCACTCGCAGAAAGAGAGCTACATCACCCTGATCAAACACGCCTTCCAGTCCACACTAGGCACCAAGTACCCTCTACATAGTATCCACAGAGCCCTACAGGTATGTGCTCAGAGCGGCAGTTCAGAGGCTCTGGACTATGGACTAGAATCTAATGTATATACAGTATAGTTCTTAAAAACAATAACATTATATTTTGAGTATAATTTGTGTTACAAATATCCATTGTTGCATGGGGTCACATTATTGTTATTTATATACAGATATGAGTTTAAGATGAAATCTGACCTAACAGTTAAAACTATTTTTCCATTTAAACCCTGTTTGTATGCATTTAAATTTAATACTAGGAGTTTATAATATTTCAAGGAAATTACAAAAAGGCTTTATCTTGTTTATACATTATACTATCATGTAAGCAATACAGAGGAAATGAGTAGCATTCCATCTACTGAACGTTTCATCCATACTTTTAAAGAAGAAGTTAACACAATGCAGAGGGTGTGTAATTATTTAAAAAATTAGAGAGGACGACAATACAGGACTGTGTGAAGACATGGACCTTTACTATACCATATAATTGATACTTTTTGCAGGCAAAAACTGAGAATGAATTGGGGGCAATTCTATCCACGGTAAGTGATGTCTTAGAGACGGCCGCTGCCATGAGTGACCTTCTGAAGGGACGCAGTCATGTGATCCAGGGACTTGAGAAACTGAGGGAGAGAATGAGTATCCCAGCATCCAATGGAAGGAAGTCTGACGGTAAGACGGGAGGTTTCATGAACTGGGGGATCTATACGCGATGCATCACATGATAGCTATAGTTCAGGTTCCAGTAGGTGGTGCTCTGATTGGCTGTTATTTTGCTCTTTTTTCTGTCGTCGCTTTCAGGAATGCTACAAACTCTGCCATTGCCAACAGCAAAGTGTTACATGTTTCACTGGGAAAAAGATAACTTCGGTAAAGTATTCTGCATAGAACTTTATTCATTCGAATATGGGAATTATCTTTCTGCTTTGAGCTGATGTAGATTCACTAAATCCAACTGACAGCTTTCGCAACTGCTTTTCATGAAATGCATTCTTAATTTTAATATGATAAAAATACGAACCATGTGCATATTTCCAATACTATGCACATTTAATTTATTGGGGGTTGTCTTTTTTGGTAGCTAAATATGAATCTCATTTCATAGCTAAATGTGATTGATATTTGTCTATTTTGATTCCTGCAGATGTTTTGAACACCCTTTTAAGGCACGACCCTGATGACCTGGCCACTAATGGGCAAGGTGAGGAGGAAGAGGAGGTAGACATTGATGATGATGAGGAGGAGGATGTGGTGGAGACTGATGTAGAAGAAGAGGAGGAAGAAGAAGACAAAGAAGAGGAGGAACATGGAGTAGAATTGCCTTCAATGTCTATCATCCCTAATGGCTGCAGCGCCAACCATCGTGCCTCCACCTTCTCCACCATCTCCTCCCTGTCCACCGCCTCCAAAGACTCCATGTTCTCCACCTTATCCGTGACCTCAGAGTCCTACGCTCCGTCCCTCTTCTCTGTCACTTCTGGAGCTGATAGTGACTACTTTGAAGACTCTGATGACTACATCTGCTCCTCTCCCGTCGCTGAGAAATGTTCGCCAAAGTCTATCAACAAAACTTCGGCTCGGCTCAGCCAGCACTTTTACCGGCTCTTCATCAAACCTAAGAACCCTCGGTCACTTTCCCGGGCCAAAAGCTTAGGAAACACAGAATCAAAAGACATTTTAGTTGTGCGAGAGAAACGCTCCAACTCTCTGCCACAGCAAGTCAAGTTACGTAGTCCTGAGCCCCTGCTCCAGGCACAAAGTCAAACTCTCAGACATGTCTGTTTCCGAAGGAGGCCTATTCTAAGCAGTGATGAGGACAGTAAGAATACTACACTGAGGGTGGTGGTGTTCGGTGCTGATCATGTAGCAGGGAAAGTGGCCCGGGCCTACAATAGCCTGAGGAGGAAGGAGAGTGCATGCCCACGTCTCAGCAGGGCCTTCAATCTTCAGTTTTACTTTGTGCCTGTGAAGAGGGACTCAGCAGCAGGGCCAGGCAGTCTGAAGTGTCCTAGTCCTGTGGCTCAAAAAGGTGTTAATGTAAGTAGAATAAGAAGAATACTCACACTAAACTTCATACACACAACACAAATTTTGTTTATAACGTCATATTTCCTAAGCTGGCAAAGACTGGAGTTGTACAGTACAGAGTAAAGAAAGCCACGTGGCTACAGAGTAAAATCCCCAGAAACAAGCACATATGAGAATTCCACTGTTTGATTGTAATTGTTGCTTTTGCTCAAGCAGGAAGTTCACCTCACAGGCACAGGGGACAGTACCAACGACATTGCCCATCTCCTTGGTATGTTGGACCCGTGGTACGAAAGAAACACCCTTAGCCTGCTCAACTTGCCGACCAACGTCGTCTGCCAGGTACAACTGGAATCTAACTTTTTCGGGTGCCTAAGTAAAACTAATTTAAAAGTCTATCAATTATGTTTATCCAACTACGAACATGACTGCAGTTAACATGCAGATAAATAAAGCCTGGAGCATACATACCTTTCAGCAATGCCCAGTGTTTTTTTAAGCTATACCTTCATAAATCATCCTGCTGTATATCTGTATTAAGTGTTAGATTGTTTTTGTATTGCTCTGCAGCAAACCTCAAAGACGGAGTCCGAGTCATATGATAGTTCATATGAGCAGCGTCTGCCCATCCTGGCTGATTTGGTGCTGTACTACTGCCGCTATGCTGCACGGCCAGCTCTGATCCAGCTCTATCAGGCTGAGGTCAGACACGCTATTACACACACACGCCCAAACACACACACACACACACACACACAAACACGTTTTAAAACACGGTAAGCCCTGGTAAACAGACCGTGGCACTCTTGTAAACAGAAATAGAACCCTGATGCCCTCTGGGTCTTAGTAATTTCTAATGAAACGCTGTTCCAAATTCAGTGATGTATTGAGGTTTTTTGGTGTTGCAGCTGACGTTAGCTTGTGGAGAGAGGAGGACTGAGGTGTTCGTCCACTCCCTAGAGTTGGGTCACATCGCAGGAACACGGGCCATCAAGGCCATGGGTGAGTGTGCCACACGCGTCAAACACACGCACATATCCTAGCAACCGTGCAGCAAAAATAAAACACAATCCTCCACATTTTCCTTTCAGCGAAATGCATCATCAGTTTTTATGAGGTTGAGTCTGGACTAAATTTATGGTAGAGGAAAATCTGCTATTTCTATATCATGATTCAGTCTACTTCTACTTTTCTACTTTCATTCATTGCCACCACTTGCACTTCTGATTTTTAATTTCGTTTGAGAAGTAAAACATTAAGGGAAAGCTGTTTAGCCCTTATGTCCGGTAGTTACTGTGGAAATCACTTTATTCCATTACTCACAACATTCTTCACACAGAAATGATCTGGTTTTTGTTATTGCAAACATATCTTCCACTATAAAACTTTTAATGTTAGTAGTCTTATTTAACAGTATTGTGGCATTATTTTGCACTGTATAAATAAAACCCTACTCTCACATGAATCACTAATGCGTGTGTGTGTGTGTGTGTGTGTGTGTGTGTGTGTGTGTGTGTGTCTTTTTATATCTTTATGTAGGTGCTGCCAGTAAACGGTTTGGTATTGATGGTGACCGAGAAGCAGTGCCTCTAATGTTGGAGGTGGTGTACAACAAGGTGAGATGGTGTTTGACTATCAAATTGTGTGTCTTGAAGCTGCATTGTATTCATAAATACACTACATTATCAACATCCCATTACCCCTTTGGAGACAGTGCAGCTTCTCCCCGTTTACCCTAATACAAATGGCTTCGGTTATGTTCACTTCTCCACATACAGGAAATGACACTTTAAAATTTAAGTCTAAACAGCAACGAGCACGTGTCCTTCCCTGACAAAGCTAGAGCTTTTTCCTCTGTGGTACCTGTGGTATGAAGCATTAGAGACTGGTAAACATTAAGTGTCCCTCTTTACTGATGTTGTAACAGTTTTTGATGTATTATCTGTCCCTTATGTTTCATATATTGTTCCCAATTCAAAATTCCTCTTGTAGTCTGGCTGCAGTTATAATCTTTAAGGTTTTTCTCACTTCCCATTATTTAAGAGTTTTTCCAAAACAGCAATAATCTTATCCTCCCTTCTCCCATTCAGGTGGTGATTAGTGGGAGAAGCCAGTGGAAAAGAGAAACCAAAGTCTGTACTTCAGTAAACTTAACCAAAGCGTGCAAGAATCCTGAGGAACTAGGTACTCTACAGCTAGTGGCTACGATAATATATTGTTAAGTCACTGAACTGTTCAACACAACATGATAATTATTGTGTATGGTGAAAAGGAATATTTTTCATCAGCAATATGTCAATGTTTTGCTGATTGTTGCTAATTCAGGTCATTCATTAATCTCATGGGAACTCTCTTAATGTTTTTAAATCTGCTCTTAAAACACATTTTTTCAGATTGGCTTTTATGTGATTGTTATTTTTATTTTTTTGTGTTATATGTATCGTTTGCTTTTTATCTGTCTATGCTTGTAAAATATTCTCTCTTTAAAGGCGCTATATAAAATAAAGATTATTATTATTATTATTGTTATTATTATATAACTATACTGTATACTGTTACTCCAGCTAATGGTAAATTCCTTAATATTTTCCTTTTGGTACCTGCATTAGGTGACAATGAAGCAATTACTGTCAGATGTAGTAGTGTATTCATAATTTAACTAAAACAATCTCTGTCAGACTCAAAGATGGAGTGCCTGCAGCTCACGATGACTGAGGTTCTGAAGAGGCAGAACGGTAAAAGCAAGAAGGGCTACAACCAGGTGAGCTAGATGTAACATCAGTCTGTCTCGGTGGTTTGTGGCAACATGCTTTCACAAACAACTTTGCAACACGTTCTCTATAGCCAGAGACCTCAATACATTGAGTGTCATCTCACACTCATCTCATCGGAATCTCTCATCTCACGTATACTGAGAACAACGTTTTTCAGACTGGCAGCTTGATGGAACAAAAAGCCACAACACAGGCAGGAGTCACGTCTGTTTTGCTTGTTTGTGTTTTTGAAGTAATATCATTTGCTCAACATTGTGGCTTAATCTCTTAACCTCGTTTAGATTTGGAGCTTTGATTTGCAATAGTCATTACACACCTCAGCAGAATGTAAACCTATTTAAATTATTAATTTTTAGCTCAAGGCTCTCTTTGCAACTCAGAAACAAAAACAAGTGCTTCAAAAACAAACAAACAAAAATACCTCTGCTCTGTTCCTTCATTTTGTAGCAGCTGATCATGACAGAGGTGAAGGTGGACAAGGTGCAGGTCACCGGTGCTGGAAACACGACATTTGCTGTATGTCTGGACCAGGATGAGAAGAAAATACTGCAGAGTGTCACCAGGTATAGAGTTAAAATATTTACACAAATGTTTATCGTTCTATACATGTGATGACCCTCATTGAAATAATACATGGCCTAGTCCCTAACCATTACAACTACATGCATAACCCCAACCCTAAAACCTAAGATAAGCCTAATTCTAAAACCTAAACCAAGTCTTGCAGCCACTACCTAGTTTGCTCTCAGGGAACTTACATTGGTAGAAACAATCACCCACATATTTACACCAACCACTAACAACCCTTGCAAGTGTTGTTATTTATCCAACCCATGTGTCTCCCTCTGCCCCATATAGATGTGACATATCAGTGTGCTATAAACCTGACAGCTCCACTGACTGGAGGCTAAGAAAATCCCGAAACTCAGCCCAAATCCAGCCTCTCCATCCGACTTTCTGCTCCCTCCTCTGCCTGCCCATAGTCACTTTCAGTGGGGCTCTTCCCTGAGACTGCTGTGCACTGGTTTGGGTTTTTTGAAAGGAAAGATTCTGTGCGGTGTTATTTATATGCTCTGAATATCAGACACTGACTGCGAGGGGAAAGTACACAGGACATACAGTTTTTAAAATTTCTGTCTGGTGTCTTGAAGCTGCTGTGGTCAAGTTCACATGATGGCTGTCTCAAACGGCAGTGAGACTCAACTGTTGGAAACACAAGGACTTGAGCAGAAGGGGTAAGCAGGAAACTGCAGACCTGGCTGGCCTGTGACTGTAAATGCAAACACATGCCAAAGAACCCGAGACACAAAGAACTACCAGAGGTAGAATAGTTCTAATGATGCTGAGTCCAGCTTTCTCTGAACAAAGCAACCATTCACTGTTGTTAAGGAAACTGTTCATGTTTCATTCCACAGGTTCCATTTCCTCTTTCCCTGTTTCCAGAGAACTGAACTTACTTGCAGTAACATTAGAATGTAATTTGGTCAAACAGGGGGAATCTACAGTACAGGATCTCATATGAGACGACACTGAAACTGGTAACACGAATATGTTGTAACCTGTAAACCTTGGTCCTACTGAGAGATGGAATGTCAAAATGTAGAGATAATCATGGAGTCAACCTACATGGACATGGATGAGCAGAAGGATTTTTCTTTACACCTGTTGACCAGACTGCACTATGCAATGCCTTCATTAGGGGTGATTATGGGACTATGGGACTATATCTGAGAATGGACACTATGGACTTACACAATATGTAAATGTTTGTAAAATATTTCATTGCATGCTTTAACTTGAATGTTACACCATAATGTTTTATGTCTGTTTTACATGGGCTTTTAGTGATAAAATTTCTCCTATGGAGTTACAATGAAGCCACTGTTTTAACTGGAGTAATACGTATGACCAGCAGGGGGCTCTGTTGACCTCCATTTAACTTCAGTTGAAGTACTGATTACTTTAACAATCCAGAGTTGGCCACACTTGTAGTAAAGTCTCACTTTGTAATAACTGTAATGGAACGTATGTATAGACCATATTTTTGCTCTTGCAAATTGATAACCTTTATTTCATTAAAGGCACGGATGGAAAATACAAATTTGATATTATGGTGCTAAAAACAACATTCGGATGCACGTCATCCTTTATTAAAAAAAGAGATTCATTGCACTTTGCATACTGTAAACTATGACATTTTTACAGAAAATCGTATTGTTTCGTTGCTGTAAAGGGATGATATCCTGATCACCTGACTGAGACTGGACTAGCACTGCACAGAAATATATTTTATGGAATTGAAGCACTTGAACATTATAGGTACTTTTATGTTCTAATGACTCCCTGTCGCCGCTGCCCTCTCCCAACACGCCTTCGCTGATGGAAATATTGCAAATACAATATTGGTTTAATAATTTTAATTTGTATCACCTATGCAACATGTCAAATGCAATGTTGATTAAAATATGTGTCGTCAACTGGAGATTGATTTTCGTCTTGTTATTTGCCTTCATTTGAAGACGCGCTACTGTATATCACCGACTTGGTATTGTGTACCTATACAGCAAGTATGGGTACAGTGGTGGAATGTAACTGTATACATTCACTCAAGTACACGACTTATGTACGTATTTTCATGTTGTACTAGATTATTGAAGGATCACTGTAATGCTTCTATAGGAGGCTGGCAATCTACCTATCAACCTGTGTAAACGTTGGCACACCTGTGGCGCGGGTTTATATGGATGAGAGCTCTGATTGGTTGCCAGCGCCAGCGCTCAGTGACACGCCACTTGGTCGGTGGCCGTGGTGGGCGTGGCCAGTGGAGTAGACTGTCTCTGACGGACCGGAGCCGAGCGAGGTGTCGCCGGCAGAGAGACGACAGGGGGAGGCGAATGGAGCCGTTTGTGCAACTTAACTGCAGGTATGTTTGCCCAAAGACAGAGATATTTGATGTTTTACCAATGGCAGGCACCCGTACATCTCTGCTTTATAGTTTTAATGTCTGACGTTACTTACTCGCGGAGAAGTTCATGTCGAGGACTATAAAGTGTTAGTTCGCTTATATTGCGGATCACATTTGGCCTACGTTAGCCTACTGTATGTATGCAACTTTAGATATGCATTTAATTCCGTTTAACAAAAATGTGTCAGTTCATATTTAATCTAAAGTGATCGTATAACGTTACTGTTCTTCCCCTCTGAGCTGTTTTTATTTTTCTTGCTGGTCTTCATGACTCACATCGTCTTAATGATGTTTACGTTTCGCACTGATGAGCCGTAGTCTTGTATCAGTATACAACATGCCACTTACTGTACTACGCAGATAAGATGTGGTTCACTGTGCTGCACCTGGCTGAGATAGCTGTGCTGCTGTAGCCTACATGTCCGCCGCTCTTTTGAAGACGCCCCCCCCCCCCGTCATATTTTTTTTGAATGGGCTCTTTCATTTAGATGTGAGGCAGGCTGTAAAAAAAAAAACACAAACTCCGAAACACCATGCGGCACAGGGCTGCCAACTCTCCCGCACTGACCCTTTAGGCTCACGCAACTGACACTCTCTCGCACGCGCTCACGCCACACGTCCATTTTCTTACGAAGTGAAAAAGAAATTTAAAACTGACATCATCAGTGGGGCTAAACATGTAGAGAGTAAGACAGCTTTTTCTGATGTACCACCTTTCTGGCAGAATGATTAGACTAAGCGTGATCGCCATCTTAATCATAATGTGTTGCTTTTAAGTAGCTGAGATATGATAAAAGCTCCCAGACCTTTCTCTTTATTGTGCCCCCCCCCCACACACACACACACACACATTTTGTGTTGTGCCCTTGAGGTGAGCACTACACATTTGAAAATCAAATCACCAATAGCAACCGTAAACAATATATGTGAACAATATTCAATCATATCCACTCATTTAACACTCCTCCCCCCCCTCCCCCTGTCCTTCCGACTCCACATTTCGTCAACAAAATGACTCCATAAATTCACTCGAACGCAGGAAAACTCTCTGAAATGAACTGTTTTCTGGGGGAACATCCCGCTTAGCTTTGGTCTCCTGATTTATGCTATAATGTCTGGAGGTCGGCAAGTATGCTGATCAACCATCCTTATTCCTCCTTGACCATGACTGACTTAGCTTTTTATCTACACGTGCTTTAAAATTGTGAAATTGGCTGCTGAACTTTTTAAACAAAATTCCTGGGGGGGGTTAGGAGTGATGACCCCTACTCCTGCGATGGGTAACGTCACAGAAGGCCTGCCTAAAATGCACCAACTTCACCGATACCAAATCTCAGTCCAAACTAAACTGAGAAGTTGGCAGCCCTGATGCCCTACGACACGGGAAGACACTAGGTGCGGTGGCTTATTTTTTCCCTCCTGAGATAATCACAAGGGTTCGATAACAGTGCCTGATCTGATTGAAGCCCTGGCTCTCTGTTGTGTCTGTTGGGAGTCTAAGAGCACAGCTGTGATTCCTCCAACTTCCTTGTTTTAGATCCGAGCTTCCTGGTACCACTTTGGGGTGAAGGGGATGCAGGGTGGCTCCAGTCTGTGTGTGTTTGGGTGGGTGTGCCTTTTGTAAATGATATTTTTGTTCATATAATATGGAGACACCATATAACGCTGTAAAACAGTGATTACACGTGATGTGCAAAATTAGTTGCAGTCCATGTTGTGTTAAATTTGATCTCCGTTGTCTAATGATGAGGTTACCACGCTTTATTAGAAAGTGTGATTAACATGTCAAAATATCTCATGACCGCACAGTAAATAACTCGAATACTATTTCTGGGATGACACAGACATCTACAGTGAGATAATGCAGCCAAACAACATGTTTTGTATAGTTTGGGTGAGGTGATAACTGGAATAGGTGCAGCATGACACGTAGGATTTCAAATAAAACTGCAACAACGCATCAACGGAAAAATAATTTGCCTTTGGTTTTTTTTATTCGCTTAAACCAAACACTCTCAGCATGTTAATAAACATACTATACATAAAGCTTCACACAACGCAAATCTAAGCCATTGTATTTTGTCCTTTCTTCCTCTTAGTTTACCTTCTTATAGTCACAATAAGGAACATCATTTCCGAGTTAAAGTGAACTACTCCTGCTAGAGGGAAACTTTTACGCAGGTGGGATGGCATTTACGGCCTTTTTCTGAAAAAATGCTTATTTTAAAAAAACAAAAAATTAACATAGACTGTTTAAAAACACTAATGTATCAAGAATATAACAGGTAAATCCAGAACATAATCCTTTAAGTTTTTTTGATAGAACAGTGATTTTCCAAATTTGTGTTTTAGATTTGTATCCAGCAGCCATTATTTGTCTTAAGGCACTTCAGGCGTGGGGGATTGTGACTTTGTAGCAGGCGTCAAGATTCAAGACCGGCCAGATAATAGTTTGCCTTCAATTGTCAGGTCAGTCAGTGTGATGGGTTTAAATACACGCACAGAAACTATTACATTTTCCAAGGTTTGACAAAAACTGACCAAAATGAACTGTAACCCTGGTTGATCACACTAAACCTTTTTACTATGTAGGCCTTTGGGTCAATCAGTGTCACTTTTAAACATTGTCTGGAAGACAGGGTCAGAGTTCATCATCTCCTTCATGTTTTGTCAAAATTAGATCCATGGACTGGATGGATGGACGGACAGGGCGTGGCACAACTCCACCCCATGAGGGTCACCATCATGAGACCGTAACCTTTCTATACAAAGACCTTTTATTCCTCTACGAAATGTCAACCACTTCAAGTCCATGTTTGGACCAATGTTTGGAGGGGTATCCCAAAGGCTTCTAACACTAAAATAATCTGTGTACTATTGTTAATCAGTAGATCAAAAAGTGATACTGGGAAATCGGCCCATGTGAGGCCAGCGGTGTCACAGAATCAGTAACTTGTGTGCTGCAAGGAAGTGTTTGGCCTTTGGTTGGAATGCTGAAGTTGGAGAATCAGTTTGGCCAACATGAGAAAAATGGTTTCCCTAAACCAACCTGACCAGAAGCTCAGCTAAGACTTTGAGATTCATTTGTTTTTAACTGTAATTTTCAGAGAACAAACTGAGCTGACCTGTGATATGCTTTTGATTATGCTGCAAACTCAAAGAACTGACATTAGGGTCTTGTTGAGTATTAATGTCATTAATGCCTTTTGTAGTCCCTTTTTCCCTTTGGGGGTTTAAGAGGGGCAGTAGTTAGATCAAATGGACTCCACCATGTCTGTTGGCTATGTTGACTCAAGTCTCGTATGCCTCAGCTGAGGCTGTGACCATTTCAGCTCTGTCAGATGATCTGATTAATTCAAGCTATCACTTAGTCACTTGACATGATGCCAGCAGAAACGTTCATACCAGTGCTTACAGTCATGCACAAAGCGCATAGAGTGCACTCTATATCAGTCATTATTTATGACAGCAATACTTTGTGTTGAGGAGCTTTGTACGGCCGAAACGATTAGTCAGTCATCAGAAAACAAATCGGCACCAAATTGTAATAATTGGTTAATCGTTGGTCATTTTTCAAGCAAAGATGGCAAGCATTCCTAGTTCCATCTTCTCAGTTTGGAGGATTTGCTGCTATTGTTTATCTTATGTGATAGTAAATTTGATATCTTTAGGTTTTGCACTTTTGGACAAAGAAAACATACAATTTTAAGGTGTCACCTTGGACTTTAGGAAAGTGGGATGGGCATTTTTCACTATTTCCCAACATCCCGAGTAATCGATTTAATTTTCTGCAGATTAGTCAGTAATTAAAACAATAGTTAGTTGCAGCCCGAGACGATTTGTTTGAAACATCTATAGTACATTTGCCTTTTTAGGAAGACGTTGCCCTGGAGTGCTGCGCCCTTGTCAGCCCACACAACTGTTGCATTTTCCCGGAAAACCTGACTTAACATTTTAAATGACCACGTGCCCAAAATTATTACAAAACACCCTTAATTCCACTTACTGCACCCAAAATGCAGACGGCCACAGACTCTCTTCAATTTGAGACGCCACCCTTTAGTTTGTCCTGTGAGCAATATGAAAACAAATGGCAACACTTGTTGGCATAGTCATGTGCCTGTGGGCTCCTTGGAAAGCAGTCGCCATCGCGGCTAAGGCTATTTCATACCAAGTGTTTGTGTGTGTGTGGATATATTTGTGTTGCTGATCATGTCTACGTGACGCACTTGGTACATCCTGTGCTTGTAGCAGTTGGATCACTTTACACCCAGTGACCTCCTGTGAAAGTTTACCGCTGTGATACTGCGTTGTCTCATAATGCCCACAGTGGCTAAATAAGGCCTGCTGCGTGGTGAGACAGACAGTCCACAGGAATCCTCACATTTGTCTACACACTTTTTTACTTTTTCCTCAGCATGTGTGGAAACAATGTTTGCTTTTCCATACTCGTCAGTTGCAGAGTATCCAGACTATGTTGTTAGAGAATGTCTCAAATGTTACAGACATAGTGCATCCTGTGCTTTACTGTGTGCTTACTGAATTAAAGAGTGAGTTATAGATTGTATAAGACTTACAGTATGTGGCTTAAATATTAGGAAAATCCGAGATGGATTGTACTTGACTGAACAGTTAAACAAACAACAGGGATGCCTCAAAAGCAGAGACTTGAACCCATGTCATCTGTTAACATTTAAACAGCCTTACAAACCGCAAGGCAACTGTATCATATCAATTTATTCAAAAGCATAAGAGGGAATCTGTAGACGTTTTCTTCACAAACTGGCAAGGACTTGTTAGCCGAAGTTACAACTGCAGTAGATGGCTAAATAGCTGATACCCTACCTTCTGTATAGCAAAACTGGCTTGTGCATTAACAGTTTGAGTGCAAATTAAATCATTCATACTCGCTGTTCCCCCCATAGGCCTTCTGCCTGAGGCCACAGCTGTATCTGCGGTAACAATGCTGTCTTTGTTTGTTGTTTTTATCCTCAATTAAAAAAATGAATTTAATATAAGTATATAAGTGTTTCATCTCATAAATAATGAATCTCTGCAGTAAGTGGTCATATGCACAGGATATACTGTAAGTGCAAAACTCAAGGAAAGCAGAAAAACTGTCAATTGACTATAACGGTTTTTGAGGCTACAGAAAAGCTACTGGCGTTTTGTTTATTCCAAGATTCAGGAGTGTGTAAGTCGGTGGGAGTGGCATGTGCACTGAATTGCACGTATCTTGTGCATAATGTATGTATTTGCACATGTGTGACCACATAGAAGTGTGTCTGTTTGCATTTGTGTTTCAACAGTGTTTGTACAAAACTGTTTAACTGTTAATCCTCAGCTGACCCCAAATGGACCAATTGACCCACTTCTCACTATCATAGGAGGCCCTACGGAAGGGACTGATCCCCCCCCCCCCCACACACACACACCTTGTCGGGAAACCCCTTTTGTATGTCTACCTCTTCCTATCTGTCTTCCTCTTGCCTGATAGATTTAGCACACTACTTCGAGCAGCATAATTCTTCACCCTATCCATTCAGACCTGTGATTGGATGAAGTTTTTTTTTGAGTTTTTTTATGACGCATTCATCTGTTTGTTGCAGATTTTTGGCATTATTGTGGACAATGTTTGCAGGCCCTGAGGAGGAAATAATCCTTGGTCAGTCAGGCCAGGCAAATTTACAGACACGCATGCACACACACTCACACATGCACACATTCACCGGTCCAAGAGGACTTCCTCATATTGTCCCGCATGTTGATGCAGGAAATCACTTTGATTGATATCCCCTGTTGCTCACACTGAATTAAACATTGTCTGTTTTAGGGGTTTCTTTGCAACTTTTGAATGTCCGTGTGTTTCTCCACGTGGGTTCGTCACGGCATCGAGTTTTCTTTGCATGCTTTTAATCAAAGATGACATAAGCCCACTAAACACATTGTACACATTCAAGTGCTGTCACCCTGCACTTGTTCTTCAGGTATTGCTCGCTAGCTACGTGGGAGACAAACTCTGCGGGTACTTTCCTCTTTCTTCCACTTTGTCCAGGTCTATATGTGAGAGATGAAGAGGCCCATCTGTGTCAATAGACCCCATGCTATCCTAGGTTGGGGATTTCCAATCAAGCCAACACATACAACTGTAGCACCCAAGCACCACCTCTCTCTTGGTTTATGAGCGCACTTCCACACATCGTTGTCAGGTCCTTCCTGTTTTCTGAGATGTCTGCAGCGTGCCTGAACGGAAATGAGTGCTCCCGTTTTCTGCTTGGCAGCATTGTTTGAGACTTCAGCTGACCGCTGCCTTGCGTGGCGATGGCGGCCCGCACTGGGAAGGTGTAGATAGATGTGTTTCGTAGCCGAAACGTAGATCAGGAACTGGTTCACATTAACCGTAAGTAGTCATAATAAGTCATTGGGGAAGTTTGTTTCACCGGCGTGTGGCCTTTGCAACCTGTAATAGCCTTTCAGCTTGTGCCTTATCTATTAGCACTTCTCTGGATCTATTGGCAAGTTTACCTGGCACAAATTTATACGTGACCACTGGTGTAGTTTGTTAAAATAGTGGAAGAGGATGTTGCTGAAAAATCATAATTAGCACAATGTCAATGCATTTTTTTTTCCATGCACTGTGCATATCGTCATTTTATATTATCGGTCTTTGATTCTGTGTGCATTAAGTGCTTTGTGTTAGAGCAGTAAATCACATCACCTCAATGTCCACATGTGGAACTTGGTTTTGTTTGATGACTTGATGAGGTTTTAACTCAAATTCATTTACTACACCCTTCTGTGTTTGTTAGGGCAATAGCGTATTTGAGATTAGATCAATACACAGAAAAAGAAATACGCAGAAAGGCATGTGGACTTTGAACAAAAGTTTTTAAAAATTAAAGATCTCTTATAGTGTGACATACAATCAAAAAGGAATGATGGTGCTCACCGTTTTACAGAAAACGTTCAGCAGACTCTGGGTTTCCCAAGCTAGTTATTTGGAAAGGTTGTGAACGATGTGGTGCATCTATTTTTAAGTTTTCTTAAACTCTGGTTCCTTCTGTCTCACTCTCCTTCAGCATCTCTCTGTGTCTCTCCCTCTGTCTAAATATAGAGTGTTGTCTGCCCACTCATTCTGACAGAGAGGAAATGATGTGTATGTGTCAGCTCCTACCCTGCATTTAGTTTAGTAACTTTGCACAGCTACGTGGGCAAGAGTCAATGCGTACACATGAATGCGTTCTAAATGCATGTGTTATGTGCATGTGTAGTGAGTTTGGTAAATCTCCACGGTCCAGTATGTTTTTGTGCTTGTGTTCGCATACATGAAAGAAAAAGACAAAAAACAGAAAGAGGAAAAAATCTTTTGAGACGTCATGTGCATCACAGACTACAGATCGATGAGGGGGAAGAGAATGAAAGAGCGAGAGAGAGACTGAATACACTAGAGGCAACCGGAAACTTGTGGTCCAACAGGCAGCGTTCAGCTGCTGAGGCAGCGCTGTTAACTCTCCGTTTTTGAAAGTACTGCTTTTCTTAGAGGGATCAAGGCTAAATCACATCACACAAATTCCTTTCATTGTACACATACGGCCTGTGGAATGACCAATCGCACAGTGTGTGTGTGTGTGTGTGTGTGTGTGTGTGTGTGTGTGTGTGAGGGAGAAAGAGAAATAGTTATATTGACATGAACAAGATCAAACTGGGAGTAAAAGTGAAGAGACCTGTCGTGAGTCTGACAGAAATAGAAATAATAGACAAATAATATTAGAAAAAAATCCAAATACATTCATGAGTCTTGAGCAGACTAAACACGACTCAAACAGGTTTTGACTCCTTGACACACACCAACACCTGCGCATACAACCCCCCACCCACACACACACACAGACC